>CM062652.1:22757830-23357830 GCA_031772095.1 Zeugodacus tau
TGTAATAGTTTCTTTACATCCCAATGATATGTTGTGAAAATAGGCCAAATCGCTTCACAACCACGCCTACTTCCTATATACCAGAACTTCGAAGACAATCTGAATCGTTAACTTTACAATATATAAAGTAAGCACTAGTGAAGATATCGATGCAGAACTTTGCTCAAAAACTACGTTTATAGTGTGGCAGCCTCTTTCTAAAAATCACCGAAATCGGACCATAGGTTGTCAAGGCCCCATATATCGAACATGAGGACCTCGGTACTTCTAACCTAATATTAGGGTTTCCAACTTTCAATGGACTTTATACAATATATTTATCGAATATGTGGGTCAAATTGTGTATTATATAATATAAATAAAGGTAAATAAATAAATTGCGAGAGTATAAAATGTTCGGTTGCACCCGAACTTAGCCCTTCCTTACTTGTTTTTTTTTATTTTTGATTTTAATGAAAATTTAATTTTTATTATTTTTGTATAATTTTAAATTGATTTTTTTTTTTTAATTTTTAAATTTATTTCGTATTTATTTTTTTAATATATTTTTTTTTTTTTGATTTTTTAAAATCGAATTTTAATTTAGCTGCCTTTGTTATGCTAATGACAAATTTTTTGTAATCATTGATTAATGCATTACATTGTATTCTTCAATAAAAATTCAAATTTTAATTAATTTATTTTCTCGTATGTCAAAACCCCCGCATCGATCATCGTGTAAACGACGTCGTCAATGCAGTCACCTAGAATGTCAGCATTTACTCGTTACTATTGAAATGCAACAACAACATAAATTTGCAACGTCACCCAACGCGTATAAAAATGTGACTAAGGTCTCGGTGAAGTTGAACGACTTTTTCGTCTAGCATGTTGTCGTCGTGTTGCAATATATCGACAACTCTCCACCGCTCCACCATGCAACAGCCAGCGGGCAGCGCAAACAAATGCAACGAGTACACAGCGGGAGAGGCAGTGTATTCCAGCTAAAGTTGATGAGCCGAAACTTGCTTTCTTTCTCAAGCGCTTACCAGTAGCTCACTCCAACTATGTGTGGCTTAGTTGCTCTCCCAATATGATGAGCGCTAACTAGCTACTCACTAGCTTTTGCTGACTCACTAGATCGGGAACTAGCAAGCTATTGATGTTCTCCGCATACCAATGTGTATACATATTTACAGACATTCAAATATATATATATAAATATGTATACGACATGTGTTAAAAAAATAACGGGAATTTTGAAATTTCCAATTTTCAAAAATTATTTTCTAGTTATACTCTTGCAACAAAGTTGCTACGAGAGTATTATAGTTTTGTCCACATAGCGGTTGGTTGTAAGTCCTAAAACTAAACGAGTTAGATATAGGGTTATATATATCAAAATGATCAGGGTGACGAGAAAAGTTCAAATCCGGATGTTTGTCTGTCCGTCCGTCCGTGCAAGCTGTAACTTGAGTAAAAATTGAGATATCTTGATGAAACTTGGAAGACGTATTTCTTGGCACCATAAGAAGGTTAAGTTCGAAAATGGGCGTAATCGGACCACTGCCACGCCCACAAAATGGCGAAAAGTGAAAACACATAAAGTGCCATAACTAAGCCAGCCATAAATAAAGATATGGAAATAAAATTTGGTATGAAGGATCGCACTATGAAGGGGCATATGTGGATGTAATTTTTTTGGGGAAGTGGGCGTGACCCCGCCCTCTACTAACTTTTTTGTACATATCTCGCAAACTACTAAAGCTATATCAAGGAAACTTTCTGGAGTCGTTTTTTTTAGGTACAACCTTATACAGCCCGAAAATTGGGAAAATCGGATTATAACCACACCTACCTCCCATATAAAGGTTATGTTGAAAACTACTAAAAGTGGGTTAACTCACTAACGAAAAACGCCAGAAATACTAAATTTCACATAAGAAATGGCAGATGGAAGCTGCACTCAGATTTTTTTACAAAATGGAAAATGGGCGTGGCGTCGCCCACTTATGGGTCAAAAACCATATCTCAGGAACTACTGGACGGATTTCAATGAAACTTGGTTTGTAATAGTTTCCTACATCCCAATGATATGTTTTGAAAATAGGCCTTCGCTTCACAACCACGCCTACTTCCTATATACCAGAACTTTGAAGACTATCTGAATCGTTTACTTTACAATATATAAAGTAAGCACTAGTGAAGATATCGATGCAGAACTTTGCATAAATACTGCATTTATAGTGTGGCAGCCCCATTCTAAAAATCGCTGAAATTGGACCATAGGTTTTCAAGGCCCCATATATCGAACATGAGGGCCTCAGTTCTTCTAATCTAATATTAGGGTTTCCAACTTTCAATGGACTTTATACAATATATATGACGAATATGTGGGTCAAATTGTGTATTATATAATATAAATAAAGTTAAATAAATAAATTGCGAGAGTATAAAATGTTCGGTTACACCCGAACTTAGCCCTTCCTTACTTGTTTTTATTATGTATTCGTTAGAGCTTTTCGATTTTCATTTCTAAAAAGCTCACACTTGCCATTATTTTCGAACACAGCTTGAGGAAATATTTTTTCAAAAAAATGAAAATTCCCGATATTTTTTGAACATACCTTGAGAAATTTTTTTTTTTTTCAAAAAAGTGAAAAATCCCGTAATTTCTTTAATACAAGTTGGAAAAATATTTTTTCCAAAACACTGAAAATTCCCGTTATTTTTTGAAGCACCTCATATATAAATATATAAACTAACAACTACTCTGCCTCTATATAATGTGTTTGTATTTGGAAGCTAAAAGTCTGTTGCGTTGTTTGTGCGCTCGTTTTAAGTTGGGACGAGTTTCCAAGCAAGCATATTCTCTTGCCAGCTGCTCTTCCACATGCGCATGAAACTCGCACTGTGAAGCTCAAAGCCAAGCGCGCTTAAAGTATAAATGCTTGCGTTGCCGCGCGAGAGACTTCATTTCAAAACGAGTCTACAGACGTGTCGAACCAGAAAGTGTACTTAAAGTCTCAAACGGATAAAAAAAAGAAATATATTTGGTGTGCTTTTTTCGTTTGAAAAGAAAAAATAATAATAAAGTTAATAAATAACTGCATGTCTGGCGTATAGAAAAGTGGTGAAAAGTAAAGCTATTTTTATCGAACTCACAACGGAAGAGCATACAACGCCTGCGTGTGTTTGTATGTATGCTTGTAAAGCAAAAAAAAAGTTTCGTTTATAAAAAAACGGCTTCGAAATAAAATCAATAAAAATTTAGTTGCGGACTTTTTCGAAATATCGATCCAGCAAAACCGTTAAACGCCACGAAGAAGCGACGACTTACCTAACAACAAAACAACAATCAACACAATTTCGTTGGATTTACGTCACTTTCTTGTTATTTTTGGAACGTTTCGTATCAATTTTTTTGTTCACACTAAATTTCGTACATAACTTGTATATCGTGTCTGCGAAGCGACGTCTTCGCTACAAACAGATAAAAGCACAGAAATCGATTTGTGGAGAAGAAGTGGAACTGAGAAGATTCAACGAATAGACGAAGAAAGTATTTCGCAAGACGGAACTGGACACACAAAGAGAGGAGGTCAGTCGAAAGGTAGTCCAGAGGTCAAACGTTCGAAGTTGAACTCACGTCGCTGCCGTCATCCGGTTGAATGCGTGTGCGTCGACTCTATACATATATATACATATTAGATGCGCGCCGGATATAACGCTACAAAGCGATTGTGCAAGCGTACAAAGCTAAGCCAACAAAGAGACAGCTAACGCCATCGCAACAAATCGAGTGAAAAAGAAAGTCAGTCGCGCGTTGCAGTGAAATTGTGCGAATGCGTGAGCATAAAGGAAAATAATAAAAATTTAAAAATAAAAAATAAACAAAAA
Source organism: Zeugodacus tau (assembly GCA_031772095.1). Taxonomy (NCBI): domain Eukaryota; kingdom Metazoa; phylum Arthropoda; class Insecta; order Diptera; family Tephritidae; genus Zeugodacus; species Zeugodacus tau. Next base: position 22,761,710 of record CM062652.1, read on the forward strand.
ATAAGAAATAAAAAATTAATTTGAAATAAAAATTAAATAATAAATTTCAAAAATTAAAATAAAAAAATTTTAAATATTAAAATAGAAAATTTATGGAAATAAATTAACAATTTATAAAAAAATATTTAAATAAAAAAAAAATTAACAAAATAATTTAATTTTTTAATAAAAAAATTAAAAATAAAAATTTTCAAAAATAATTCCAAAAAAGTGGCAACTCACAGCAAATAAAAGTTGAAATAAAAAACTCAATTTTGTCGCATCTGTCTTGCGCTGTTATACAACTGAAGTGTTTTTTGTTTTGAAACGCCCTCATTTTTCGAAAGTCGCGCTTTTTGACATTATTTATTGGCGACGAACGTGAAAAAAAAAACAACAAAAAAATTTAAAATAATAAAAAATCACAAAAACAACACTATTCACATATATAAAATCAACCAGCATATCAACGACAACAACAAAAATGAGGAACCTTAACAACAACAACAGCAGCCAGCGTACTGCAGCGAAAGTAATTGCAACATGCCTCATCTTGTGCGTTTCCATGCAAATGTGTTGCGGCTCGGCGATACCGATTTGGGAATTTTTGACGCGCAATGAAAAGGTAAGCGAAAAATACAACAACAATAACAAAAGTAAATGAAAAATGCAGCATAATTTTACTTTGCATTAAGAAAGGTGTGTATGTTTGTCTGAATATTAAGTGTAGTCATAAATAAATACGCGCAACAACAACAAAAATACAGACTACAACAACATGCCGTGCATAGTCGCCATCACTCGGTTGAACGAAAATATTGTAATTAAGTTGTTGTTTTTGTTTATTGTTTTTTCGATGTACTTTATTTTAATTCACATTACCGCCGCCGCCATTGCCTCAAAGTAGGATGAGTACACACACACACTCGTATTTCAATATACATACATATATTTATAAATGTATGTATGTATGTTATTTAGTTATTTATTGTTTTTAACAAGTTTTTGTTTTTATTCAAAAAATTTTTATCGCAAACTGGTTTTAGTGTTACGTGTTTAAATGAATTTATTTTTTGGTTTTAATTTTTTTTTTCTATTTTCGTTTTTGATACTGCGTTGTTGCTGCTGCTGCTGATGATGAGTTTAAGCAGCATTCAGTTAAGGACTAGACTTATTTTTTTACATATTTAAATATTTGTTGAGGCTGTTTAAACAAAGCAAAGCAAATTTTCTTAATTATTGAAATTAAGAAATTAAAAATATTATTTTTAATGATTGTTGTTATGTAAAAACAGATTACTCATTTTCAAAATTTATTGAATCGATTGTGAATGCATTTGACAGTTATTATTAAGTAAATATTTATTGGCGACATTAAGAATGTATAATTTTGAAAATTTTGGTAATGATTTTTCAAAATTTAAAATTCTTTTTTTAAGAAATAAAATAAATAAATATTTTTTTATTTAAAAAATTAAAAAAAAAACAATATTATTTTTTAAATTAGTTGTATTAGTTTTAATGAGTTATGAAATTAGTTTTTTTTAATCTAAATTTTTCTAAATATTGAAATTAGAATTAGTAAATATGTCAAGTTTATTTCTTCTGTAAATGAGGTTATATCTTCTTACGTAACCAATAACAGATTCGTTCGTTCATCCGGTATATGAACAGCATTATGTTCAAAAATATAATACTAGTAATATTTCTATACAAAAAAACATCTGTTGTACACATTTTATATATATATATTTTTTTAATTTTGACTCCAGCGCCATCTACCGGATGTGTGTTTTATGTGTATTTTCATTTATAATGTCCGATCGATTCCCAATTTGTTACGAGGTCGATACTGAAGCCGATTTATCGATCAGACTCTACTCATTTATCCCCATAAAAGTAACTTTCCAAAACATCAATCAACAGGATTACATATATAGTTTAAAGATCCAATATAAAAATATAGAAGACATTTATTTTTCATTTCGATCATTAAGTTCTACCTAAGAAAATTTTCTACTATCGAAAATATTTCTCAATTTTAAAGGCAGGAGGATACTTCATAGTGAAAATATAAGCAATTAAAAGCAATTCTCGTATAATTCAAGCAATTTTCTTATTATGACAGATCACTTATGGGGTTATGGGAGGTAAAAACCAATATTACACCCAATTAAATCGTTTTATTAAAAAAAATATATATACGAGGATCATATAGGGTTAATCATTCTCTAAAACTCTTTGGCAGTGCTCAAATGACAAGTGTCAATGATAGTTATGTCAAAAATAACGTCTTACTCTGCTATTTAGGTTAGGTCGATACGTTCTAACTACCTTTGATAAGAGAAAATGAAATATTTGTTATTAGAGGTCCGATTAAAACAAGATGAAATAGATATTAGCAATATAATAGACATTATAGTTGACAGGGGATGTTCAATATTTGTATATATATGTTTAAAAATATCCTTTTCCTCCTGATAAAAAATTTTACGCAAATTTAATAGCTCCAAAAACCAATGTCTGCCATTTTTAGTTCGTCCACCTAACTTCGATCATATATGCCGACTACTTAAGGAGTAATTTGAGTGAAAGCCCTATATTGTAATTACTAAAATGATGAATGCAGAACTTTTAGGGTTAAACATTTCCTCAAAATTATGGGCAGTGGTCAAATGATAACTGTCAATTGTAGTTATGTTCAAATATAGTCTCACTCTCCTATTTAGGTTATTTGATATGTTCTGAAGAGCTTTGTTAAGAGAAAATTTAATAACTGTTATCAAAGATCTGATTCAATCAAGTCGACTGCGTTCAGCATCTCATCCACAATTGATAGTAATCTAAAATATATAATGGAAGGTATGTTATATCGCTGTAGATACGATACGAAAATGTAATAACCTCACTAAAGACTTTAATTTCGATCTGTCCGCTTAATTTAGGTCAAATAGGCCGTCAGTAAATTAAACATTAGAATAAATCCGGTTACAAAGTTCCAAATTCTCATTGATAGCCAATCAGTATATTCAAAAAATGCAGCAATGCCTAATGTAACAAAACCACATTTTTCAAAAGCTGTCCCCCCTTGAAGGGCATATTAAGCAGCCAAATGCATTTATCACATGAAACAAATTCTATTTAAATGCATTCAAAGACAACCACTAATAAACACCATTTGTTCGATGTGATGTTAATAAGATGACATGAACAAAAAGATAACAAGCGTAACAAAGCGCTAAACAAAAATGTCGACGCCATTTAATTAATTTATTCAATAATCTAAGCTGTGTCTTCAGTGTGCAGCAAATGTTGTTGCGCTTGAACTTAAACTTCTTTATTTGCATTTGCATGCTTCTGCCATAATTCAACTAATATAATAATATCTATAATAAGCGTTGAACGTAGGCGAGTGTTGACCCTAAATTTAGTTTATACACCTACTGTCAACTGTTTAATAATTCATAAATATTTGCACATATTAATAGAATTAAAGCGAGACATAAGGTCAAGAAGTCAACAGCGGCGACGGAGAAGTAGTCTTTAAGCAACACGATTGACCCAAAAAAACATTACGAGTACCCCATCCATAGCAAGCAAGAGCCTTGCACAGCTGGAGACCTTAACTGCCGCAACTGTGCGACGCATTCTTAAGCATACTACAATATAGACCAGCAACAAGAAATCGAGCGAAGGAAAGGTTATAACATTTTTTTATTGTATATATTTTCTTAACGAAAAATTGCATGAAAAATGCAAATTAGGCAGAAAAAACTCGTGTTTTTTAATACAACATACTGACGCGATTTACATACAGACAGAAATATATACATACATACATATGTATAGCCATTTATATGCACATTCGCATTGCCGGTTTCATCGTTGCGTCGTTTGCGCTCTTCATCAATAAGCCATTCAAATGCAAATATTGAACCAGTTACAACAATAAAACTGAACTTGTACATATGTATGTTTGTATGCGCCGTTAAAACACGAGTGCAAAACGTTCGAAAAACACGCAACGGAATAGCAGTTAATTTGACTATCGCATTTTTTGTATAGGTTTGCATCTCGCCCATACACAGCGCTATTCATTCACTTGATTATGCTAAATAAAGCGGAACGAAAAGGTTTAACAGCAACAGCAACGGTGGATAACATACGGTAAACCGTTAAGCGTTGTCCACACTAGTATCGAAGCGTTGATAATCAGTTGAAATCAGTCAGTTCAGCCTTATGCATTCGAAATTATGATATCACTCATGTTGGCATATGCATGTACAGAATTCGATGTCGAATTTGAAATTTAAGTGGCTTTTGATTTCGATTTTGTTTTTGTGAATTTCAATTGCCGCTTTGAATTGAGTCGTCAGACTGGCTTTGACGTGCTGTTGTTGTTGTTTGTAGTTGTGATGTTGCTGATTTTATCATTGAACTCGAATCGACTTATCGCTTTTTTGTGCTAAGTAGACCTAAATTACTTGAGAAGAATAATGGCATCAAAGTCATGCATACGATAGAGATACAGACAAACATACAAACATTCATATAAATATAGAGATATATATAAAAAAAAATACCCACAAAGCAACGTCGTTTCTATCGCATCGTGTTACACAAAGCGTCAATGCCAAGGTAGCGTCGTCAGCATTGTCATTGCCACCCGGCTCTATTCATAGCAACCTGTAAAAACAGCTATTCATCGTGGGATTACTGCAAACATACAGATGTGTATAGATATATATTTATGTATGCACTTTGATTAGTATGTTTGTGGAAGTATCTATACATGCAATTCCGGTACATAAATATTATTTTTTGTGGTTATGCGGCCCCCTTAATGTTCAACAAAAACTACAAAATTCCAGTTTATTACAAACAGTTTGTATTGATAATGTTATGAATAAATATATACAAATATGAAATCTGAACCAGGACTTATGACTCTAGTTCAATGTTGTTGTTGTAACGGCAGAAAAAATCACCGAAATAATTTTGAGAAATGTTAACAGTCAAGTTAACAGTCCTGTTTCTAATAAAAATCAAGGTCAGTACCGGTTACTCAAGGTCCGTACTGGTAGACCCGACTGTCGTGAGAACGATTGACTACGTATTATAGCTGCTTCGTTGAAGAATAATAGAGAAATAATTAGCCCCTTCTGGGGAAGATATTAAGACGATATTAGCAATAGAAACGCTGTCATTTGTCCCCGAGTAATTATTTTAACACATAGGAATATTCATTGGTTTACAACGTCAAACCTCCGAATTTTTCTCAAAAAAATATTCTTATATACATATATCAAATTATATTAGACATATGTGAGCCTTTCAAGAGGTTTTTTTAAATTTTGAACACACCTTAACTTCTATTTAAGATTTAGTAAATTCGACTCCAATTTCGACTGACATCTAAAAGTTGTCTTCGGATAGTTTTTTAGACTTAGCATTTACACCTTAGAGGTCTGCTTATAATTTGCAGAACCCTTTGTTTGTCGGAAGAACTCGACCAATCACCTAGAATAGAATAGGAGTCTTAGAGGAAAGCACTGTAGCCTGTGGTCTATTGTGACCTTCCTATGTCTATATTCACTCCATCAGTCCCAGGTCTTATATATATTCCAGAATGGTGCTGGGAGTGATGGTTTGGTTGCTAAGTCCCAAAATTTTACTCCTGTGGATTTTGAATATTGACAGTTCAAATTCTTCTTGAACTCTAAAAAATTAAAGAGGTTCTGGAACTAAAAATTACTATGTATTCTTACTATTATTGGTTAATTGTTTTCTTAATCTGGAAATAAAACCTATTTTACCCTCAATTGTGAGTGTTTCAGGAGGTTTCAAGAGGCATTATCATACAATACTAATGGTATAAGAGGTAATAAGTCATATAGTGCTTGAAACAATCACTCTTTTGGGACGATATTTTGGTGACTCAAAAAAAAGATGATCTTATCGATTGATCATGTCTGTCTAAGACTTGACGCAGACTACTTTTTGTGGACTGAGACTGACTACTTGGTTAGTTATTGACGAGTATCAGTTATGCTGGAAACAGTATTACGAAATTGGACCAAAAAGGCCACAGTTCGGATCGTAATACGTCGGAAATTCGGTTCTAAAAAATTTGCGACCTAATAAAGTCAAAAAGTCTTGACATTAATTTTTTCTCTATTATAAATATTTCCTACGAATTATTTGTGGTGAAAAGAGCAATAGGTCTTAAAAATATACATAACTTGTATAGTATCGAGTACTTCTAAATTATTATTTTTAAGATCCATAGAAAACTTTAATCTCCCACCGCAACAGTTATGGCTCCGCCACTGCCATTATATGAGACATACATATAGACTCACATACAAAGTATTTGTGTTTACATTTCTGTACAAAGATATAATTTTCATAACTGCATCGTGCCACCTGTCTAACTGTCGATTGTTCCACACGGTTGAACGTTTGCATTGAACTTGACGTTGGAAATTTTATATAAATGCATTTAAGCAATTATATACAGCAGTATGTAGTTACAGTTATTATACGAACAATGCTGCTAACAATAACATGGCGCTTGCAAACATGACGGTTGTTAGGCCGATTTTATTATTGAAATTGTGGCGCAAGACTAACTGTCTAACTAAACTTTTGAAAAATTGAGTAACCAATTTTCAAGAAGTCTTGAAATTCATAGAATTCGTGAGACTTAATTAGTGGGTTTCGAACCAAAGTAACTAAGGTAACACTTATTTTTAGATTTCTAAAAAAATTATACACATATAAGTTACTACTTACACTAACAATTTTCATATAACAATAGAAATAACAAAGCCACCATTATTACGTTAACTGTAAATCGGCAGTGAATGCCAATGCAACCAAGCAGATAAAAAAATACAACAGGCAAACCTCAACAGTTAAAAAAATTTAATAGAAAAGTAATTGATAACAAAAATAAATAAAAAGATAAAATAAAAAAAATATTAAAAAGCAATAAGCAAAATAAATGAAACAGTGCAAAATGCTGTGATACATTTGAGCTAGTCTGTATATACATATATATGTATTTATACCGGCTTAGCCGGTCCATTAACGGTGGCACACGCGAATTTGCGAACTGTCGACTCTTTATTTTTCAATAGCGCCAATTTGAAGTCTTCAAATTAAATATAAATGGCATTAGCCATAAGCAGGAACGCTCGCTAATAATAACTAGTATAGCGAAGCATTGTTTTTGCACACGAAAAAAAGCGAAAGGTCAGTAGAATACAGTGAAGCGTCAAATCAAGTTTATTGCTATAAATAATTCAGCAGTTTCTTTTAAATAATTATTTACTAATTTGTTGAAAATAAGTATTTGATGTGTGACTCTTAAGTTTATAATTAGTCAGTTAAATAAAAAAAATAAAATCTATATGGATGCCAATAAAATACAATGCAAATTTTGGAGAGAAATTAAATTTTTTTTAAATAAGAAAATTAATCATTATTTGTTTATTAAGTTATAATAACAACAATAAAGTTTGTATTATCTTGGAAATGTCAGGTCGCTAGTTATATCTAAGTTTTATTTAAAAAGTATCCAAGACATTTTAGATCCTTACTATCCTTCAGTTTGTAAGATCAACTCGATATATTTTTGCAAGATTTCAAATCGAATGATTTTAATAAAGCTTGGTCTAACGAATTATGGTATAAACGAATTAATTTTACAAACAGTAATTTAACAGTTATGTAAATTGTTAGGTGTTAACCACGCACACCTACAGTTATGACAACAGTCAACTGAAGATCGAGTGCACCTTGGGTAAAGAAGCAATTCAAGTCCAACTTGGACGCGTGTGTGCATCACGGAGTGAGACATCATTCACACTTATGATCTTACATATTTATATATCTAGTAAATTGTTCGTTAAACAAATTGACGCATGCTGCCGAGTATGTCCGCAGGGGATTGGGAACTCTCAAAAGTCAATGAAAAATTTTAAAGCGTTTTAAGACGTCAAACTATGAATAAAGCAGTTTAACTATGTATATATATTATATATATATTTGCATCTAACTGATCTATGTAAAAAAACAGTAATAAACATATCTCACTGAGCAATCTGTTAAATTATTGTATTTTGCGGTTTTTCGTTTTAGAGATTTTAATTGTTTTTTGACTTTAATTACATATGTACTATATATACATATGTATGTAAATATATATTTATGTTTGTAGGTCCAGCTAAATGAATTATGATATCCAACAGGTGCGTCGTGTATGTTATAATAATCATCGTTTTTTATTGAAACTCGAAGGTCGCACGAGTCATGTCGGCAAATTTGTTTGCCATCAAAATGGGCGTCATATGACAAGTGAAATGACATTAAAAAGGAAAAAAAAAAATAAAGAAATAAAAATGATACATAGTTCATTTTAAAGTATGCGTAGTATACGGTTTCTTACTGTTCTTAATATAAATATACAAAATGTGAATCAGCGAAAGCTTCAAATAGTTTTATACAAAAGTTTTGACAATAAAATAATGTTTCGTGGAGATGCACAGTCGATCTCAAAAACCTTGTGAGCATTTTAAAATTGCTTAGAAAGAGCTGAAGAAAGCTTGTAAGAAGTTTTTTCGGGGCGTCACTTTTCGATACAAAACTCGTTTTTTTAAACCACTTACTTCTACTTGGAGTTTTTTCGAATTTTCTTCATTAAGTCTTTAAGGTTAATATTATTACCCAAATCGTATATTTTAACCTCCCTTCTAGCGAGGTGTGCAGTAACGAGGTTAATTTCAAATAGTCATATAGTTTATTTGTTCTGTAAATTCAAAATAATCTATATAAGGTAGAAAATCGGAGTTGACAACTGATATCAAACATCTAGAATACGATTCTTAGCTCAAGAAATAATCAAACGCACACCGTTTTAATGCCTAACTCAATCTAGTAATAGGTTCCCTCAAACAATTCGAGAGCTGGGCATGTTTTCTAAAGATCGACATATTTCTTCAGATTTAAAATTTCTCGTTCATGTTTAAGACCCACTAATTAAGCCATTGACTAACATTAACCTTAGCTTTATCCGCCAGGCAACCATATTTTATCAAAACATTGTAAACAACAGATGTAGGAGAAGTAGCGTTACTTTGAGACCAATAACTTGAGAACGATTGGATGGAATCTTGTGAAACTTTGACATTTTTCTAGTTAAGGTTAGGAATTTAGATCAGAATAGATAGTTTTTCAAACAACCTCATAACAACTTCTCGGTCAGACCGAATAGATCCACAGATAAAACTTAATTGTCAACAGAAGATGTAAGTCATAAGACAACAACCAGTTTTATATTAAAATCAACATATTTTCCCTAGGTTAATATTCCTGTGACATATTCAAGACCCACTAATTAAGCCATTGACATAAATATGTACATAAATATATGTATGATAATGTTAATACTAAGAAAGATTATTACCGAAAAATGCAATATTTTTTCGTTTTGAATTCATTAGCATCATTTAGATTCTTGTGATACCGAAAATCCCATAAAAATGTAATCGAGTTCATTAGGGAGCCGCAAAGCTGTAATACTAAATTAAAATTGTTTAAATATGACGCATTTGCAATAAAAATAAAAATTGGTATTTTTATATGGAACAATGTCGTCATTAATACCACAAAGAAACGACCAGTCATCTTTTCAAATTGTTGTTTTCTCTGGCTTTTAGAAAATATTTTTAAGTGCGATTTCTGCTTAAATGCGAAGTAAGAAAACAAAATAAAAAAGCAAATCTCTTCAGTTCTTAATTGAAAATTATTGGAAAAAGCTATAAAGTTGGTGAAGCACCACAAAGCTAAACAAGTGGTCATAAAAAAATTGATGAGGGATCCAGGTTCTTTGTTACCTAAGTAAATGTATACGTTTTCACACTTATATGTTGGTAAGTTCGTATTCCTGGAATGTTCTCACATGAAGCTAAGGGATTAGTACAAAAAATATGTTTTATGTTTTTTACTTTTTGTCAGTAATGCCTGAGAACGGTCTTATATTTTTTGCTCATCATTTTTTTCAAGTAATTCCAATGAAGTCAGCTTTTACTGTCTTACACATTGTAACCTGCTGTTTTATTCCCAGGCTGTCAGGTCTGTCTATATATAATACATATATGTATATATTTTTAGCTTAGCTCAGCATAATTATCATTCCATTTGGATTCGATATAACTATTAAAAATTATTATTGTCTGTTCTATACAGGAGTAAAGAAAAATAAAAAATCGAAAATATTGACAGAACGTTTTTTCTGATTTTTTGTTCATTTTCTTTTATAATTATATTTTTCTTTCTTCTCACCGTTTGCAAATTAGCTTAATACACCTCCTCACACGTAACTATGTGACTGCGCAGTGATTCTAAAAAGAGTTTCTTGATTTTTTTTTCAATTTTGAATATTTTTTTATTTAATTATTTCTCATTTTTTTATTTAAAATATTAAACGTGTTGAGTGAGAAAAGCGCTTGAAATTGAAATTAGAAAATGATTCGTGTGTAGCAAATTGCCGTATAATTAAATTAGCTGCAGATGTGGCACTTCAGTAATTGGTTTTGGCAGGCAAACTCTCAGTTAGAGCGCATCATTTCGGACAACCGCTTTAGCTATGCATAATTAGTTGGAGTTGCGAGTGAAAAATGCGCGGTATTTTAATGGATTTAAAGTTAAATTAGAAGTGATTACTGGTGTGATTTACATATCTACTGAGTACATGTGTAGTTTTGTGTTAAAAAATAGCAAGATATCAAAAGAAAGAAGAAGAAAAAAAAATAATACTTCTTATTAAAATATTTTCTCTGGAAGACCACCACTATTATGATTGAATTAACTCTGTATCTTTTAAGCGAGCGTCAAAAGAACAATCACTAAATGAAAAAACGTGTTGGCTTTAAATGGCATTAAGAGATTTCATATTTATTATAGAAAGATTAGAGTGTTCAAAAAATAGCGGGAATTTTGGTTTTTTGAAAAAAAAAATATTAATTCCTTCGTCATCAAAACACTAGTCAAACTCGATTGTTGGCATCATATGTGGTGAATATGTATAAAGGCTGGGAAATCGTTACAGTGTATAATTTTTGGTCCAGAATTCTCGAACAAGCAACGAATTGTGAACTTTTAACAAACGAAAATCGAAATGCTCATAAAAACGCGCCTAACCTTACCGGCTGTTAGAGACAAAGTTAGCAATGAATACAGCTGTATACAGACGAGGATTATGTCGATTTTTGAAAGAAATATGTTGTTCCAAATTTACTGTTAAACAGCTCAGACTTCGTAACATCACCAACATGTTTTAATCTCGAGAGTTTTATACTAAGTTTCATTGTAGCTTTGCGAAAGATACCACAGCCCCGAATTGCTCAGAGATATTAACAATAGGGAAATAGATAGCATTACCGCCTTGTATGAAACATCTATCTTCGACGATCCCACCGCTTAATAATATCCCGAACAACCCTAATTTCTATATATTTTTTTTAGAGCGCCATAATAATATCCCCAGCAATATTGAATCGATCACCGCATTAACAACGATCTCCAGCAACAATTTCTGCTCCGTGACTAGTTCAATTTCGATGGTGTAACTAATTTTTAATAAGTAATTTGATAGGTTGAACTCGAAAATAGTGAATACCTTTTGCTTACTCTTAACACTTTCATAGTTAGCCGACGATGTCTCTTATCTGACTCGTTACATGTATTGATTGTTTTTGCCAACTAATCGTCGATATATGTAACTATTATAGTCAACAAACTTTTGAAACAAGACTTCAAAGAGCCATTTCGACGCAAATTACTCTTTTACCTTAAAAATCTGTTCATTAATTTATTTTCCACTTCATTTTGTTTTGATTTTCGCTTCAATTCATTAAAATAACTTAAATAATTAATTACAAACGCATATCCTATACTATGTAGCAGCGCAGCTTATTATTGCGTTGCGTTGCCGTTGGTAAAAGTGGCGTCTTTCATTTTTCTTTTACTACGCTACATTGTTTATTATTGTTTTTTTTTTATATAGTTGCTTGTTGCTGTTTTGTCGTTTTTATTGTTCGTGGTCAGTGTTGTTGGTTTGTTGTTAATGGGGTTACTGACCGACCGCATTTTACCGCTATACAGCGCACTTATGAACCACCATTGGCTATTATAAGATCATTTTTCTCACCATTTGCATAAATTTATTGCACCGTTACCACACGAAGTTAATGCCGAGTAGTTATTCGTACAAATACCCATGAGGTATTTAAGTAATATTAAAAGCGTTTATATTCATAAATAATTCACACCTTCAATGCGATCATTAAGCAAGTGATATCAACCACATTATACAATACATACATACATACATATGTATCTACTTATTTATTTATTTATATAATTGGGTTCACTGTAAGTGATATTGTCGGCTGTCGGCTGTCGGTAAAAGCGGATACAAAATCGAAATTTTCGATATTTCTTATTAAATTTATTTAATCAATTTATAGTCGGTTTTTAAATATGCATTTTTAATGATAATTTATGTATGTAAAACAAGCCTTTAAGTTATGGCTTTAAGTCAGGTCTAGGACTTAAATGCCTGACGATATACTTATGGTGTTCATTAATTCAATAGCTATAGCCTTTTGTTAAACATTTCTACAATTACTACAAAAATACTTATATATAAAGAGTACTAAAAATTTTGGTTGTTTCTTGATCGACTTACACATATACTTTTAAAGATTCCTGAAAAGGAAATGTATTATATACATCCAATATTATAGGCAATTTTATCTTTTTGACTTGGAATAGCCAATCGATCGAGAATATATGAATTCAATGGATAAGTACATCTAATTTTTAGGAGCCTTAAAGAGATATTGCTTCTTTTTCTAATCACATCATAATAAAATCAAAGTTGTTAGAGACTTAGAAAATATATTCTACTGTATATTGGGTGTATCCCGATCAACTTTTCTAAGGAGATAGATCGTTCGGTTGTTGAAAGGAAGTTTTGGACACAGTGTCAATGTGGAATTCTGGAAGATTGGTCTTAAAAGTATATATCTGGTTTTTTGGATTTGACTCGGGTTTTTATACTCTCGCAACAAAAGTTGCTAAAGAGAGTATTATAGTTTTGTTCACCTAACGGTTGTTTGTAAGTCCTAAAACTAAACGAGTTAGATATAGGGTTATATATACCAAAGTGATCAGGGTGACGAGTAAAGTTCAAATCCGGATGTCTGTCTGTCCGTCCGTCCGTCCGTCCGTCTGTCCGTCTGTCCGTCCGTGCAAGCTGTAACTTGAGTAAAAATTGAGATATCTTAATGAAACTTGGAACACGTGTTCCTTGGCACCATAAGAAGGTTAAGTTCGAAAATGGGCGGAATCGGACCACTGCCGCGCCCACAAAATGGCGATAACCAAAAACACATAAAGAGCTATAACTAAGCCATAAATAAAGTTATGAAAATAAAATTTGGAATATAGGATCGCATTAGGGAGGGGCATATTTGAATGTAATTTTTTTGGAAAAGTGGGCGTGACCCCGCCCCCAAATAGGTTATATATATATATATTGCAAACCAATAAAGCTATATAAACCAAACTTTCTGCAGTCATTTCTTTTCGCCGCTTCCTTATACAGTCCAAAAATGAAAGAAATCGGATAATAACCACGCCCACCTCCCATACAAAGGTAAGGTTGAAAATGACTAAAAGTGCGTTAACTCACTAACGAGAAACGTCAGAAACACAAGACAGAAATGATAGCAGAAGGAAGCTGCACTCAGATCTTTTTACAAAATGGGAAATGGGCGTGGCATCGCCCACTTATGGGTCAAAAACCATATCTCAGGAACTACTCGACAGATTTCAATGAAATTCGGTATATAATATTTTATTGACACCCTGATGACATGTGTGGAAAATGGATGAAATCGGTTCACAACCACGACTACTTTCTTTATAACTCACTTTTGAATTCCATCTGAATCCTTCACTTTATGACATATACATTAGGAACCAATGATGATAGCGGAATAAAACTTTACACAAATACAGTATATGATCTGTGGCATCACTTGTGAAAAAATTGTCGAAAACGGACTATAACTTTTCAAGGCCCCAGATATCGAACATGTTGAACTCAGCGCCTAAGGTTAAATTTTAACCGAAAATATGGGTAAATCTCTCAACTAATTTAATGTAATTCAGAGGAAATTGTTTTCTTCCAATAGTGTGTCTCTGTTCCAAAAATTATTAAAATCGGGTCACAACATCTCTTAGCTGCCATATACATAATTATAGGTTTTGCAAAAATATCATCCCCTAGCTCCCATATACCTAATTAAAGGTTTTTCAAAAATTCGTTGGGCTTTATTACGAATATATGTATTGGTTAATATGTGATATATCTTAGCAAAATTAAGTGAGCGTATAGTATTGGATATAGTGTACCTTGCTGGTGAAATTGAATGAAATCGGTTCAGGAATTACCTCAGCCCTCATACACTATATAGGACGATTTTCGTTATTCTATTAAACTTTATGCCGAATTTATGGGTAAATTTTGTGCGTTATCTTAATAAAATTTCTTCAATAAATTGCGAGAGTATAAAATGTTCGGTTACACCCGAACTTAGCCTTTCCTTACTTGTTGTTATATAAAAATCTTCACTCGTTCGTATTAATTTAAGGTGTGGCAATCCCAGGAGAAGCAATAGTAAGGGAAGTATGTGGTGTGTTAATGTTGTTGTTGATTAAATTACGGAAACTTCAAATTTTCAGTTCCAAAAGTTCAGTTATCAAAAACATTTTTGGTGATAATATGTATGCCCTTGAAGTACGATAAAATTATCAGCTGTATTCATTGCTTTCTATGCCTCAGCCTTCATATTCGCCAGACATAAAATGAGACCCTTGACGGATTGTCGTAGTACAATCATACGAGAAATCGCTGAAGGAGCTAAAGGCCTTCTCAAAAATCGTTTTTGAGAAGGGTTTCGACGATTGGAAGAAGCACTGACATAAGTTCACAATATTTTGACGGGGACAACATTATTATAGACGAATGGATGAATATTTTTTTTCAAAAAACGAAAACCTCACATCTCGTATTATACGATTTAGCATTATGAGTTTATTACTGATTCATAATCACATGGGATACGAACTTTGAAAAAAAATTCACCAGATGTGCTTAAGGGTATAGTATAGTATATAGTTAGTAAAACAACCTTAAATGAAATTGTTTAAAAATATTTTTGCTTTAATGAATTCTTTAAATATGTAGTTGACTATTTTTTATGAGAAAGTGTATCAAAAAATATGTCTGATATTAAAAAATATGTTTTGTATAATAATATACAAAATACATGTTTGTCTACATTTGTAAACGCAAACATATTTATTTATTTATATATGTACATATGTATGTCTACGAAAATGTACCCTCATAACCATTGCGCAATAAAATAGCGACACCTCTCCAAGCCAATAGTTTTTGGCTTAGTTTACTGCCAGCGATAGTTAGTTCAAATGAAAATCACGTACGGGTTTAAATAACTGTCAATACGAGTGCTGGCGAACAAAGAAATCACCCACGTTCGCGAACCCTCTACAATATGCTGGCTGGGCACAACTTACATACATATGTATTTACATATACATATTGTAAATAATATTGTTTCTGTTGACATGTACTCCCGCATTCGATTGAGATATGTAAATGTATATATATTTATTTACATGTGTATGTATGTGGATTTGGCAACTTTTTGACATTTGTTTCATCAACCACGCCAAATAGTCACTTATACGCCGTGCCGAACACAAAAATACAAATCTTTTGCATTAATATGCCAGCAACGGTAAATTGTGAAAATTTCAAAATTTACATTTACCGACAGTCAATATCTCTTCATTAGGGTTGGGTAAAATCCTAGAGGTGATAAGAAAAACAAACAGTTAAAATAATGATGGTTTCAGAAACTCAGCACATAGATCACAAATGTATGTATGTATGTATGTATTCGTCTGAAAAATCCATCAGGACAAAAAATAAATAAAAATCAATATTGTGAAGTTGTTGTTATTGTTATAGCGGTATACACTTTTCCTCAAACAAATTTGTGAAATGCTGCCGATTTGACAGTTATTAGCCGGTTATAATTCCTGGTCAGTTCCGATTAGGTAGAACAGACTCTCGAGGGAATAGATTGATTTTCCTTACAGTGCACCCTGGATCCCTATAGAGTCTACTACAACAAACTTAATTTCAGTAACTAAGATATGTTTGGTTCTCAAATTTGAGTGTTTATGTCGTCATATACATATGTATATGAAAGAGATAGAAAGACTCTACTTTGCCACTATGTCTATATGCCTAAATTGGAGAGTATTTTCCAAAAATCATGCCATAAAGTGATTCTTGTGTTATTCGAGAGATATATTCTGTGAAATATTTAGAATTCAGTGCAAGTGAATGATTTATATAATGGGGTAATATGCTAAAATACAGAAAATTTGAATCCAAAAAATTATTCGAAAGTATAAAGACCCAACTGAAAGTACTTAATACAGTGGTAGAGTATAGGAGATTAAATGAGAAATAACTGACTTCATTCGATGGATGTTTCAAATAAGCTAGCAAGAGAAATCATTATAACGCCAATCTAAAAGAAGAGCAGTTACAAGAACAAAATTAATCGGAAGTTGGTTGTCTCACCAAAAAAAAAAACAAATTTTTTCGATCTACATAGACTTCCTGTTGACCAACTTTTTTGTTTGTTTGCAATAATTCTTTGTAAATATCTTAAAATGCTTTGTTGCTATTTTATATATTTCAAAACCTTAGTTCTATATTCTTAGAAATTCCAAAGTTGGTCGATGACGTCTAAAATGCAAACCGGTTAGAATATACGCGACAATATGCCGTTAGCTTTTTCACTCAGATGTATCAAGCTATTGTTGCTTTTCATCTATTTCCGTCGTTCTATTTATGTAAATATATATTCAACAAATATAAGCTCTTAATATTTACGCATGCAGATCTTGTGCGCCGAAATATTGTTTGCATATTTTATTATTATTATTTTTTATTAAAACTGAACACTTAGCACTTGCTGTCGCATACGAAAAGTGAAATTGAGTATTAAATCAAAGTGCGAAATTCCCCAATTCCGTCATCCGGCGTACAGAAATGTGTCATCATCAGCACAGATGCTTGACCGGCTTCGGCGAAAGGAAAAATACAAAAAATCTTTGAAAATCCCAAACTGAGCAAAGATTTATCGCGCGTTGTCTGTCCGTCCATCTGTCTGTCTGCCTGTCTTTAATGCTACCGCATGTTTGGATCTTCCAGCTGCCGTTTTGCGAAATGCAAAATGCGAAATTAACACAAAATGACACGCTCCGATACCTTAACAGAATACATAATTGCGCATGCGCACAAAATTCTTCTTCTTCTGCCACAAGGCAGCACACACACACACATGCGCGCAAGCAAATCAGCATATGCAAGTGTATGCCTATGTGTTTAAGAACCACTGAACCGAAAATTTGATGGAGTAATTCCAGCATATTTGCATTGCATGTAGTTGAAGTCCGACGGCGTAGTCGTGGTCGGGAGCTGCGCAGCACGTACTTTGCCATAGCTGTGCAGGGCTATTAACATACATATGTATGCAGGAATTTGTGTCGGTCAATTTTAGCCACAAATGACTGGTAGTTAGCAAATCAGTAGCGCAATCCAGCCGTTGTAGCATCATTTCATTATTATTTTTGTTGTTGTTATTTCTTCTTAATACCTCGAGCGTGCGCAACTGGAGTAGATTTTTATCTGCATGTGCAATTGAAGCAGTTGATTATTTTTATGTGCTTGTTCTAAATACCTATATATGGAGAATATGTGAAGTATGCGATTAACAAATGATGGTTCTAGAGTTCGAAACCCAACTGAAGCATAGTTATAGAAAATAACATTTTAACAAGCTTCTAAGTGTTTTCTGTAATGAAAATCTCTTAAATTTATTAGAGACAGCATAATCCATTTGATTTGTTAATATCAAGGAAGCATACTACTACAAAAACTCGACAAATAATCTAATAAAATGCTATCATTAATTGTACCATACGGCAAAATCGACTTTTTTTCTGGGTCAAAGTTTTATCTTCAAAAAAAAAAAAAAAAAATTATACATCGGAAAATATTTAACCCCTTATATGACGGATGTAATATAAGCTTGACGAACAAATTTTAAATACCATAGATTTAAGAATAAGTGAAGATTTTATATATATTTTGGATTTTTTACTAGCTATATCATTTAATTAATTATTTTTTTAGAATTTCTTTTTTCGATCTTCGAATCCAAATATGTATTTCGATTTTAGAGGCTAACTTCAAAAATCGGAGAAAACAATTTTTTTTTATAAAATTTCCTTAGGCATCTTATCTTCACAGAGTGTATATGATATATAAAATAAAAAATCTTAAAAATTCAACATAATGCTACTAACATAATTATCCTTATTATACCCATATTCTTCAAAGAAAAATTAAAGTACAAATGTTTTTAAATTTTTATTAACTTTTTTTTGATTTTTTAAGGTTTTTTGAATTTCGAGGTTATTGAATGTACTTTTTTTTTTGCCCCCCATAAAAATTTTCGGAAAAATATATTGCTTTTTGATATCAATTTCCGGTTGCAGTCACATTGTTGTAGCAAGTGGCGCCCATTAAATTAGCGTACCTGACCAGAATTATATAAATAATTGATTATTCTTTACATGTCGAGTGTAAAGTTTTCGTTTGGAACAATAGACTAATAAAAATATAATAAAATAATAATAAAAAATAATTATTAAAAAAAATATAAAATGAGATTTTTTATATGGGAGACACTTCGAAAATTTACACGTGCTCGAAATAATTGAAATACAAAAGTTATTTTCCATACAAAAATATATTTTTTGAAAGTACATAAAGTCCATAATCTTTATGCAATGGGGTTTTCGTACAAATTTACATGATGTGAAATATTTGAAATACATATGTTTTTTTTATTTTATGAATATATGTACATATTTCCTAAATCTTGGATTCGTCACTTTATGCCTCGTTATAATAGAATTATTTTCTCTTGTCGAAAAGATAAAGCAACAATAAAGTAATATAGTTAAATTCGATGCAAGAGAGTCTCAATAATTTGCCATAATTGCTTGATGTGCTCTATTTAATTTATACCAGTTGTTTGTTCGATTCGCTAGTCTTCAAGTTTTGGGCAATAGCAGTTATTAAATAATTTATGGTACATTAATCTTATTGTAATTTAGTACCTATGATAGTAGTTGCCGCTCATTATTTAGAGACTGATTTGGAAAATGTTCGATACAGTACCCGATGGAGGAAGCCGCGGAAGAGGACGACCTCCACTCCGATGGAAGGATCAAGTGGAAAGTGACCTGGCTTCACTTGGTGTTTCCAGTTGGCGCCAAAAAGCAAAATGGAGAAACGAGTGGCGCGCTCTGTCGGATTCGGCTATAATCGCTTAAAGCGGTTCCTACGCCAAATATATATATATACATATATGATTTGGAAAGACTGACATATGATATTTTCAATAATATCTAAATGTCGAGTCAAAACTAAAATTAAATGCAATGTCTCAAGAATTTGTAGGGCTATCTTTTCAACATACATGCAATTAAGCTCTAAATATGTCGACATCTCAGATATTGTTAATGACATTGGATAATTTAATGCAGAACGTTTTCCGTTTCAGATTTTCTGATATGAAGTATAACTATGTATGTATTTTGACCGCCTGAGCACGAAAAGGAAGTCCGTTTTACGATTCATTATATAACTTTTCCGGAAAATGCGAAAAACCAGCGTAGTTTGTAGTATTGTAGTGTAATTTTCAAGTTTTTTATGAAAATATAAGAATACATTTTGCGTTGTGGGGATAATATTGATTCCTTTTATCTTTTAAAGCAAAATCTTAAGTTATACTAAACTCATTTTCCTCATTTCTATTGAATAGTTTTACAGCGATAATGCTGGCAAAGTATCTTAAATTCATAAAAGATATAAGATTCTTAACAACTGATATTTAAGATAACTCACAATCCACATTTGTCACACACTTATTGGCATTTATCACAAATATACTATAAATATCTGCATATACGAAGGTACTAATCAAGCGCAAGCACTTATCAACACAAAGAAAACATTTCATTTTTTATCAGAAAATATATTTCACACTGCAGTTTACTACTCGCTCAAGTCACATCCGCCTTCTTATCAAAAAGCGTGTAAATAAATAAATATAACTATCAATTATTACAACACAACTTTACACATACAATTACAACAAATATAAATATAAAAAAAAAATATTTACTAATCCACACACTTCTCTTTCACTCTCTCTCGCCCCACAGATGTCGTATCTCTACTCGACGTTCGGTCAATTGGTCAGTGTGCATTGCAAAGCCACCGCCGCCACCACAGCTATGCCAGTGAACGAATGTAAGCGCGATTTGCTCGCCTATGGCTATGAGAAATTACAAACGTTCACCGACTCACAACTGGATTTGCTGGATCCCTATCAACGGGCTGCCAATGAACTTAGTAAGTTGACAAGTGTAATAGAAATAAAAATGTATATTTTTTTTATAAAACTTTAGAGAAACAGTTGTTGGTGGACTACGCTTGATAACAAGCGGTTATGTTTTTATGTCTTTATATCTATATCTAACATATGTTTGGTATCCGTGAGACAATATTTATAGACGCCTTTTAATTGATTTCCGCAATGGCTTTTACTGCTCATTGTATTTGTCCATTCATCAATTTTATTGTGCAATTACATATATGAATGTGTATCGTTACAGACATTTTATATCTAAATTTATTCAAAATACAAAAATATTGTAAGGTCTCTTACAAGTATTCTCAATTTGTATGAAGGTTTCTGTAGAATTTAGTATGCATACATTTTCTATTTGATTTTATATGATATAAATCAAAAGGTCAGAAACCAACATAAAGTACCAAGTGGATTCAATACATAAAAGTATGTGAACCGCTTTATTTTCGGTGTATATTTGATTATACCAGTTTGCTTTATACCAGTTGCTTGTTCGATTCAACACTCTCCACAATTTGGCAACTCGAAACAAGCAATTATTAGGGTTCTAAATTCAGTTACTTCTGATAAAGCTATTTATAAACAGAAAATTTAGGCAAATGTTAGACACACGAGGTGCGTTCAAAAAATAACGGGAATTTTTAAATGTCTATTAGTCCAATTATCAAAATTTAATTGTTAATTTTTTATTATGTTGATATAAATGGCCCTAAATTACGCTAAAATTTTGCGTTCAAAAAATAACGGGAATTTTTAAATGTCTATTAGTCCAATTATCAAAATTTAATTGTTAATTTTTTATTATGTTGATATAAATGGCCCTAAATTACGCTAAAATTTTCAGCCATATTCATTGCTATTTTGTCTGTAGCAGACGCTAGGGTTAGATGTATTCTTAAGATTTTCATTTGTTAAAAGCTAACACTTCATTGCTTTTTCGTGAATTCTTGGACAAAAATAATACTGTAACGATGTCCTAGCCTTCGTATTTGCCAGACATGGCTTCGTGTGACTTTTTGCTATTTCCAAAAATAAATAAAACCTTAAAGGGCCTTTCGGCCTTACAACCATACGATAAAGCATTAAAAAAGCTAAAGGCTATCTCCAAAAATCGATTTTGAGAAATGTTTCGACGATTCGACGAAGTAGAAGCTGAACAAGTTCATAATATCGAATGGAGACTATTTTGAAGGCGACAACATAATTGTAGACGAATGAACAAACTGCTTTTTCCAAAAAACGATAATTCCCCTTATTTTTTGAACACATCTTGAAGAATTTTCAAATAAAGGAAAATTACCTTTATTTTTTAACAAACCTAGCACACAGTAAATTTGGACAAATGAGACTATATTTTTATCAAATTATAATCCATGAGCATTACCTAAAATTTTAATTTCTGTAGAAGGATTGATTTAATGATGTTCTAACTACATTAAGAAGCTACACTTGTTTTAAGCACAAAAAATTTAAAGTTTAAACCCTCGGCTGGATCGTTTTTGAATAATCTAAACCTTAAATCTGTCTTCCCGAGCTATGGTAACCAAATTTCACCTCACAAAGATTTCATGTTACTACCGATCATATAAAGACGAAACGGATGAAGAGTATTAAGTACTTCATTGAGATATGTAACATTTGACTGTGATATTTAATCTGCTATAGCGACAATTGCGATGTAGACCATCTAATGATAGCGAATCTGACAATATCAGCTGCCTCTTTTTAGGTGAAATGATTATTATTGATTTTTGGTTATATTTTTAATTCCGAAAATTAGATAATTTTTCAAAAAGTGGTTAAAACTCAGTAACGAATAACGGTCTCTTTAACTATGCAGTTTTAATGCATGATAACTGTTCATTGACCGCCTACAAATTTATCCCAGCTCAAGCACGACTTGAGGAATTTGCATAAATAATTATGCATGTAATAGAAAAAAAATGTATGTATGTACGTCTGTATTACGGAAATGTTCTCCCTATAATTTTTTGCATAAATTTGCAATTAACTTGACACGATAGATAGATAGATGCGCTGTCTGCTTGACACATTGTTGCAATAAAAGTGCCGGTAAACAGTTATAAAAATAAATATTTTTATTGGCAGTTTGTGTGATTATTATTCCTCATGATCATCACTTGAACAGAGATGAATTTTTAACACTAAATAAACAATGTTTGTCCCATTGTAGCATTGTTCAGTAGAGTCTGTAAATAATTGTTATTTAATGACAAATAAATAACTGGAAATCATACGTCTGTTATTGTCTGCCGGGATGTTTACACCCTGTCGACGCCCTGTCACAGTTGTAATGCATAATTAATGCATTAACTATTAAATTACAGCGCTAAAAATAGATTTCTTTGTAATAATGGAGATATTTTTCATTTTTCCTTTACAGTTTGGTCTTCGATCATGCGCAATCACCCAAGTTCAA
Source organism: Zeugodacus tau (assembly GCA_031772095.1). NCBI lineage: Eukaryota > Metazoa > Arthropoda > Insecta > Diptera > Tephritidae > Zeugodacus > Zeugodacus tau. Next base: position 22,784,816 of record CM062652.1, read on the forward strand.
CACTGATCACCACACGCAAACCCTTGCCAACACCACCTGATTCTTCACTGATCATTCTCACACATCAAAAGCCTGCCAACACAGCCGCTTCGACCGGCGCACACAGCCAGAATCCACTCTTCGACGGTGAAGGCGAGAACAAACACAAATTCGCAATGGATATGGATATTACCTATGGCTATGGCAATGGACAGACAGATAATCTAAAGCCTTCCTCCACGGAGACTTTCCTCAGTGGCCCACTCGTGTTTCGTGTGCGTCCCGATGGCAGCCCAGTCGAGGAGGATCAAAACAAACCGCTGCCACGTGATGACGATCTGGAAGCCTATCAATTAAGTGGCACTAGCGCAAGTAATGGTGCTTCAAGCGGCGCTCAGGTCACGCCTGTGGTTGTTGGTCAGCCGAAACATCGCAAAATTGCTATGATCAGTGATCTGAAGCAGCAGCATTTGGCCTCGTTGGCATTGCAGCGTGATTTGCAACCGCCTTATGAACCAGCACGCGTACGCCGCCAACAACAACAACTATCTACAGCTGGACGTGCAATTCCACTAACACAATCATTCCATGCTTTGCCCTTTGCTGGCTACTACTATGCCAAGGGTCAGGCGTAAAATTGCTTTGAATCCGAAGAGAAATAGAAGAAATGCGCGCATAGCAGAAAAGTAGCTTAGATAATCAACATTAAGCTTATTTTATTGTGGAATTCAGGCGCTACAATTTTAATATGAAATTTTTGCCTTGAAATCAAATCATATTGTATGTATGTATAATGTTTTGGAAAAGTAGTTTTCTAAAATCATCATCAATCATCTATAAATTACATAATTTTACTAAAATGAGTATAGTTTAAAGTTTAGTTAGTAAAATTATTGGTGTGTTTGAGAGCGTATGCATGGTATTTTTTTATAACTGTATGTTTGTGTGTATTTTTAAGTTACTTGTAAATTATATTCTCTAATTTTGTTTGAAAATTTAGTTTTAAGCCACAAATCTTATTTTATACATCTATAGACTTACTTGTGGTACTCTATTGAATTTTGTATATCTACATATCGCTCATTTACTTGAATAGTGTCACAACTCAAAAAAGTCGATTTTTCAGGAGAGCGGTTTAAAGTTTTCAATTGTCTCTTATTTAGCAAATATAGAAAACTGCCAACAGTTTATTGACAAATCTAGTAGCTTGTAATATATTAAATACAATATTGAGCAAAAATGGACCAAATAGAGTGTACTAATGCTTTTTCTTGGGCATAAATGTGACCCATTTCGAATCATGTCGTTATTTGAGAAAAATATAAATCAATTTCGCCGTCAAAAGTCAAATGTGTCGTTTTTGCTGAAAAAAAGCAATATGAAAAATTTAATTAATTTTCACCAGTATCGTTCCAACACAAAATATGTCGTTCTTTCTGAAAAGAAAACCAACTTCATCCTATGACAATATGTGTTGCAACACAAAATATGTCGTTGTTTCGTTAACGGCACATTCTTATTCCACCGCTTATTTTTCTGCGGATCGGAATGAAATTTTTATACAATATGGACGATGAAATTGCGCACATTTCTGCATACTCAACTCAAAAATCGTGTTTTTTGAGTTGTGACACTATTCAAGTAAATGAGCGATATATACTATAACTAACGATTATTTATTGTATGTACTTGTAAAATTTTTAGGTTATCTTTACTGTACAATAAAGGAATTCTCTTTATATATAAAAAATAATAAATGTGCTTTGTGTCTTTTATAAAAAGAAAAATTTCAGAAATATGGAAATAAAAATCGAAAAACATTTATTCAGATATTGATTTTTCCATTTTTGTATAAAATAAATGAAGATAACTTTGTCAAAATTGATTTCAATATATTGCATACGATTACAGCTTATCAAATTTTTGGCAATAAATAACAAAGTTTAGATTTTCATAGTCCCCAAAGAACTTTGCTGAAGCTAAGCATAACAACCAACTAAATCAAAATTGCATTCCAAATATTTTTAAATCTATTACAAAGGACCTATGTATATGTATTATATTATATAATATTCTATTGCTCCGCGGGGGAGCAAAAGACTCCCGGGGATGTGGAATCGAAAAGCTAATACATATATAGCCCCTGTAATCCGAATTGTCACAGAATACCAAAAAATTTCTAACTTGATAAAAATCCGAATTTTTTTTTGTTATGTTGTCAAGTGCACAGAATAGGGCTGATTATACATACATATATATATAAAATTTATTTTGAAATTTGGAATCAAAAACGGTGTTCCATTGTATATTAGTATTAGAATTTTCAAAAAATCTATTTTTTTTTTTGCATTTTATGCATATTTTTAAGAATATTCCAGGAAAATCTTAGATTCACAATTCGTTCAATAGAAAAACATTAAAATAAAAATTAAAATTTTTATGAAGAATTTTGTCCGAAAACTTTTGTCAAAACTACTTTTACAAGAAGAAACATTAAGGTTTTTAGAAACATGACTTATAATGAAATAGAAAAGCTTGTAAACGAAAAAAGGCGAGCTAGACGCGAAAGGCAGATACATCGCTCTCCTTCTACTCAGGTTCAACTGAAATCTGCTGTACGTAAGTTAAAAAAAGCGCTTAAACGCGAGGAAGAATACAGCACTGAAAATTATATAAAGAAACTGTGTCCAAATTCTACCAAGCAAAACTCTCTTTGGAAAGCCCAAAAGTCTTTTAAGCCACCGGTAGATTCCAACATGCCTATAAGACAGTCAAATGGTAATTGGGCACGAAGTGACGAAGATAAGGCAAATTGTTTTGCAAATCACCTAGAAAAGGTATTTCAATCAAATTGCCCAAAGAACAATTTTAAGTTGCCAATCATCCACAATACCGCAAACGAATCACTTGGGTCTATTAAGACTTCAACTATTGAATTTGTTAGTATCATAAAAGAGCTTAATCCAAAAAAATCATCAGGCCACGATAATATTACTCCAAAATGCTAATTGAGTTACCAAATATTGCTTTAACAGTGCTCTCCTTGCTCTTTAATGCAATTTTTAGTTTCGGATACTATCCTATTTAATGGGAAAAGACGCAGATAATCATGATAGATAAACCGGGAAAAGACCTGACACAGCCGTCTTCATACAGACCAATCAGTCTTCTACCCTGTCTTTCTAAAATATTTGAAAAAGTGTTACTATCAAAGATGTCTCCTTTCCTTCATGAAAATAGTGTAATACCAACGCACCAATTCGGTTTTCGTGCAAAACATGGCACTGGAGAGCAAGTAAATAGAATAACTAACGAAATTAGGAAGGCATTCGAACATAGAGAGTACTGTTCTGCTATATTTCTAGATGTGGCTCAGGCGTTTGATAAAGTGTGGCATGAAGGACTTTTGTATAAGATTAAAAAAAGTTTACCTTTCCAATTGCATAAAATCTTGGAGTCCTATTTAAAAAATAGAAAATTTGCTGTAAAAGTAGGTGATTTTATATCTGATGAACGTTCAATAAGGGCTGGAGTACCTCAAGACAGTGTTTTAGGCCCAACTCTATACATCATATATACAGCTGATCTTCCAACTGCTAATAATGTTTTGACATCAACTTTTGCGGATGACACAGCTTTAGTGAATCGTAACAAATGCCCCATTATAGCATCAAGAATATTAGCGAAGCACTTAAGTTCTGTCGAAGAATGGCTAACAAACTGGCGTATAAATGTAAATGAACAAAAGTGTAAGCACGTTACATTTTCGCTAAGACCAAAAATGTGCCCGGCAATAAAAATGTACAATATTCTAGTGCCTCAAGCGAATGAAGTTACCTATCTTGGTATTCACCTAGATAGAAGGCTTACATGGAGAAAACATATATCTAGTAAAATAACGTGCATGAAGATAAGAGCTGCAAATTTAAATTGGCTTTTAAATAAAAACTCTAAACTTAGGTTAGACAACAAAGTGCTTTTATACAATGCGGTCATAAAGCCGATTTGGATGTATGGTATTCAACTGTGGGGTACGACCTGTGCAACTAATATTGATATAATACAAAGGTTCTAATCGAAAATGCTTAGATCAATCACGTGCACACCATGGTACATGCGCAATGAAAATATCCATAAAGATCTTGGTATCCCTATGGTAAAGAAAGAAGTAGAGGACAGCAGATTGAAATATTTATCTAAACTCCGTGATCACTCAAACCCATTGGCTAATGCTTTAGTACATTCCTGCGATCAAACACGCCTAAAAAGAAGGGATATGCCTGCGAACTAAAGAGCAACGTTTCACCAATACAGCTCAATCACTTGGTTGAGCTTGTCTAGCTTTTAAATAGATTTAAGATTTTATAACTTGTTGTTAGACTTAAAAAACAAGCAGATTCAATAAATAAGGAAATATTGAAAAAAAAAAAATACTTTTTATAAACGTCACTTGGTCGAAAATTCCTGAATATATTGTTGTAAAAATGGTTCGGTCCTGAATATTTATACATATCTATGAAAGAAGATTGCGTAAAAAATCGTGACCGTTCGGTTAAGTCATTCCGAAAAAATCATCATTTTTTAAAGTTGTAATTCATAAAAAACATGCAACTTCGTCTAGACTAAACCCTCCTGCGTCATATGAAATCAACAAAATATCCTGTAATTAATAAAATAATAATAAATATTGCATATGTACATAAGTTATAAAATTACCGCAGTATAACAGTTTTAAACTTCCGGCCATAGAATTTGTGGAACACAGCAAGAAATTGCACTACAGATTGCAAGCCATGTAAAGCAACTTATGTTAGAATACTGTGAGTTCGAGAATATGTTTCCATATATAATACTCTTTTCATCACTACAACATCAACTATATCACACATAGTTTTGGAAAATAACTGAAGTGCCAGTCAGCGGCCGGCTAAAAGTTGCGGCTGCTGTTTTTACTTAGACAATCGCTTTAGGCTGAATAATACCGATTACATTAACAGAAAATGTAAAATATTAAGCTTAATAGCATAACATTGCATTAAATGCTTAAAATATAAGTTTCATATTGATTTACAATTGAATTTTGTTTTTTAACTAAAGCACTGACTTCACTTACCTTGTACAAAGCTGGCGTTTATGATGTAGTATATACAACTGTTTATATTGCTGTAGCTCTGATCAGGTATGCAACTGATATTTTCACTTTTAATAAATCTTTAATACGCAATATAATTGTTTAAATGTATAAAAAATCTTTGGGCACCATTCACTATTGGATTTCACTCTTAAAATTTTATACGTTTTCGCGCAACAAGCTTTTGCTTCCTCTCATTTTTGACATTTGGTGCACGCTATTATCGACTGAATCATGCGACAGAGTCGATAAGTAAGTAAAAGTTCCGTTTATTATCAGCCGACTTCGCTTTTAGATATTTGTAGGTGAATTTTATTTATACAGTTTACATGAGAGATTAAATTTTGTTATTTTTTATTAATATTTAAGATTAATAGCGTAAATATGGCGGCTATATTATATTATATATGTATTAGAGTATTGAAAATGTTTCTTAGTAATATTGAACTAAATAGTATCCGTTTAATGCATCAGTGGGAAGTGAAAATTTGTTTCCTGTTTCTTATGTTCTTTATACTGCCATACATATAGATATAACTATTTTTATATACTGGTCACTTGCAAAATATTCACTGACAATACATATATAAAATTATATTATTAAATTATAATAATTCTATATATTGTAAGTTTAATATATAATATATAAGCAGGTACCTTTATGAACTTATGTTATTTTTTAACAATAAATTTTCATAAAACTATGTAAACAATATAAATACTTTTATGTTTCTATAGTTAAGCAGTTCTTCCAAATCTTTGCAGCTACTAATTTACATACACTTACATATATAAATTAGTGTGTGTGCCATGTTTGTTTTCAAATTGACTTGATGAACAGTGTGTGCCGCAGAGGCCATTAAAACAAAACAACAACAGAACCGGCATATAATCGGAAAATATACTCTCCAACCAGTTCGTATGCCGGAGCTCTCACCCAACGTATTGCTTGTACGCGGGCTCTGCTATGCTAAGCGGCCAGTTGATTATATCAATTCGTCGCAAGTGGTTGTGAATTTCTGTAAACGCTGAGAGCGCAGACAAACTGAACTGTTCATATTAATAAAATTTCCAATAATAAAAATTAAATATAGTATATTTAATAATTGTAAACCGGCGATTAAAAAAAAAACTGTGAAAGGCCGGTTAGTATACAAGTAAATACATATGCTTTGCAAAGCTAGATGGCATAAAAATCCACTATAGACCTTATACATATGTACGTGTACGTATGTAGTTACATATTAATTTACAGAAAAAACAGAAAAATAAAAATATTAGTGCGTATATGTGTATGTGTATTATTTTACGTATGTGTGTGTGCGTGGATAGAATATTGTACATCAGTGCTAAATAGGCACTAAGTATTATGAAGGGTTATTGAAGAAGAAGTTCTCAAAACCGGTTAATCACGCTTTGAACAATCATTGTAAATCAGAAATATAACTAGGTATAATAGACACTGTTTATATTTTTTGTTAAATTAAAATAAATACTTGTATTAATAAGACATAACCAATAATTAGGCGTAAGTACATAGTAATAGTTGTTGTAACGTTAAGTTCAACACTAACCAACACTATCAGCTGAAGTAGGTTCCAGAAAAATCAGCTACTTCACTTCTTTCTCAGCTGTTATACATACCTCTTACTTTGATTTTTATTTTTATTTTGATTACGCTCTTTTTCTAATCGTCAAAAAGTGAATAACCAAGTTGTGAACCGGTTACTTATTGGTTTTTATTTAAAAATCATAAAATTTTACTTTATAAAAAAGGTAACATTATTTAAAATTTGTTTTGAACGTCTTTTTGAGAACAACATACAAGGAAATACATTTTTCTGTGACTTAAATACGCTTAGGTACAACACAACCACGTGGTTTCACTTACTTTGTTCGTTGTTATTCGGTTCACATTTTAATCGTGCACTGAAATGCTGGCACTAACAAATTTTACCAGATGATTTTCTCTCCAACTCACATAGCCGCCATAAAACACACGTCAGAAAAAGGCAAAAACTGGTACAAAAATAAAATATTAGAAAATATATACTTATTGTAGGTGAAAACTAAAAAGCCGCTGCGCAATAGAAAACACGAGGCTGCAGCAATCACACATACTTTCGCTGAAAAAGTGGCGGTAATACAAAATATTGAGTTAATAAAATCCTTAGGAGGTATAAGGTGTGGATGTAACTTGGAGCAAAGTAGTTTCTGGAAGAGTTAAATTTGCAACCTTTCGTTATCAGCACCCCAAAAGTCGTGAGAAAATGTGAAACAGCTGAGTGTGTTTATAAATACATATAAGTATATGTGTGTAAATATACCAATAACAAATAGCATTCGCTTAAATTAATGGAACCTCTACAGCGCTAGAATCCTTACCTCATGGCAAGAGGCACAACTGCCCACTTGGTGTATTTGGTGTAGAGAAAAGATTATAGAAAGAAAAGTAGTGCAAATGTCACTGACATCGCTCGTCAAACGTGTGTGTGCAAACATGTAAAGCCATGGTATACGAACCGGGTCGCCGGCGATGCAAGTTGCGTCCAAGGCAAATCAAGTTTTATTGCATGTAGTGGATAATAATGACCCCCTACTGCCGGCTGCATGCACACAAATACACCGTAGTATGAACCCCTTCCAATATGCATTGCGGTAGGTAGGGCTGTGGGATGAGCAGGGTGACAACCGTGTTGACTGCCGTTAGTTGACGGCTGTTTATTATTTAACATCACTACCTTCGTATTCTCCACAACAAAATCGATTTGAAGCCGGTATTCATAGTGGACAATTTGTCTATGTTATTTGATTACATACATATGTATGTACATAAGAACTGGTATTTACAAACTTGGTATACATTATTGAAAATATTGATAAAACATTACAAAATATATTCGTTATTTACATGCATATATTTATGTACACTACGTGATCAGAATCATGCAAACATCACGCAGTCAAAAAGTTGATGTACACAAGTTGAGGGTGATTTCGTTAACCAAAATTATATCATGTCTTTGCTCATAGAATTGTTGACACTTATGTAAAAGTGAATATTGAAGTGAAATCGTGTCCAATTTAAAAAAAATGCGATAAAATTAATTTATTTAGTGCTTAAAACATTTAGTGTTCCCAGTCCTCGTGTTAGGCAATAATTTGCCGGTATTTCGTCAGATATCTCTCGAAATGCGTTTGATTATATTTCTCCTCATTTTTTACGTTTTCGTGTTTTTTATAACGCAAATAGAAAGACCTTCAGACGTACATATTTATGCATACATTTGTGTTTACTGTAGAGATAAGAAAAACTAATAATAACAGAGCTAATAGCGGAGAGCTATTTTTTCGAAAAAGAAAAACATAAAAATATCGGGAGTTACGCTAATCAGCTCGTTAGGATTCGGTTTGCTTTGCTCTCTAGAGACCTAAGTTCCTACATATAGCATACATGGCCAATGAATGTTCTCATTTTTAATCTCCCAAGATAAAAGCATTTTAATTTTTTTTGTTGAAACGATTTAAATTATTTATGTACATATGTATGTTCATATGACGACATTGTTATTGTTGCTGTTAATGTATGTATATAAACAAACAAACAATAATTAACACATTTATTTATATTTGTATGTATGAAAGTATATGTACTTTATAAAGCATAATAAAATATGAAAACTTGTAATCCACACTATGAAATATGTAAGAAAATAACCTCATTATAAGTGCTATACATATGTACATATAATCCTTAAAATATTTTGAATACCGCGTGATTTGTATTTAGGTACATATATAAAGAAAGAAAAAAGATAAAGAAAGTGAAATTGCGTAAATAGAAATTATATTAACAGTTTTACATAAGAATATTTGTAGGTACATACATATATACAAAGAGTTATATACATACATCCAAGAAATTAAGTGAATTATTAAATTACTCTCTGGTTCAAGTAACCGTTGGCTGTAATTACAGCTATTATAATAGTTGGGCTTAGATCCAATAGGAATAGACACAACTCGAGAGTGTCGGTGTTATCGTTCAAGACCCATGTATAAAGTTTTCCCATTAGTAAACTTTTCAATAGCATTTTAGTTAAATAAATATTCCCTTCAAGTGCCTAATCAACCTGAAAAAACAAAAGCATGTAATTTATGTCACACGCACATATGAATGTACCTTTATTTATTATAACAAACCGCTTATTAAAACGTATGTTTTTATCCATTTCAGATTTACATCGCTACTACTACTCCATTGAAGTGAAAACAAAGAACATATAAACTAAAAAAATAAAAATAAAAAAACTTATAGTTCATAAAAAAATATATAGTGCTTTTAAAACTCAAATTTAACACACATTTTATTTCTTAAAAATAACATCAAACAAAAGTGCACAACAACAACATTGGTGTAGAAAATAAACAAATACTTTGTTTTATCCAAAGTGTATTCAACAAAGTGAACTAAGTATTTGACATACCCGCTTTTGACAATAAAATAGTAAACAATACATGTATTTGTTTACATTAACCCGTCTTTTTTAACTTTAACAATATAATATATATTGATAAAATTGTTTGCAATTTGTCAGTTGGAGCACAAAACCTTAGTAAATTGCTTCCATGAGTTGTTTTGCCTAAGCAGAAAGTATTCGGCATTTTCTTTTATTCATTTAAAAAATATTTTTTTTTTGGTTTGAAATTTGTTTACTTTTGAATTTCAAAATTTGAATTTTTGAATAAATGTATGGGTTAAATCAATGGCAGCAAACATGTCACATTCGGGTAAAAAATTGTGATATGTCATATACCTGGTTCACTTTGTTGAATACACTTTGGTTTTATCAATCTAACATTTGTAGAGTTTGTCAACTGAAAATTGTGCAATTGAAATTTGTGTTACAAAAATGTCCGAAGCAACCGCCACTCAAAACTCCTCCGCACGTAATAAACATTGTCCGCCGCCCCCAAGACGTAATAGCAAAAATTGTGGCGGCGGCGGCACAGAATATCTCGATATAACCAAAGAGGAGTTTGCGCGCATCGAAGATGCATTAAAAAAAGAAGAATTTCGAAAATTATTCTTTGAATATTGTGAAGAAATACAAGATCCCGAAAATCGTAAACTCTACGAACAAGAAATTAAACAATTTGAAGCGGAACGTGGCGTGGATATACGTTTTATAAATCCTGAACCGGGTTTCGTGATTAAAACCTCCGTGGATGGTGTGACAAAGTGTTTTGTGAATGTAGCAAAAAGTGCTGAATTAACGCGTCCATCGAATAAAGTGTGCCTAAATCCAGAAACGGGTAATCCCGACTTAAGCTGGTCCATACCGCTTGCGCAGGCGCCACCACGTGAGGATCTAGATGCACAGGGCAAGCGTTGTCGCGTATATGATGTGATTTTCCATCCGGATGCGTTGTATTTGTCGCAACGGGATTCCGCTTTTCGTAAGTGCCTCATTGACACAGCGCTGGACGCTGTTGAAAGAGAATTCAAGGTGAGCAAATTTGTACTTTAGATAAAATTAGCAAATTCAGTGCAAATTGGTTATCTTTGGTTATATCTTAAGCACTTGCATACATATATACATATGTATATTTATGCCAACATTTATCGCTTTAGGTGAATTTGGATCGTACAAATTTGAAATTTCCAAAACTCCAATTTAAGGGTATGGCACGCCCAATTGTGATACGCACATTGTCGAAAAATGCGCCTCCAGAGGCTGACGAACCACATCCGCTGGATGACATTTCACCTGCCAAGCCATCAGCTGATGCCGGCAAACCCAAATTAATACCGCTGAAAACACAAAGTGTTATAGCAAAACCTGAATTTAATGTACCCAAATATGTTATTAAGCATCGTCGTGATGTTGATCTCACCGAATACACCTATGAATTAGACGCTAAGTTCAGTGTAACTGTGCCGCGTGAGTTAGTAATAGAAATTGATTTGCCGCTCCTCAAGTCCACAGCCGAATGTAAATTAGATGTGACTGAGAAGTCATTGTATTTATTAAGCGATCGCCCCGGCGCAAAGTATCGTCTCAATTTAGATCTCCCCTATGCCGTGGATGATAAACGCGGTGTGGCACGCTTCGATACAGACCAGCGCCGTTTGTGTATAACACTGCCAGTTACGCAGCATAGTCCAAGGAAGCAACGTGCCATGCATGATTCCATTTGCCAACTTAATCGCGAAGACAGCGGTGTGGAGAGTGATATACGCGAAGAAGGCAATTTGCATTCGAATAGCGAATCGCCGGTAGAGGAGCTGAGTGACACGGTGGAGGAAAATCTGAGCGCATCAGGTGACACTGTCAATTGTGAGTATAAAAATTGTGTAATTTAAAATTTAGTAAATGGAAATTGTGTCACAATATAAATTCATATTTGTTGAGTAAAATTTATTTACCTAATAATTTGTTATATTTATATTGTTCAAATGCAATTGCACGGAAAGCATTAATATTTTTACATCCCCTTAATCATTTTCAGCGCCGCAGTCTTCCGCCACACCAGTGCAGCCACCATTCAGCACGGCCACCAATTTCCTTAAGAGTTCCATTCAGTATCAACTGCCCGCCAAATTCGACTGCAATGTCTTGGACAATGTTATGTCTTTGGTGCTACACGTTCGCAATGTACAGCCAGAGTCCATAGCAATGCTTAAGAGCGTCAAGAGTCTGCATCTTCAATTCACATCGATTGGCAGCGGCTATTATCCGACGCATTATGCGCTCTACCTGCAACTGCCGGACGATTGTAATGCAGAAATTTCCTCGGCGGAAGCTGAAGCTTGGGAAAATAATGTCGTATTGAATCTGAATATGGCTGCCTCCAGTGAAAATATCCACAACTACTTAGTGGGTATTGATGCTAGCGATTTGAAAGAGTATACAATACAGGGAAAATTCAAATTGGCTCACAAATCGCGTCAGTCGCGTAAGAAATCGCCACCAACACCACCAATTTCACTTTCCTCATCATTGGATATTTCCGTTGAGCGTTCGGAGTGTGAACGTTCGGTTGAAATCGAAATAAAACCAACTAACGAAGTTCAGTCAACATGCACCGCCAACACCACCGAAGATGAGGATGGTTTGTTGCATGCAGCTGATGCCGTGCCGAAGAAAGTTAACAAGAAACAAAAGAAGAAGAATAAGAAGCGTCGTTCACTCTCCGAATCGGTGTGTGATGACATCAAAGTGTATCAAAAACAGCAGCAACAACAACAGCAAGAGCAGCAAAAGCAATTTTTGAAAGAGGCAGCCAAAATATTGAATGATGATTCTTCTAATTCACCGGATGATAACTCATCACCGGAACGCAACGACACACTCAACACGAACTTACAGCCACAAGCAATGAACACCACGCAATCAATGGCTGTACCAAATGGTGTGCAGCAGCGTAAACAACGTAGCTATTCGGAGTGTCGCAGTGGTGATAGCATTGTGAGTAGCGGTGCTTCCACACTACCCACCTCCTTCAAGGGTATTCTGAAACGATATAGTCGTTATGAGCCGCGCCCATCGATTTCCGATAGCTGTTCGTCTATCGATGAGTACTCGTCGTTCTCTTGTTCCGTGGATGGTGGCGTGGGAAGCAGTTTGCGCTTCTCGCATTCTTTCAGTGACATACCGGAGGAGAATGACTCCAATAGGCTATCGGAGAGCTGTAAAAAGACTGTTAGATTTAATGAGGTCATCAAGGAGCAGGTGTTTAGGTGGGTTTCCTGAGTTGGCGGAAAAGCTTAATTTAAAATTTACTATAAATAGCGCTTACTTAATGTAGACATTGTGGCTTGCAAAAACAAAAAAAAAAATACAAACAAGCCGTCTACAGGGTGATGCGCCTTATCTTGATTTGCTGTACAGCTGATTTGCACAATTTCACAGTTAAATTGCGCAATTCACAAATTACTCGCAATGACGTGCATGCCTCATATCAGTTGATAAAACAATTGAGCGCTATTTACACCACATAAATTTTCTCAAGTGTATACATATTTAATTTGGCTTAAATTGCCTCAATTGGGTATTATTATCTTAAATATACTTTCTACTTGTTTTCTTTTTAGGCTAAATTCCAGCATTTTGGGGCAACGTAAGAAGAATCAGAAGCGCCGTGATCGCAAACAACGCGCTTTGCAGCGCCGCCTCAGCGAAGGTGATTCCGCCGACTACGAAGATAACAGCAAGGTGAGTAATTTATTGGTATTTTAGTTGAATTTAAGGGAGGGAGACTTATGAAAAGTGTAGCTGGAAATTGGAGTTATGCAAATTGCAATTAACAATCAAATAAGCTAAACACTGAGGGGGTTGTAGATTCTATTTCTGCTCTAGTAAAGTCTAAACCTATAAACTTTTTTTGACTACTGGTCGCCAGTGTAATTGTAACAGAAACAAGTAAGGAAGGGCTAAGTTCGGGTGTAACCGAACATTTTATACTCTCGCAATTTATTTATTTAACTTAATTAATATTATATAATACACAAATTGACCCACATATTCGTCATATATATTGTATAAAGTCCATTGAAAGTTGGAAACTCTAATATTAGGTTAGAAGCACCGAGGTACTCATATTCGATATATGTGGCCTTGAAAACCTATGGTCCAATTTCGGCGATTTTTAGAATGGGGCTGCCACTCTATTAACATAGTATTTGTGCAAAGTTCTGCACCGATATCTTCACTAGTACTTATTTTATATATTGTAAAGTAAACGATTCAGATTGTCTTCAAAGTTCTGGTATATAGGAAGTAGGCGTGGTTGTGAAGCGATTTGGCCTATTTTCATATCATACATATCATTGGGATGTAAGGAAACTATTACAAACCAAGTTTCATTGAAATCGGTATGGTTTTTGACCCATAAGTGGGCGACGCCACGCCCATTTTCCATTTTGTAAAAAAATCTGTGTGCAGCTTCCATCTGCCATTTCTTATGTGAAATTTAGTGTTTCTGACGTTTTTCGTTAATGAGTTAACCCACTTTTAGTAATTTTCAACCTAACTTTTGTATGGGAGGTGGGCGTGGTTATGATCCGATTTCTTTCATTTTTGGAGTGTATTAGGAAGTGGCTAAAAAAAACGACTGCGGAAAGTTTAGTTTATATAGCTCTATTGGTTTGCGAGATATGTACAAAAAACTTAGTAGGGGGCGGGGCCACGCCCACTTCCCCAAAAAAATTACATCCAAATATGCCCCTTCATACTAAATTTTATTTCAATGGCTTTATTTATGGCTTAGTTATAGCACTTTATGTGTTTTCGGTTTTCGCCATTTTGTGGGCGTGGCAGTGGTCCGATTTTGCTCATTTTCGAAAGCAACCTTCCTATGGTGCCAAGAAATAAGTGTTCCAAGTTTCATTAAGATATCTTAATTTTTACTCAAGTTACAGCTTGCACAGACGGACGGACGGACGGACGGACGGACAGACAGACATTCGGATTTGAACTCCACTCTTCACCCTGATCACTTTGGTATATATAACCCTATATCTAACTCGTTTAGTTTTGGGTGTTACAAACAACCGTTATGTGAACAAAACTATAATACTCTCTTTAGCAACATTTCTTGCGAGAGTATAAAAATCTTAGTATAAGGACCTACGTATACGAGATAGGAGGATCCGTATGAGCTTAGGAGATAGCTTACAATTTGAGGAACCTCTAGTTTGTCACTTAGAAATGTTTTAGAAAAGGATGACCGACTTTCACTATACTTTTTCTTATAGACGTAAATGAAGTAGATATACATTTGTTAATTATAATTTCGAATAGTTGTTATCTAAGGTAAAGCTTACATGCAATCCTCTGCTAATAACCTTAGTAGACTTTATCGCTAAATTAAATTTAATTGTTTGTTTGGAAAACTGATAACAACTAACGTATCTAATTACATTTACGAGGACGTATTTGTATGCATTATCGCCAGACATTGCTTTATATTACATATACATTCGTATATACAAGGTGATCAGTGAAGTACTTTCTTTTTGAAATTTCAACAAAAATTAGTTTATTTCTATTATTTTTTCTTTTTCAAAGCTTCATTGATCGTCTTTGCTGGCGCGCACATGATATTCCGAAATTTTAGTGAGCGTACCTAGATTTGTCTCAAGAATAACTTTCTTAGTATTCCTCGTAAAGAGTCCTGGATTGGTCCTGAAATAACTGTAACGAAAAATCCACAAAAATTATAAGTCAAAGTTTCCACCACTCCAATATCTAAGAATACATTGATCCTTAGGCATTAATCTAAGGGTATTCGGGACCTAAAATGTGGCAGTTTTTATTATTTTTCTATATTTTACTTAGGCAAAGAGTTAGCAATATTTCAAACTTTAACTATTATCTGTCACCATTATAATTAAGAACTCTTCGTGTACCATCCTTTATATGCATATACTCATATGATATAAACATATAATAGGTTACATGACTTTGTTTAGTTTACTGGCATCGCGCCAGCCATGTTCTCCTTTGCACAAACATAAACATCTGATATATAGACACCAACGCCAGTGCATAATTTATACATATATGTGTGCGTACAAATAAATACTTTTTATTGTTTGCACCGAAAGTAAACAAGTGGTCAATTTTGCCATTTAAGAATTTGTTCTTTAATTCGCAGGAATCACATACATATGTAAATCAAAATATAAATATGTATATAGATATATAAGTAAGCAGTGTTCAATTGTTAATTTAAGTACATATGTATCAGTTTTGCACTTTATTTGCGATTTTTTTGCTTAGCGTATTTGTTTGTTTGCGTAGTATAGCTTAATTACTTCATTGATTGCAGTATTTTAGCCGTTAAAGTGGGACATTGTTATTTTTGCATTGATTCTCGGTGGCGCTTTCTGTGGCAATGCTATAATTACTCGCTGAGGATGTTTGTGCTGTGGTGTGTGTGTTTTAGTAGAAAGTGTTTTGTTTGTTGTTGTTGTTATAGTAGCGTAATATTTTTTTCCTTTAATAATTTTAAATTGTTTGATCGCTTCTTCATTGAATATCGAATCGAATGGGCTTTGAAATCTGCTTCTACCACCCTTTAGTAGATAAAATCTCGGTAAAAGAAATATTTAATTCAATAACTTCCATAACTTGAATTCTTGAAGTGGCAATAGAAGTAAAATTTCATACAAATTACCTTCCGTAACTCGGAAGTCTTTCTAACTCGAAGTTTTTCTTCGGATTATGGTGATTCAAGTTATTTTCTCCCAAATATACATAACTCCAGTACTATTCCACTGTAACCTAACCCTACTTTTGAAGCAAAATGTTTAAATAGAATATATTAATTTTACTAATATGTTACTATTTTCCTAATAAGAACTTAATAATGTATTTCTTACATTTTTTTGTAATGTTTTCGATTCAGTAAAGACTACTTAATACGAACTAATCCGAGCTTATATGTATGCGAACCATAATTCTTACCATAGCAATGTGTATAGTCTTGAATAGTTTTCGCAGAATGTTTATGATACTAAAACAATAATAAATCAACTTTTGTTTTTGAAATATATCGATTTCAGTGCCATCTATAAAAACAATTATATAACTGATTCCCAGTTAAAGGTCTCGATATTGAATCATAAAGTCGCAGTTTTCTTCCGCAGTTGTACTTTTACTGATTTCATGCCTAGAACTATTAACATTTATGGGATAATTGATCCCAAGAAAAACAAGCAAAATACGTTCCCCTTATATTTTAGCTTCAAATGGAGATCTTCATGTATCTATTTCATCTCATAGAACTCGTACGATATCTATTAAATACATAACCTGCACAAGATAAAAAGTTCATGGGTTCAAAGCCAACTTACATTAGAAGATTATTAAAAATTATTAAAAATAGTTTATTTTTGCTACAGACGGAGGGTGAAAAAGTTTCTAAAAAATAATTTTCTACTTCGATGAGATTTAAGGGGTTATATACAGTTAGAATTTTCAAAAAATCGATTTTTTTTTATTTCATTTTCTTAATGTACATATATTTAAGAATACACACAGAAAATTTCATATCATTCCGGTGAATATTTTCAAAGTTACAAGCAAATGAAAAATTTGAAAAGGAGTTTCAGAGTGCTTTTAAGTACAAGGTCCAAACTTTAAACGCGTTTTTCTCAAAATGGTGTTTTCAAAGTCGGTGACCAACATTACTCGAAAACGGCTAGATCGATTAGTCTCAAATTTTAACACGACCTTCTTAAATAAATTTTTTAGTAATTAATCGTAGATTTTTTCTCCGATAAATATTTTTTTTTTTTATAAACAATTTAAGGCCGCAATTTCGGTGAAGAATCGATTTTTTTTTTTAGAAACCGCAATTTTGTCAAAAAATTTTATTTTGCTTATTCCTTCGATTAATTACTAGATTTAACATTATTTTAACGAAATCTGTTTGGTTTTTTAATTTCGGATGATCCAGTTCCGAGATATAGTGGTCACCGCAAAACGTCTTTTTTGAGAGGAGCTCCTGGAGATCAGCTGTAGCTCTTTTTCAAATAAATATTTTTACTAAAACTAAGTCTTAAAATACAGTTAAAAGATACCATAATATGTGTATAAATTTTTGGATCAATAAATTAAAAAGTTTTCTCAGAAAAAATTCTGGAAAATTCACTTTTTTCGGCCGTCTAACTGTATATAACCCCTTAATGTAGTCTTATCCACAATTCGTCCGATCCAAATACAAAAATAATACATATTTTATATTCTTAAATTTATATAAAAAATATTTTATTATGCGCATATTTAATAATAAACCTTAAAAATATCAAAATACATTTCAAATTTATTTTTATATTTTCAGCCCATTGATTTGGACGACACCGACACCCAATATCTGAAATCGAAATGTAAAGTGGGTGACAGCGCAGACAACAACAACAGTATTCATAAGCCGCCGCACGCCGGTGGAAAGCACTCCAATAAATATAACGGTGCCAATAAACATCAGCAGCATCACTACGGAAAGGGCGGCAATAAAATGCAGCGTGCTCGTCTCGAATCAGAGGAATCATCCGATGCGGATGCACACCGGAACACAATGATGTTCGAACTCGATATGTAGTGATAGTGGCCGCGTAGCAAATGCATGCGCCACAGCCGCGTGGAATTGTACAAACAACAAAACAATCATTAAACAAAAGCAACACAAACCACCAGCAGCCATCGTAATTAAACAACATCGTCTCATCTTACATTGTTTGTATATTGGAAGCAGTGAATGCACAACTACATATACACAAACAAACATACATACATATATATTTATATAATTTGTTAAAAAAATATGTACATCATATTTACTACAATTTCCTTTTTTGCCTTAATTGTCAAACATCATTAAGTAAGTTTTGTATGCTTGTAAAATTTGTAGTTGCTAAAACAAACACACACACACACACACCTTCACCTTCACCTCCACACGAACAAAAAACAAAAAATTAATTAGGCATTTTAAATGTGTGTATTATATTTGTAAACACTATTGGAATATTTGCGAAATTGTAAAATATGAAAAAAAGAATTGTTACTATTTTTAACCACACTTTCACATAGGGTGTGACAAAATTGTTTGATATATGTACATTAGTAAAGAAAAAAACTAGCTGTTTTCTCGATTGATTTTATTTAGCGTAAAAAAATTGAATTGTTAATTAGATTTTAGGCATACAACAACAACTATTGGTAAAATTTGTATTTGGAAATTTGTAAAAAGCAACTACAACAGCAACAAAAAATTTAACATAATCATCATGCTCATACTCATTGCATACATACACACACATTTCTATATACATATATACAAGTTGTACAATTTTTATTAAATACAATACAATTAGTGCATGTTTTCTCATATGCTCATACATGGACTCAATACATTCTGAGCACTTTAATTAAATATATTGAAATGAAAAAAATGTTAATAAAATATTTTAAAATTATAAATTTGAAATTGTTTAATTTGGTTATAAATACCGTTAAAGAAGCTTTATAAATAATTAAAGAGAGGTTGATAAAGGTTCAACATTTATAAACCAGGCTTCGAATATTCCCTCAGCAGCATTACCGAATATGAGAGTTTATTTTCATATATACTTCTTCAAAGTATGTGAAGAATGTGAAATCACATTACAGCCAAATTTGGTTTAAATAAAGATATGCTCAATATATGACTGAGATAAAGGAGTATAAGTGAGTCGTACAAACCAAATTGAATGGATTTAAATTTTCTAACCTAAAATTTTGAAAATTTCGTAATTTTTGATTTACATGTATTTCTTATACTTCTATATAAAACTATATACGACTTTTGAAGACATTTTTTCGGGCTGTTAATCTATTTTGTGACAAAGACTCGGGTTTATATGAAAAATGTGAAGGCATACAAGTTTTAACCCGCTTTAAAAAGACTGACGGATGATTTGAAAAGCTTTTTCAAGGCATAATTAGACATTAAAGTTCCAAATGGCTTGTTAAGTGGCTACTAAAGTCAGCGAAAGTAAGTTGATCAACGGAAGTACAATGATCGAACCCAGGTTCAAAAAAGTGATACGGCAAGTTACTTGAGTCACCACTTAAATTAATATAATACGATATTTGACATTTCAAACTGCTAAACCGTTACGCTTAATTACATTGTGGTTTTAACGGGATTTTAGCTAAATTAGTTAAATAATTACAATAAAATTTTTCTAATATTTTTCATACTGGGAGATAATAAAAATTATATAAACCATTAATTATTTTTGTGGTTCTTGTTGTAACTCAAAAAAGTTTTGAGCATGTTGTTGAAGTGTAAGCTCTTAGCTCAAAATCTTTCCGCCAGCAGTTTACGTATATGCTCTATTTGCTGCAAGTCACGACGTTTCACCTCCGCCACATAGAGCACTGGACAATCTAGCGAACTGCATTTGATCTCACCCACACGACCACAACACGACTGGCATATCTGCTGTACCAATTGGTAGCCACGCTCAATTTTAGCAATTTTCTGGTGTAATACAACAAAGGTGCGTTGTGGCTGCCGCTCACATGCCACGCAGATGCCTTGCTTGGTCTGGCGTCCACAATTGGCAATGCAATTTGTAGCGGAGAAATATTGTGAAATTGTGCTCTTCTTGGGATGATTTACCTGCTCTACATTGCAAGTGAGCTTATTGGCTGTGGAAACAGGTGGGACGATTAACAATTTGCGTGGCAAACTGGCGAACCTGCAAGGAATTAAATTTGAATTTATTTTTCCTAGAAATAAAAAATGCAAATACTCACCACTGATTCACATCGGCGCCGATGAGTAGCAAGCAGCGATTGAGCGGTGGTATAATTGCTTTTGTGATATAATAGATCGCATTGATTTTCAAGCCTTCGTCAGCTAGAACTTCATGTGGACTGCGTACGAGTCGTATTAACGGTACACCGGGTGGTCCATTGACAATGATGAAGGGTACGCGTTCACCACAACGTGGTATATGACGCGGATCGGTTTGTATCCATCGCCTGTGAGGTGAAAAATTTTAAATTTTAGGTTATAAAAATTATAGTTTATTTTCTAATTAACCCTTCCGGTATATACCGGTTTATTCGACCGACTTTCATACAAGAAGGTTAACAATGCAGGTTTTCACTCACCGCGTCAACTCTAGCGCTGGCACACACGCTGTAGGTTTATAGCCATTCAGTCCACGAAACTCTTTTGCGAATATCAAATCCTGCAAATTGGCGCGTCCTGCGAGTAGCTTACTAAATTGACGACAGACGTAGTGTTTAATTTTGCTCACATCTGTCGTTTCAAAAAGTATACGCAACACTTTTTCCAGCATCTTTGCAACAGCCGGACAACCGTCGCGCCGTACCGTCTCTATACCTTTCGCCTCGTACACTGGTTCAGCTTGATCCGCCGTTTCATACATATAGCCAACGTAACGCTTCTTAGTTTGCAGTATACAGGGTTGATACACCTTTTCCAACTTCAATTTCACCGGTTGTGGATTGTCTTTGGTTACGGCCTCTGCGATTTCCTCGCCTATTTTGAAAGCCTGCTCACGATTACGACCCGGCACTTGTACAAACATCGAGTCCGTGTCACCGTAAACAACACGCACGCGCCACTTTTCATTTGTCTCCACCATGCGGATGGCGCGTTCGAGCGTCTCGCGACCCTTAGCGACAACAGAATCTCCAACCTCCACAGCGGGCATGCGACCACTGAAATTCGCCGCCGTATAGCCATATGTCACATTGGCCATCAGTTTCAGACCGAGTTGACGCGAGTGGAGTATGCGTTGGAGCGCCGAATTGGATTTATCTAATTTCATCGATTGTTTAACCATTTGACGTGTGTTTAGAATTTCACTAAGCATGCGCGGCAGTATACCCTCGCGCACTGACGCCTTCACAAAGACAGCACCACACGGGGATATGGTGATGAGATCGTCGTCTATCAAACGACGCAGTAACGTCGGCGAGACGCGTAACTGTGAAGCGCCGAATTCGAAAGGTGTGGAGCTGGGAAGACAGTAATTATTATTAAATACTTTTGGAAACCAATATTTATTTCGGTAAATGTTACTCACTGTCCCAAATGCTCCACACGTCCCAAGCACGTGGAGAAACAGTAGTTGTAGGCGATAATCATGCTCGGATACAGACTTTGAAAGTCCAATACAATAACGGGATCAGCATAGAAGCGTGACTGTGGCTCTAATATGAGCGGCAAGTACTCCGGTGCACGCATGTGAGCCCGTTGTTGTACACTCGGTGAGAGGGGAACCAGATTCCGCGGTTTTGCTATCCTTAAAGAGTGAAAGATAAATTTTTTTTTGAGAAATTGTGATTTGATATAAATTATTAAAGGTTTATGTGTTTTCGTATAAGAATATTACGTTTTCTTTGGACTTGCGACATTTTAAGGGATTAAGATGATGCAATATTGGAAATAATAAAGGGCAATATTGGAAATTCGGAGGAAGAACGTCGAGACCATATTCTTCAAATTTATTTAGGAAATATTTTCCATTGCTCCAACAACAGACAACTTAAAAAATGTATCTCTTCCCCCTGACGGTCGGTTTCATGTAACCGCAACGGATCCGTTCTGGTCGCAGCAACACATTATTATTTTAGGAATGTTTTTTCTTGCTATAACAACAACAACTATACAAGTTTCTTCGTTCCCACGACACACATGGAACCTTGTTATCGAAATGGACCCGGATTTATAACCGGCAAGAAAAACTAATCACTAAAACTCTTAACAACTTCGCACGCCTTACCTCAACATCATGCTTTCCACACGAAATTGTGAGCCACGTGACAGAACTTCATAGAATTGTATGCCAATTAGTTTTGCCATTTCACTAGTGCGACCAATCAGATCCAGTTGATCCAACAGCGACAATGTGCCGCGTACACGTTCCACATAGTACTCAATGACAATCCAACGTGTGTAGGGCACCTCAAACCATTCGGTGAGTGCACGATGATTATGCGACGGACAACGTTTATGCAAAATATGATACATCACATTTTCGAAAGTGTACGAGGTGAGCGCAATCTCTGAACGCATTAAACGCCACACATCCAAGAGAATGCGACCGCAAAGCTTCAACTATAACAAGCAAAGAGACAAAACATATATGCTATATAATAAACTATAAAAATACAAACCAACAAACCTCAATATCCAAATCGGTGAAATGCTCACGATCCTCATCCACATATTCACGCACTTTCTGTGTCGGCACACGCGATAGCAGTGGCGCTATATTGAAACCCAGATGCTTGCCACGTTCCAAAACATAACCCCAGGATGCCGTCTCGATTTCATAACCACCATAGATATCGGGATCCCAACGCATACTCAACTCCACAAGCGCTTCGAACGCCTCAATTTCGGTGTTGACGAAACGCATTGACAGCTCGTTATTGCCGCCTGTGCCGTACATACGCTGGTCCTGTGCAGCATTATCGCCTTCGGTATCCCTTACAATGATGCAGCCACAATCATTCTGCGGTAGGAGTGTGGCGCCTTTCGTTTGCGTTGCAGGCGAACGATGTTCGATGGCGTAAAAGAGGCAACGCACCTCATCGTGTACTGGATCGGGAAGCAAATTACCACGCGTCGGCACGAATAACTCCAGAACTATTGTTGTTAGGTAATTGCACTGGAATAAAATAGTGGAGATTTAGTAGTATTATTTCTAATAAGATGGTACTGGAGAGTTTACTGTTATAAAAAAGAAGGTCTAGGGTATGACTGACAAACTGCGAACGCATTTAGGCCAGTAAGAAACCCAGTTGAGATCCTGAACAGTTCACTAAAAATTTCTTAAGTCAGCTTATTTCTATATATAATCTCAAAATTTACCTCCACATCCGATTTAGCCTGCTGCAAATTCTCCAAATTCACTTTGAAACCGAAAGTGTTGTCCAGCGAAGCGCTACTCAAGCCAAAACTGAGCTCATGCGGTGATGGCGCCGCTTTTGCATGTTGCAAATCTTTGAGGAATGAATTTCGTTGCAGTGCATTCAAAACTGTTTCATTGGATATGGTGGTGTCGTTGGAGTTCACAAGTGATTCACTACTCAAGACTTGTGCGTTTTGCGATAACTGTAAACTGGCATCTTCTGAGAGCACACTCAAATCAGAGCTAGCGCAAGCCATTAGCTTCTTATTTAAAGAAAGTTTTGCGCGTTTTGTACGCGATTTCAATTTCATATTCAGATTTTTCTTCATCACCTCAGCTGTTTCTGCTCCACCTGAGGACCTTTGCGTATTTATTAACGGTGTTGGTGGTGTTAATGTGATGCAATTTGTATTGTTCAGCACGTCCCCATCATCGTCATCACCATCGTCGCCATCATTGTTTAATATCATCGTGGTCTTTTGCCGTCTCACTTTTATTGGACTTTCATCTAACGTTTCTTTATTTTGAGCACCACCTTTGGCCAACAAATCGCGTGCTTTTAACCACAATTTAGCTTCATGACGTGTGGGCGGGCACATTTGCGGTGTGATCGTTACATGCTTCGGCTCGGCAAAGTATTCGCGTATTCGTTGCGTATTTCGATGAGTGCAGTGTGTTGTGAGTGCTGAAGGACCGTTAAGCGCTAACATTTGCTGACGACGCCACTCAGTGAGACCCTTTAGTTCATCACCAAGAACACTTTTGAATTCGTCGCAGTCGTTGAGTCTGCCGCCTGAGGTTTGAAATGCAAAAGTAATAAATTAAAGACAAACAAATTAAAAACATCGTTACCTGGAATATGCAAAGCGATGTGACCGACTTCCTTCAGCCGCGTTATGTCATCTGGATTGCCATAGAAGGGCTTTTGAAATTCATATTCCGGAATGTCAAGCTTTACACAACTCGCCAACACCTCATCATAGGTTGGTGGCAGATTGAGAGGTGTTAGTTGCACTAATTGCTTAGCGGAATTCGAAGCAGACGCTGTTAGTAAAGGTGTGGCATTATTCAAAACTCCACTTGAAATGGGTATTGAGTTTGTGTTTTGTGCTTTTCCAGGCAGTTGACAGCATTCCAGCGGACTGTCAGACTCATCTATAATTATTGGAGCAGAGTTTACATCTCTTGGTAGCCTCACTGCAGTTGGACTTGATAACTCCTTAACATTTGGCGATCCACTAAGATCTTCGGTAAATGATATATCATAGAAGCTCTGTATATGTGGATCTTCTGCATCCGCGCAATCATCATTATCTATTTGAAGAGCTGCTGTTGGCGAAATGTTCCCTTTCATGTTGTTATCGGCACTTTCTGCGGTCTGCTCGTGTATGGATGGTTCGTTTTTCTGCATTCTTCTATGTTGTACCAGGTGCATGCTGCGTCGCAGACGTTTAGCGCTAATGGGGGTGGGCGCATCTTCCGTGTCCGAAGCAGCAATTTCATCGCTATCACTTGAGTATCTCAACTCTGGACTCAAATTATTTGTTAGGCACGTTTCTTTGTCGTCTCCGCATTGTTTACCTGGAGGAGTTGTATAAATTGTGCTTCGGCTTAGCTCCTGCTGACGACTATCTGGGATTGGTTTATCACTATCACTGGTTATAGTATTTGTTAGTACAGGAGCATTAGTACACGAACTATTAAAATTTTTTCGCATTAAATTTTTATTAATTCTCACTACACATTTTCGTATGTGATGTTTACGCGCTTCCGGACCTTTATTTATACTCTCTTGTTGTTTTTGCATAATCACTTCCGTTTGTTTTTTTGTTTGTGTAAGTTTGGCAAGCCGTTTGTCACATTCATTTTCACTTGCTTTTGTTAAAGCGGTCTGCTGTTTTACTACAGACGGTTTCTCTAGATCAAATCGAGGCACATTAGATGTGGACTTCCGAGTTCGTTCATTTGCTTTTAACACTTCCTCCTCCTCCTCCTCAATGCTGTATACTTTTAGAATTCGCTCACTTTTTCTACGTGGCGTTAACTCGCAGGTAATGTGTGTTCTATCCAAATCCATAGTTCTTCTGGAGCGGCGAATTGGTGTACTGAAATTAAAATAAGACAAATAATTCGAAGTTAATAAGTGTAAATGTTTAATGCAAGCAAATCAACTTCTTTTTCTTTCTAGGATTCATAATTTAAATTATGCTCAACGTGCTTCTACTGTCTAAACTGAATTCGCTCTAATATTAACTTAAGAAAGAATAGATTCTTTTCAAGGAAAAAATATATTAACTACCGTTTTGGGCTTCCCTCCTCTCCTATCTCTTTATTTGTTGCAAGATCTTCTCGAATAGCGCTTGGACTCCAGTCCACACTTTTTCGCCGCAAAGTGGCTATAGCCAGTTTTTTGCTTAAAGTCATTCTTGCGCTGAAAATTACTTTAGAAATTAACTTAAAATTTATTACATAAAACCAAGCCACACTAACCTATTAGTGCCACCGGAACCAAGATCTAAATTTCGCAAAACTGAATTGCGCGCTGGCGTTGTTTCGACTTCATTTGTGATGTTTTCTAAAAAACGAATTTTATTTTACAACAACTAATAACGAAATATTTCACAACAACATACTTTCTTGTCGCTTACAAGTGATTGTTAACGGTAATGGTGCATATTTTTTACTCGCGCTGGACTTTGGTGTTCTTGGTGAACGTTTCGGCGATAGAGTTTGTCTGCTGGTAGCCTTTGGCGTACTTGGTGATGGTATTACATTTGCATTGTTGTTTATTTTCGCACTACTCGCGCCTTTAATAGGCGTCTTGGGCAATAAATCATCGGAACCATCCATTTGTGGGAGATTTGCCATTTGTTTGGCATTTTCTTCGGTTGGCTGACTGGGAGTAAATTTTAAGATCAAATCATCCATATCCTCCAATATTATGGAGTAATCATGTAGATTGCCATTTTCACTGGTGTCGGAGTCGGTGTCACATTCGGAAAATGCTTGACTCATAGCGGCAGCTATCACTTGCTTGTCCAGCGCTTCTGGCGAAGGATCAACTTTTATAGAAAATATATATGTATAATTCTTAATTATTCAGTTATGTTTGTATTATAATAGTTACTTACATGTTTTGTGTGTTTGTGTCAAAGGTGCCAGTGTGCTGTCTAAATCTACTTGATTTTCATCTTCCTCATGTTCTTCCAATTGTTGTAGTATATCAAGCAACTCCAAGTCTTCAGCACCCACTAAATAAAATAAACGGTTCTTGAAGTAATATTAAATAAGTTTAAGTCTGAATTTTTACTTACGACTCGTATTCGTTTGTTTTGGTGTTTCGGCATTTATGTGCGCAAATAATTCTTCATCAACGACAGTGTCGTCTAAAAATATACTATCTCCACGAGTTTCAGGCGCTTTACTAATAGGCGGTGTGGCGGTTGATTGTAACACTGAACCATTTAGCAGGAAAGCATTTTGTGATACGTGATTCTCAATGAAGGAGGCATCGACCAAGTTTTCGTCGGGCGTACATTCTTCTGGATAGATGGCATTGCCAATTATTTTACGAAGGTTGAAGGTGTGATTCTGTAAACGATTATATGTATACTTAAAGCTTTGATAAATACTTCAAATAAACAAATGTTACCTGATCCTTTTCACCAGAGTTTAATAAAGTAAAATTAGCATTACTTGTCTGTAACGTCAAATTCATGGTTTGATCCGCTTGACTTGCACTTGCCGTTGTAGACAATTCTAATGCCATTAATTTGCTTTGCAATACGGTACGATGAAATATATCACTTTCTGTTGGTTGTACATTGCAACGCTCTTGAGTGGGCGGCAATGCCAGATCGGGCACCTAATCAAAAATTATCAAAAGCTTAACAATTTGCTAATATGACAAAACTCCAGTTACTTTTACCTTTTCAACATCAGGTCTTTCAGCCATTTTCTGCCGACGCAAACGTTCATCATTCCAAATTGATTCGATGCCAGGGTTGGAGTGTGTTTTACTATTTTTACTGCGCATAGCGAGTTGAAAGCGGTTTAATA
Organism: Zeugodacus tau; assembly: GCA_031772095.1. Taxonomy (NCBI): domain Eukaryota; kingdom Metazoa; phylum Arthropoda; class Insecta; order Diptera; family Tephritidae; genus Zeugodacus; species Zeugodacus tau. The sequence continues at coordinate 22,812,439 of CM062652.1, forward strand.
TGAAATTAGAACCGATATCCACTTCGAATTCACAAGTAGACTGTTTTTTAGCCACAGTTGGATCAAGAAACTGTGCTGCCTTCACCCCAGGAATGTTTAAATCTAACGTTAGAAAAAATCATATACATACATAAATATCAGCTGGCAAATTAATAAAAAAAAACTAACCTGTGGAATTGTGTTCATCACTGGTTTGTCGGAATTTCACAATATCGTATGGTATATGAATGAAACTCATACCATATAAATTGTAATCAATCATAAACTGCAGTATATAGGGCACATGTGACTCGTAAGGGTGAAAATTCTTATTCATGACGGCTCCACTTTGTAACAAATTTGCTGCACGCCGTACAAAACGTGGATTAAACATGTAGATTTTAAGTAACTGATGTTCAACGCGGTGGTATCCATAGAATGGACTGAAATATAATATGTAAATGTTAACGTCAGGTCCATAAACGAATACTATTTTTATACATACATGCCCTTGACCAGCTGCACTTTGAATACATGTATAGCACTGGAACACGCTTGACCTAATGAAATGTTAATTGCTTTATCTACATTGCTGGTTATTTGGTAGATGGCTTTATTCAATGATTCAAACTCCTTCGCCTCGTAAGGTATATAGAAATAGGGGAAGACGCCATGTACATGCATGCAAGTTTTACGTCCATCTGCGCTAGAACCAAAGATTCGAATTATTGGCACCTGGAAATCATGACATACATATTATAAACTGAAATAAAAATGTTTAATATAACTGACCCTTTTGATTTCCTTGCCGCGAAACTCCGAGTAGCATGGATCGAAGCCAAATATTGGCTTTTCCATATAGAAATCGGCAATAACGAGGCGTACCGAAAAAACTCCTGCGTCTTCCTTCGCTTGGCTCATTTCGGCGGGTTCATTTAATTGTTGTGAAATAATAGAATTGGTTCAAAATGTTTAAATCACTACAACCCTTCTTTTTGTAAACAAACTGTTGATAGAAATATATCGATAACACCAGATCAATCGCTGTTATCAGCTGTTACACTGCGAGAAATCTTACGGTGTATTGAAATAAATGGTTTTAAAATGATGAAATTGTCTTTGTGCCGCTCAAATTGTGCGTCCTTTTGCAAGACTGGCTAACTAACTATTTGGAAAACGATGACTGGAAAGTTTCGCCTCATCCGCCTTGTAGCATTGACCTTACTCCTTTTTGCTGTCATTCGTCCCGGTCGATCCAGAATGCCCTTATTCGAATACTGTTCACATCAGAACGGGAAATCAAATATTGGACCGATTCATACTTGAAGGAGTTCTTTTGGAATGGAATTTCCCATTTGCCAGAAAGATGGAAATGTTATAGCTTCATATGGGCAATATGTAAACACTTCAGCACATCAGTCTCAGTAGTTTCTGCAATTTTTACTTACCTTAGTCAAATAAATATCATATTAACTTTTATTGTTGTTGTGGAAGCAGAAGGAACTTCCAAAATAAATGCGTCCTAGTTAATGGCCCTTAGTCAGATAAAAATTCGGTTCCTTTCCGATTATCGAAACACAACGATCTTAGGAAGGGTATCTAAATAGCGTATCTTCTTTAATCATCTAATCTTTAAAACCAGTAAAGTTCTAAAAACTGAGCTTTTAAAAACTGTTAATTTATATTACTAAAAAGCGTAGATCAAGATAATCTAACACTGTATTCATAAGTAGATAACCATAATAGCTTTGGGACATCTACTCCTTAGGCCTTATTTGTGTTTCTATGAAGATAAGAAACTAATCTTCACAATGGTCATATCTTTAGTACATATGAATGTATCTGTAGTATAACAATATGTTTGCTTGCTCCAACGTTTGCCAGTAAAATGTACACTTTTCCATAATCTGTATATAGCATATCCGTATATTTTATTAAATTTTCTGTTAAGACAATACAAAGTCATGACTTTCCTATGTCCAACTCAATTTTGCTGCACTCTATATACCGTTGTCATACATATATACTTATGATTACAATTGTTTTTATTAAAGTTTTAGTTAACTTGTAAAATTGCAAAGTGCAAAAATTTCAAAATTTATAATTTTTCTTGATTTTGGCAAGTGCTAGGGAGGGATAGTTAAAGATTTTTAAATAGAAGGAGTATGAAAGAGAGGTAGTAAGAGAAAACTAGAAAAAAGAGAATAGGTAGAAAGAAGAGAGTGCGTTGTATAAGGTACGTGGGTGGAGAGAATTAAAGAGAGCGTTGGAACTAAATTATGCTTAATTTAAGAAAAGTTCAAAAGTTCATTATTTACGACTGGGTGTTGTGTCAAAGTTCTTTCATGAGAGACACCGTTGTTTTACGCTCCCTAATGTTTGGTACATATGCAAGGCAAAAATAAAAAAATAAATTAATTAATTATAATAACAAAAGCAGCTTCCAATGTCAACCATACTTTGCGTATATGGTGCCAATACGTTGCATTACAACCACCTGCTCCAATGACTTTTTGAATTTATGTACTTAAATGCTAACTTTTCAATTAAATTATTTTATTTTTTGTTGTTTTCTGTTTGCTTTTTGTTTAATAATTAATAGTTAAAGTGCTTTTTCCACGTACATTAGAAAAAGATTATCATGTGTACTTTTACAATGTGCATAATTCAGTTTTAAATTTAATTTTATACGTAGATTACTTTCTTTTTTATTTAATAATTAATTAATTATGTTTGTTGTTTTTTGCTTTAAATATTTGTTTATACCATCACTCGCACTTAAAAGGTTGCAATTAGCATTAAGATTGGTGTGAAATTTTATTGTTTGATTTTCAGATTCATGATGTTAAGGCAGAAATAGTTTTGTCAAAATTAAATAAATACATACATATATATTTGCTTAATAGACTAAAGAAAGGTGGACATTTGTATTATTTAAGTAGTATTGCCTTTATTTAAACGAGACAGACATTTGCAAAGGTCACGTGAAACAAGTAAGCTTCGCATATAAAAATGTATTAAACATATACTTTTACATATATGTATGTATGAACCGGTAAACCAAGAGAGAAAAAATAAATAAATAACGGAACTGTCATACACGTAATACGGCGCTGAATGATATACATATGTATAATATATATGTTAAAAACATGTAGGTTTTGAAAATTTCACATTTTAGTTTTTTTGGTTTTTTTTTGTTGATAATATCTTAGTTTTAGAAATTTGTTTATTTTGCTACAATTTATTATATCTTTATCTAATTCCATTTGCATTAAGAAAAAATTATGGCAATTACATTTCTTACATGTTGTTTTTGTATTTTGTTTTTTTTTTTTGTATTTCTATTAAACTCCATAAAAGACTTGTTGCAAATTGCCATTTTAGCGCTTATATTAATTATATATTCGCTACAAAGTATGTATGTACTTAACAAAAGCTAAAAAGATGTTGTTCAGTAAGTATTTTATTTGCTTTTAAATTCTTTTTTTTTTCATTATCTTTATATAATATTCATATAATATTGCAAGAGATTGTGTTATTTTCGTTTTTTTAACGCTTAATGCGTACTTTCGCCTTCGCTTTTTCCACTTTTGCTATGAATTGATTTTTTAATAAGATAAGTTTTATCAATTTGAAAAAAGAAACTAATTTCTTTACAAATATATTTTTAGCTAACAAAAAAATGAAGCACATAATGGTTATACAGAATTTGTTAACAAATAATGTGGGTTTCAAAATAATTAACGGAAAATAAAAAATATTTAATATTACGGAAAATTGTTTTAAACAATATTATTACAGTAATTAAATTACAAAAACAAACAAATTAGTAAACGAATTAAAAATATAACACTTTAAAAGTACTGATTTAAAGCAAAAGTAAAGCATTTTACACAAATATTATCAAATTAAATACACGCAGCTTCCTGTTCACTGTGCGAGGTTTGACACAAATTCATGAAATATATTATATAATGTATAAACATTAATAAATTAATGAAATATATAACTAATTTGCAAATATTATCATGGCACAAAAAGAAATTGTTGAACAAAACTAAATTGTAATTTACGTATATTAAAATTTTTATAACTCATTGAATTGTTCCGAATTTCTTAGTGGCGCTGTGATGTATGTGTTTTGTCCTATATGCAACTGCAAGTTTAAACGTTACTTAGTATTTTCTTCTTTATAATAACAGAAATGTATTTGACTAGCTAGCTTTGTAAAAAATATAAATGTATTGTAAAATGAGTTGGCTAAAGGTGCGAAACAAAATTTCAAAATCTATTGCAGTTTTATATATCATAAATAGTTTTAATAATCATAAATTATAAATTTGGTTCATTGAAATTTCGCTAATAAATTACTTGTTTAACATATTGCACATTTTTATTAGCATCCTCATAACTTCAATTGCGCTAGGTGCAACTTAATAGACGATACATTGTTTGTTTGTTTTTTTGGCATTGCATGCATTATCATATATGTGTGTTTGTATGTTATTTATTACAATATGTATGTTGTTGGTTGTAGCATATGTGCTTGTTCGTGTTGTTGAACCTTTCGTTAGCGTAACCCTTTTTAACTTATGAAGTTTTACTAATATTTAGAAATAAGTAATTATGCTCAGTATTAGTTTTTTTTTATAACCTATCGTGTCGCATTTTACGTGTTTTTTTTCCAGAAGTTTGTAATGCTTTTATTTGCTGTATACACTATGATTTGTTTTAGTTAATGAATTTTTAATAAAAATTATACTCTATTTATATATATGTATATGGTGCTCTTTTTAATGCCTTCATTGCTATATTTATTAACATTTTTGTTTTTGTTGTTAACAAAGCTTAATTTTTGGCTTTTGAGCCAACTGTTTTAAAAACACGGTATAATATTCTTTAAGAAACTTTAAAAAGGATTCCAAACAAAACTATGTTAAAAATAATAATATGCATAATAAAATGTGTGTGTTTACAATTATTTCGAGATTTAACAAAACAATTAATAAGAACAATTTATAATAGTTTCCAAAGTACAAATGTTTAAATTTATATAAAATATATATTGGTATTATATAAAGTGTAGCATTAATAGTGTTCTTCAGAAAGCGACCTTAAACGTCAACAACCATTTTTTTGTGTATATCTGTGTTACCGACCACGGAGCAAAACTCGTCGAAGGAGATTTTACCATCCTCATCTTTGTCGGCAAAGCAAATAGTTTTATCAACAATTTGCTGTAATTGTGTGTCTTTCAGATTATTGCCCACCATCATTTTTAACACCTACAAAGTTAAAAGTATTTTGTTACAATACAATCGATATAACGCGAAACAATAAAATAATATAATACGAGTATATTAAAAAAACACTAGCACACAATTTCAGCATTAGCTTACTTGAAAAAGTTCACCATTCGATATGTAACCATCATTATCCATGTCGTAGATGCGGAAGGCGAAACGCAATTTTGATAATTTATCGCCTTTGACACTGAACTGTGAGACGCCTTGTATGAACTCTTTGAAATCGACCTCACCATTACCGTCCGCATCAAAAATATCGATGACGCGCTGCACCAACGGATTTTGTTGCAATTCAGGTAGTGACATGAATTCATCGACGCTCAATGCACCCGAATTATCTAAATCGAGTTTGCGGAAACGTTTGCCTAAACGTCTGATCTCATCGGCATCAACTAAATTAATAGATAAATGATAAATTTTAGTAAATCACTTTTTAAAAATGTATATGTTCAATTCGGACATGGAAATAAATGTGTTGCGAAAAAAAAGAATTTAAAATGAAAAATGTATATACTTACAGTTGGAGCACATCTCCATGGGCAAAGAGGTTTCATTACCCTAAAAGAAAAAAAAAACAAATATTTAATTACACATTTTTAAAAACGAAATGTCAATTAAAAAATATTAAAATTTGACGAAATTTTTACAAAATATATGTATGTACATACAAATTTACGAAAACATTTATTTGAAAGTCGAAGAAAATAAAAAAAAATATTATAACCAGCACTGAAGTAAACACTTAAGAATTTTATTTTCGCTGATATCATCAAGGACTGCAACATCAACCTATAAAAATGCATACATACATACATAATATCTTATGATTGATGATTTGTAGATTTGTAGAATGCTGAGCAATGAAGTAGATAAATATTTCAACAATGAAAAATTCCACTAAGTTAAAAAGTGTTTAATCATGATTGAATTTTATATAGAAGTCAAATTAATGCAAAAAAAATCTTTGAAACTGGGACAATTGTTAAACAGAAGGCATTAACCCCCAGTGTCCACAAGTTCTTTTTTAGCCTTACAAACAAACACATGTAGGTACGTGTGTTTATATTTGTACTTGCGCTCTGCAGGTGGCTGCTATGGCTTTATATTGCTTGGCAGGTAGCATACAACTATTGCCCCACTGGCCTTGCAGAACCCTGGCGCTGCTGATACCCTAAAAAGCAACGTTCTGTACTTAGTAAACGCAATGAAATAATGAAGACAAAAATTATTAAAAACTAAATCATTACTTTGTAAAATGCTAAGGAATAGTTTTAAAAAATATATGCAAGTCTTCGCAAGAAGACCAAAATACTTCCATTTACCCTTCGTTAACCCTATTCGTGAAACACACATTTGTATGTACATATTTGTGGAAAACGAAAAATATTTAGTTGCAAATTTTTATAGAAAATGCATTATTTTACCATTTTTTACGATGTTATTACTGTGTTTTTCAAAAGATATGCAGATATTTATTAAACGCAAATGTATATTTTCACTTTTTACACCCTGGGTTGTTGGTTATTTTCTGCTTCTCTCGTCTATTTCTTCACACTTTTTCGTACTGCAGTCTTTATTCCCTTTTTTGCACTGCGAAATTTTGGGCGAGTCCTTTTTGCACTTTCTTTTATAAATTCAACAACGGATTTACAGGAATTTTGGGTTTGTTAATATAATTTCACTTTAATTTGCCAAAAATCCTAGACTTTTTCCATTTATAAATTCAGAAATTTTGCTTTCGCTTATTCCGTTGCTGCTTCGTTCGATATGAAGTTATACACACACATTAGTGCTGCCAACACTTTTCAAATATCTCTTTTAGGGAATTTGACACCAAATTTGTTTGAACTGAATATGAATGTGAGCAATATAATGAATGTATATAACAATTACGTATATTATTATTTAATATTTCCAATATTTGGGTTACGTTTATATATATTTTAATATATTATTTACATAAAATACATATTTTTACAATAAGATATTCTTTAAATATTTTGCATTTAAGTTTTAAACCAAATGCAACTCTGTCTTTAATGAAATACAACTCTGACGTCAGGTAGTGCAAAAATCATCTGTTTGACAAATGAAGTAGCCGAAAGAAAAAGGATAAAAGCAAAAAGTTTGTAGACAAACAAAACATTCTAGTGCAATTATTTCGCGCAGCTGGTAAACTAAAAACTCGTCTCTTCGTTTAACTATTAAAGTTTAATTTAGCAACCAACACATCGAATTTTACCACAACGCATAACAAGTCGGGTTCAGTGAGAAGTCAACCAGCTTGTATACTGCCAGGAACAGATTTTTAACTGGTCTTTGCCATAATTGTGCAAGTTTTTTGGGCGGACAACCTGTTCTAACATATACGGATAACACATAATGGAGCATATATCTGCAGTTATCAGTGGAGACATTATGAACAACAGCACTTCATCAACGTCAGCAGGCAATAAAACAATAAATTCGAAAGATTCCAAAACCGATGTTGTTGCTGTAACTCCATTTGCTGAGGTCGAGAAACTCACCTATGAAATCCACCGTTATTCCAGTTTCTCGACCAACTATTTTCCTGAGTAAGTAGTGTACATATGTAATTGCAAAAACACTTTTGTTAAAGCATAGTTTGACCTAAAGGGTAGCGGGAACATTATTATTTGCATAATACTGCTCTGCGCTGTGCACTTTTTTGTACAAATATATTAGATATTTATACAGTTTGCTTAAAATTGTACAATTTCTGTAGCGTACAAAAACAACCAAAGCATAACAACAATCGACACAATAATTTGAACATATGCATATGCACACAAACACGTGTATGTGTTTAGATTGCATTTGGGCGCGATATTACCTCTGTTTTTGAACTTTGCATACGTACGTAGACAAGTGTATTTACATACATATATGATGTGCTTCCACTGCCAACTGCGCAGTCGGTGATAATGAAAATATACATATATTTTTTGTAAGATTTCTTTGTTTCACAAATCAATTGATTATTTATTTTTTTATTTTTAGAAACATACTGGTAGATTGCCCTGGTGATCAATCCTCACGCTGGTCGGCACACACCAACAATCCACCACAGTTTCTTACTTTGAAGCTGAAGCGTCCTGCCGTTGTGAAAAAGATTAAATTTGGCAAATTTGAAAAGTCTCATGTGTGTAACATCAAAAAATTCCGTGTTTTCGGTGGACTCGATGAAGACCGCTTGGTGTTGCTGTTAGAAGGGTAAGACCAACTAGTCAAATTTACATATGTATAATAATAACGTTTATATTTATATTTTATTTAATTTATATTTTTATGTATTTTTAGTGGTCTCAGAAATGATAACGTGCCAGAAGTATTCAATTTACGTTGCAAAACAGAAGACGGTGCGGGACAACTGCCCATTTTGTATTTGAAAATAGTGCCACTACTCTCATGGGGACCAACTTTCAACTTTAGTATTTGGTATATAGAATTACACGGACAGGATGACCCCATGTATACCAGTGTGAGCTTAACGAACTACAATATGGTAGGCGTTGATATATTAATTAAATGAGAATGTAAAATGCTTATAAAATCTTTCAAATATTTACACAGTTACGTGAAGTTGAAATCGTTAAATTGTGCCTAAAACACTTTCGTCAACAAGGCTACGATGCCGCTTTCAAAGCTTTGCAAGAGCAAACTCAAGTGCGTCTGGAACACAAGCTTATAAGTGAACTACACAAATGTTTGGTTATAAATGGTGACTTCAAGAAGGCTGAAAAATTCATTACTGAATGTGTCAATGAGGGTCTTATGGACTCGTATCTCAATCGGCAAGATTACAAACATACATGGCGCATGCAGCACACACAAAGCAGTACGCAACCAGGTGAGTTTGTATATAAAATTAGGTGTGTACATAAAAAATATTAATGTATGCTATTTTTTTTACCTAAAGGCAATCGTGGTGGCCATCAATTAGTTGTGGATACCAAAAAGCGTTTAGTCTACTTGTATGGCGGTTGGGATGGCTATCGTGACCTCAGCGATTTGTGGGTCTTTGATATAAAAACCAACCGTTGGACGTTGCTTTTCGAACAAACTGAGCTCTATAATGGACCAACGCCACGTTCGTGCCACAAAATGGTCTACGATTCGGTTAGCGAAAATATATTTATGTTAGGTCGTTATTTGGATAACTCCATACGCACTACGGAATACATTAAAGTAAGTTTACAAGTCTATAAACACTTTTACCGATTTCATAGCATAACTATACTAATTTACAGAGCGACTTCTTCCTGTACGACACACGTGCACGCACATGGCTGCAAATCTGCGATGACACAAGTCAAGTCGGTGGTCCACACCTCGTTTACGATCATCAAATGTGCATCGATAGCGAGAAGCGTAATATTTATGTGTTCGGTGGCAAAATACTGACACCACGTAGTGTTTCGAATTCCACTTCGAATGAACCAGAATATTCGGGACTGTTCTCCTATCACATTGCCACCAACACATGGACACAGATACTTGTCGATTGTCATCATCCAAGTGCATCGCAGGCCGATGTACTCTCGATAAAGTCGCGCATCACTCACTGCATGGTGTTTCATACGGTAAATAAATATTAACCGTTTTGTATGGAATGGTTTTTATTAACTATCTTTCTTTCTTTTTTTTCAATAGAAACATCGCAAACTGTACATTTATGGCGGTCAGCGTGGCAAAGAGGATATCGATGACTTTATCACCTATGACGTTGACACACAAGCCATTTCCGTGCTGAATAAAGACAATAATAATTGTGGTGGCGCCGGTGGCAGCAGCGTCTGCACTAGCGTTAGCGATACGAAGAATGAGCCGTCGCCAGGTTATACGTTGCGCGCCACCATCGATTGTGATCGCGATGAAATTTACATTTTCTCCAGCTTGAGCAAACTGAAAGATCGTCGCGATATCCAACATGTGGATGCATCGAACTCCTTTTGGGTATATTCGCTAAAGCATTACATGTGGTCGCGCATTTACACGTGTCGCCATAATGCCGAGGCATCAAATGCCACAGTGAAGTCGGATCTACTCGAACCGTGTCCACGCTATGCGCATCAGTTGGTGTACGACGATGTGGCAAAGGTGAGTGCGGATTGTGTGTGTTGTATTTGTTGGCATTTATTTTATATATTTTGTGTGTGTATTTGCAGTTACACTATCTATTTGGTGGAAATCCTGGCAAGTCTTCGCGTCCACAAATGCGATTGGATGACTTTTGGCTACTTGATCTCGAAAAGTATGGCAATAACAGCTTTAGTTTGTGAATTTTGTTAATATAAATTTGTTTGTTTTTTTTTTATATATTTTTAGACCCAAACGCAGCGAGATATTGATGCATTGCCGTTATTTGGTGCGCAAGTTGCACTACGAAGAAATGACACGCGTCGATCCGATGAGCGCAATGCAATATTTACGTCATCGTGTTGCCGAAGTTATTGATCATTCGAATCCAGAACAATTAAATAATGTAAGCACACACATTTTTTTCTTTTTCATATAATTCGTGAAAAAATAGTATAGAAATGATTATAATAAAATAATTAAAAAAATATTTTTTTATATATTTTTTTTTAATTTTTTTTTCACATTTTTATTTTTTTATAATTTTATTATTTTTATTAATTTATTTTTTTTATTTAATTTTTTTTTATTTATTTATTTTTTGAATTTTACTTTTTTATTAAATTAACAATCCTTTCCTTTTCCTTTTTTAATTTTTTCTTATAAATATTTTTTTTTAATTATTTTTATAAATAAATTATAAAAAATTATATAACTTTATATTTTTTTTTATTAAAAAAATTTTTACATTTTTTTTTAATTTTCTTTTCATTAAATTTTCTTTTTATTAAAATCTTTTTGTATTACTTTTTTCTTATTAAAAAATGTTTTCCATTCTTTTTTAGTTCCACAAGTTGGCCTCACTGCTGTTTCGCTGCGACGATGCCAATAGCACAACCGGTCGTTCGCCATTGGTCACACCGCCTTTGGGCAAGTCATTGAAAATGGATAGTAGCATGCAAGGGGAGAATTTGGAAACTGAGACAGCAAATGTATCCGCAGAAAGCGACGAAAAACAGCAAGATGACGGTATGTATTTAATTTGATTTTTTTCTTGTTGAATGTTTTAAGCCTATTTCTATTATTATTTCATTTATACACAGACGCTTCGAATAAATCGGGTCTGCATTCAGAAGGCTCCAATCCGGCTGAGGATCTTTCGATGGAGTCATGCGATAGCACTGGAACAGCATCGTCTGTCTCGGCTACCTCTGATTCGGCCGTGTCGTCGGCGGGCTCCTCGACACATGGGCGCCGCAATAATACTAAACGCGTACATGACAGTCGCGAACAAGAGTTGCGCAGGCGTCGTGCGTATCTCTTCAATAAGATAGTGAAACTAATGCCAGCCAATATGGTGCAACCGGAACGCAATCTAAGCGACTTTGTTGTTATGTAAAAGCACGGATGTTGGCAAAAAATTAAAATAAAACTCACTTTTTATAACAACCAACTAAGTTAAGTTAAGTATTTAAAAAAAAAACAAAAAAAGGCGAAAATGTGTACTGAACGGTTAAGAATGATGAGCTGAAACTTGTTGATGAATGTCTGAATCTGTGCCCTTTGTTATGAACAGTAGAAAAACCAAAACAATAAGAATCAAGTCAAGCTTAATGTGGCATGCTTTCAAAAAGCCTTTAATACGTCGATTGTGTGGCTTTTACAGTGCACATACATACATACATAAAATAAATATCTATATACATATAAATGAATAAAGTCTGTAATGTAATAATTTTAGTGTCGCGAAAATAACAAATATGCCTTAAGTATCAATTAATCGATTAACTGTAAAGACAAGAAAAAAAACATATTTATTTATTTAAGCAAGGCTTCCATATGATGCTCTTTGTTGTCGTCTTTGTTATGTAAAATCTTTGCTATTTTGTTTATTTAGAGCAATAATGACTTTGTGATACGAATATCTATATATATATACCTACGCTGGCTTAACGATATGTATATATGTATATAAGAATCGTGCGTTGTTCAAATGTTTTCACAAAATAGTACTGATTTATAATTATTTACTTTATACACATTAAACTACATATGTAATTGTTAAGCGAACATAATACAATACAATATAATTATTACATACATCTATAATTAACATAATATTTCTTACAATAAATAAGGGAAAAATTCAAATTTACACATTTTTTCTACACTCTTCGGGCACTGCAACACAGCAGATGTGGGCACAGCTTAATTAAGGCCTATTGATTTTAAGTAATTGTTTATTATTGTATCCTGTACCGTCAGAAATACTATGCGAAAGTTTTTCGTGTCTGTGGAGAGAAAGTAATATAGGAATCTATTAAATACACTAGTCTGTCACTCAATAATACCCACCTGTGGCACATGTAAAATGTGGGTAAACTTTGCGGCCTACTTCCACAACTGCCATGAACATTTCGCGTATAAAATATTTTGCCTTTTCAGCGTTTTGTTTAGGACCTAAAATTACAATTTAAAATCATTCACATTAAGCTTATGTTTCAATACATATATGTATTAGATACCTTGATACCCCGGGAAGTAGTCTACTAAATGTGACGTCATTATTTTCTCTTCAAGTATATCTTGTTTATTTAAAAATAAAATAATTGAAGAATTGCGAAAATAATTTGTGGATAAGATGGAACAAAACAGCATCTTGGACTCCTCCATGCGATTCTGTAATATAAAATAAAAAAAAATTACTTCAAGAACTATTTCCTTTAAGATTTATTTATTAAGAAGTTAAAAAGAGGTAACATATCCTCTGTCATAAATTTAATATAAATTTTAGTATTTGTAGTGACCCACAAACCATCGAAGATTACACTACTCAACAAATCCGAAGGAAGTAAGGCTAAGTTCGGGTGCAACCGAATATTTTATACTCTCGCAATTTATTGATGTAATTTATTAAAGGTAGTCCAACATAATAACGAAAATCATCATACATAGTATATGAGGGTTGATTTCAGCCCTATGCCCTAAACCGATTTCACTAATTTTCACCACCAAGGGACACTGTATTCAAGACTAGACGCTCAATTAATTTTGCTTTGATATCTCACACATTAACCGATATATGTATGCGGAATAAAGCCCACCTCATTTTTGAAATTCCTCTATTTAGGTATATGGGAGCTACGGGAAGTTTTGACCCGATTTTAACCATTTTTGGTACAGAGACACACTATTAGAAGAAAAAGATTTCGTCTGAATTAAATCAAAATATCTGAGTGATTTATCGATACTTTTTTACCCTTAAGCACTGAGTTCAATATCCGGGGCCTTGAAAAGATGGAATTCAAAATTTAATTATATGGGAAATAGGCGTAGTTGTGTACCGAGTTCGCCCATTTTTCATCTGTGTCATTAGGATGTCAATAAAATATTAGGTTGGTAACTTAAAAAACGACGCTGTGCATGATTTGTTTGGATATTGCGTTCAACAGTTTATAACGCCGAAATTTGCACTATTTTAAAGTTTTCCTTCGTTAAAGGCAAATCCGCTAGAGAAACGTTCCGTGAGACTAATGGTGTTTTGGGGGATGGTACTCTATCATTTCGAACTGACGTTTCAGAGCAGGTGAAAACGACACCATGGATAAGCCATGCGGAGGAAGACTGTGACGACGAATACCGATCAAATCATAGAAGACATCGAATTAGACCGACATGTGGCATCTCGTGACATCGCCCAGGAAATGGGGTTTAGTCCCCAACCCATTTTAAACCAGCTGCAGAAGGCTGGATACACACAAAAGCTTGATGTTTCGGTGCCACATGATTTGACGCAAAAAACCTTCTGAACCGAGTCAACGCCTGCGATATCCTGCTGAAACGGAACGAACTCGACCCATTTTTGAAGCGGATGGTGGCTGGCGACGCGAAATGGAACACATATGACAATATCAAACGAAAACGGTCGTGGTAGAAGGCCGGTGAATCGTCCCAAAGAGTGGCCAAGTCGGGATTGACGGCCCGGAAGCTTTTGCTAAGTGTTTGGTGGGATTGGAGGGGAATCATACACATATATTTTTGTATTTGTTTCAGTTCTCCAGAATAACAAAAATTAAATTAGATTTTCTAAATTGGGACCAACTCTGTCATAAATCGCTGCTGAATTGAGTGTTCTGCTACTTCAATTAATAGTGTTCAAACATATATCTCACTTACCAAACCTCTGGCCTCGCTCAATGTCTGATCGTATTCTGAAAGCGATGTTAGAAAGATGACAGCTGTCACATCATCAAAATATTGTAACCATTTTCGTCGCTCCGAGCGTTGGCCACCAACATCTATTACACTACAAAGAGAAGAGAAGAGAACAGATTACTCATCATAATTCTTTCTATAGCCTCTTATATGCATTGGTATCACATTCACCGAAGTAACGTCCGTTTGTTACTATTACGTTTCGATTTGTTTTGCTGTGTATCGAAAACGTGCTCCACGATTTCGGTTGTAACAACACGTGAGCGCAATATATGATCATCACTGGGTACGTAATCGGGCTTTGTGACACAATCCAATAAGTCCAGGAAACTGTGGGAAGGTATATTTCATAAAATGACTTTGTATGGTCTTTTTTATACCTTTTAACTTACTATTTTGCCGAATCCATAATCTGATATTCTCTTCGTCGTTCATAGCATTGTTGGACGCCCGTGTCGGTCCACAGACATTTTATAGCTGACAAAGTTGTCTCGTTCAAATTTGTTACGGCTTCGACATTTGTGATCAAAATACTATTTGCCATGAGCTATTGAAAGTAAAAGAAAGTTCCGGTTGTAAAAAAAATATTGTGTAGAATTATGCACATATTTGATTTTGGAAAATAGGAATCCATAGCTCGGTGTGTTCATATGACGCAATTGTATGACAATACCACATACAGATGTAGAGGACAATCGAAATTTCGAATATCCGAATTATGGATATCTCCGATATATGATATATGGATATATGTATTCCATAATTTGCGTTTAGTTCCCGGGATGAGCTCGGTTCGTAGTTTCAGAATAGTCTTAACAGTTTTTAATATCCAATTCGAATGGAGTTATGATTTTGTAGATTCTCCATGAATTGGGTTTTGATAAACGTTAGACTATATGAACATACACCAAGAATCAACTATTTTAATATTTACCGCATTCTCTATTTTATCGTATGGTATCCTCAACGCATTCATAGCGCTCAGCATAGACTGCATGGCTGTCACAATATTCTGATGTATGACTCGTTTGTATTCCTTTCGATCTTCATACGTAAAACCACCGCCATAATTGATGTGCATTTGTTTGAAGAAAGTGGACTTGCCGGCCTCACCAGTACCTGTAAAATTACAATAAATATATGATTAAAGGAGATGGAAGGCTACGAAAATCCAATATAACAGCCTTTGAGGTCCCCCAAGGTTCCGGAGCCCGTTTGAGCCGTTCAATACTGTAACTTGGTAAACTTACATTTATGTATTCGTAAAATTTAGTTATTCAATAGTTAAACCTGATACTAAAGAAGGCTTATCGCTATAATCGATATATTTCATAAGGGCTGAGGTTCGGCTCAAGTTAATGTAGTCGAGCCGTCCTCGTACCATGAAATTTGGCGCGAATCCCTTGCAAAATTGCAATGCGATATTTATTTTCAGATCGGTTTATAAATAGTTTTCACATTCTCATTCATATCTATGTATGTATGTATATATATATATATATGCTATATCGTATACATATATCGATATATATTTGCATATATATTTGTGTATGACGAAGTAAATAAATTCTGAGTTCGTGTAATTACCCAGGAAACGTTTTTAAGTTCGCATATATATATATATATTGATTTACAAATTACAGAGAATTTAGCTTTATTTTCTCAATGTATATACAAGTACAAATACACTTTTTGTCAATATATATATATTTATTTATAACATATTTTTCTCAACATTACATCATCGGCTTTTTCGAATAGAAAAATGGGTAACTAAAAAAACTGAATACATAAACATAAATTAGCGAACACCGAAGTTACCTCTGGTGCCCAGTATGAGCTGGATGAAGATGACCAAATATATTTTGCAGATACATGGAGAGGCATTAAAGTTGAACTTTAAAAATCACTTTTCATATTGCAGCGACCATACAAACAACATACTTTGGAGCCTAAGGTACCGGCTCATTCATAGGTAAACTGCCGACACCTTCACGGATTATTAAAGTAGAAGTCAAATCACGACCACCCACAGACCAAAAGCTCTAGTCGTCTCGAGAGACACAAGTAGTCCCTGCACAGTAATGACCTGAATGAATTTTAGTCACTATTTGTACTTGTTTGACTCCAGCTTTCCGAATCAAGAACTTTAATTATACTATAAGTCCACTCCTGTGACACGCCTCTGCCTATGTTTCGAGCTTGTCGAGCAAACCGTTTCCGTTAGATGGACTCGCTGAGAATTACACTTAATTACTTATCAAAGGACACAGTTTCAGAGTCCGCTACAACTATAGCCACAGATACTT
The DNA here is from genome assembly GCA_031772095.1 of Zeugodacus tau. Taxonomy (NCBI): domain Eukaryota; kingdom Metazoa; phylum Arthropoda; class Insecta; order Diptera; family Tephritidae; genus Zeugodacus; species Zeugodacus tau. The sequence goes on from CM062652.1 coordinate 22,829,351, forward strand.
ATGATAAAACAACAATTAAGTAAGTTTCTGCGCTGTTTTTATTTCTTTTCGTTTAATTAAAAGTTCACAATTAAGGCAGCACTGCTTTATTTTTATGCATAAATTCACTTTTTTTTTTTTATTTTTTATAGTTGAGTTCTTATCATCATGCTCCAATATTTCCCTATATGAATCACATAAACACACCATATATGTAGACATACATATATATGGCACATATACATATATGTAATGAAATGTGACATAAGCACATTATTTTATATATAGTATTTTTATAGTTCACGATATATGTATATTTTTCCACTTTTCCTTACCTAATAACAGTAACTTTATGGCACTATTTAAATCTCTAAAATATCTGTTTAACTCCTCATTTATTTTCCGTTCATTAAAGTCTTCTTCCTCTTCGCCACTCTCCTCTGGCAGCGAACCACAGGGACAACGTTTTAGAACCATTTCCACACTGTTTCGTAACATTTTTGATTAATTTAAATATTATAAATATATCACAGAAATGATTTTAAAATTTTTTAAGAATTTTTAAATTTGATATTTTTTATTCTTTTCTAATTTGTTCTTTATTTCTTTTTTATATGCCAGTTAATTCGTTCTTGAGCGCACCGTATCCATTGCAAGACTAAAATGTTAGGAATGGCTTCGTTGGATTCGACAGCTGAGGTTTACTCACTTATTCGTTGAGGGTTTCTGCGAAATCTGTTCAACGATTAGATTTGGATAAAAGGAAAAATGCATAATACAAATCTACCAATGTGAGTGTATGACTTTTTGTGGTAAAATAACTTTTTTTGCTTAAATACAATACATATATTTAATATACGATAGCGTTTAAATATATATGTACACCAATGTTTATAAACATTAGTAGTGGCTTATAAATACTAAAGTGTAACCTTATCTCGATATTTTCATTTATGATTTTTGAAAATAAGTGAGTAATAATTGTACGTTGATCTTATGCTTAGAATTTCTTCAGCTCAGCGTGAGTACGAAATACCGAACTAGCTCTCGTAATAATAAAGAGTAAGTTCAGACTATGCCGAATGCTATATATGTACACCTTAAACAAATGAAAATGAAAAATTCTTACCATGAAACATCGTATACTAAGACCAAATATTAAGATTTCGGAGGAGTTTATAAAATATCGTTGGAATGTATTCCACTTTTATGTTATGATCGCTCGTTCAGGTTTTCCGTGTGTTTATCAGCGCATTATCAAAATGCATTCATTCAGCACTAGGTTATGCTCAAACAGACAGGCTGGTAAATGGTATGATGGAGCGACTTAAGTTCACCACCCTGATCATTTGAATCAATTTCTCGCTTACTATATGGTATTATGATATTTTCATTTTATAAAAGATAGAAATAATTCACTAATTATTTATTAAACAAATTATTTTTTTATACGTTCATTTATGGAACACTAAATTATTCAAGCTGTTGTTCGGAGCGCGTATACGACCCATTTATAAATTATTATTATAAATCTGTGAAATTTAGGATCCCACCATATTTCGAAGAAATTGATTCCACGACTAACCGATTTACAGTCGAAAACTGACAATTTTAATTAATGAATAATAAAAAACCTGAAACAATTGTTTTTTTAACAACACTTGAAGCAGAAATAAGAAAATCCGCATTTGTTAATACCTATTTAAAAGATCCAGAGGAATATGGAAAAACACTTTAAAAGGCGAAACATAGTACGATCGGATCAACAAATAGTTAGAATTGCTTTCAATTCTACTAAATGTGAATCTAAGATCAGGGAATTAAAATCAATTAAATTCTATTCTGATTTACGCAAAAAGTAAAGTGGTACGGGTTGGTTTTATAGAACAATCGGTTTTTTATTGATCAAAAAATGAACGATACGCAGTTCGAAACAACATTGGAGTTAGTTTTTCTATTATTAAGAGATCTCTTCGGACCTATCCATGGATTTGATTTTTAAACAAGATCAGCATTTGGTTTAAAACACTCGATTAAATCATTTCTTTCAAGGCAAATCGTTAATATTATGACTTGACTACGATATTCTCCAGATTCTAACGTTATTGAGAACGTTTGGGGCGAGCTTACATGGAAAGTTTATGAAGAAGGAAAGTCGCACGAAGATAAAGAAACATATCTTGCAGCAATTAAACTTGTTTGGAGTGAGTTTTGCCTAAATTGCATAGATTCCTTATATCATTCAAAGACGGGTCGGATATATGAAGTTATTGCAAACAAAGGAAGCTGTACACATTGCTGAAAATATTTTTCATTTTATCCTAATAAGTGTAATATTTACACTCATTAAAAATAAGCTATTTTTCTGCGAGCAATTAATTACTTTAAGTGCGTCTATTGTAGTGACCTCTATTTGGGGCCTTATTTTAAATTGTCATAAGAAAATGTTTGAAAACACAATTTCTTAAACTTTTTAAATATTTTCAATGTTATTCCTAAAATATAATTGAATAACCTAGACTTTTGCATGTCAACTTTTGTTTAACTGTGTTCAACATAAAAGTTCTAAAATAAATACTATTGTAAGTACGGCTGCGTCTAATATATTGACGAGAAGTGTATAACGAAAGTTAATGGTTGATGAATCACTCAAAAATTGTTCGATTAATACTAGAATCTAGCATAGATTGCAAGGAAGTGATGTCGGTGACAGATTTTTTATGTTAAATAGCTTACCATAAACCTTTTTTCATTACATCTACCAGCAATTGTTTCAACACAGTAAAATTTTTTTCTTGTAACGACCCAAGAGATACTCTTAAAATAGTTTTGTCGAAGTGATAGTCCTTGAATATAGTAATTTTGCAGCTAGAATTTATCTAGAAGAAAATAAGTTCAAATAGCAATTGTCTAACAGTTCATAGCAGTTTTAGAAGCGTTTATAATATTTTTCGTTTCTATGATACACATATCCACCACTTGTCTTTTGGAGCCCAAAAAAATTGGACGAAATTTATCTTAATTATCTTTTAATCTTAATCGAAACGAAAACTCACCTAACTCAGTCACATATTCACCACACTTTCAATAAAATGTTCACTTTTTAAGTTATTCATATTGTTTTTTTTTCTTTTTCTTTTAATTATCATTATCTTAGTTCTTTATTCTTTAAATTTTTTTGGTTAGGTAATTTGTATTACTTTTACTTATTCGACATTTGCTGCGCTGCTACAGCCTTTTCTTCTCAGCTTGAGCAAACTGAAAGATTGCCGTGATATCCAGCATGTTGATGCATCGAACTATTCTATACACATTAAACAACATAATATATAATAATGTACACATACGAACATATATAAATAATTAACATACTATTTCTAATAAAATAAATAAATATTCGGTTACACTGCAGTTGAGCAGAGCTTAGTAGATGCCTACTGAATCGAGGTAACGGCTCATTATTGTATCCTGTACCGCCAGAAATACTATTTTGAAGTTTTTCGTATCTGTGGAGAGAATGTAATATAGAAAAAAATATATATGTATATAGAATCAACAAATCTACGTGTCACATATTAAATACACTAGACACACAGTACGCACCTGTGGCACATGTATATTGTGTGTAAACTGAACGTTCTTTATCCACTAATGCCTCGAACATTTCGCGTATAAAGGATTTTGCTTCATCTGCATTTTGTTTGGGACCTAAATTACAATTTAAAATCATTCTCTTTCAATACATAGTATACATATATGTATGTATATTAGACAGCATAAAAATGCAAACCTTTATACTCCGGATAGTAGTCCACTAAGTGTGACGTCATTATTTTCTCTTCAAGTATATCTTGTTTATTTAAAAATAAAATAATCGAAGAATTGCGGAAATAAGTTGTGGATAAGATGAAACGAAACAGGGTCTTGGACTCCTCCATGCGATTCTGTAATATAAAATAATAAACAAATTACTTCGAGAACTATTTGTTAAGAAGAGATACACAGGCTATGTTATGGCTCCATATTTGACGACTATGCGCTCTAACGGTATTTATTCCACTTCTCGAGAAAACATCAAATTCTTATTTTAATTGATTCAGCCATTAGTCGATGCTGAATTGCGTGTACATCAATTAAAAAGTTGGAGTTATGGAGAACTTCGAGTTATAGAAATTTGAGTTGGGAAGGAAATTTTTATGAAATTTGGCTTCTCAACGCTATTACCAATTGAAGTGTTCGAGTTATGGAAGTTCCACTGTAATACTTTCCAAACGTAGGTGTCACTTACCAAATTTCTGGCTTCGTTCAATGTCTGATCGTATTCTGAGAGAGATGTTAGAAAGATGACAGCTGTCACATCATCAAAATATTGTAACCATTTTCGTCGTTCCGAGCGTTGGCCACCAACATCTATTACACTACAAAGAGAAGAGAACAGATTACTTCATATAGTCGCTTATATGCATTGGTATCAAATTCACCGAAGTAACGTCCGTTTGGTACTATTACGTTTCGGCTTGTATTGCTGTATATCGAATACGTGTTCCACTATTCCGGTTGTAACAACACGTGAACGTAATATGTGATCGTCACTGGGTACGTAGTCGGGCTGTGTGACACAATCCAGTAAGTCCAGGAAACTGTGGGAAGGTTTATTTCATAAATAAATTGATCAACTTGTATTTCAATGGTTTGTATGATATTAACTTACTATTTGGCCGAATCGATGATCTGATATTCTCTTCGTCGTTCATAGCATTGTTGGACCCCTGTGTCGGCCCAGAGACACTTTATCGCTGAAAAAGTCGTCTCGTCCAAATTTGTTACGGCTTCGATATTTATGATTAAAATATTATTTGCCATGTGCTATTAAAAGTAAAAGAAAGTTCAAATTCAGTTCAAAAGTTATGTTGAAATTATGTATATATTTGATTTCTACAATGGGGAATTCGTAACTCGATAGGTTATGGCATATAATTTATTGGCGAAACAGTACCAGGAATATTTAGTTGGATTGTCTTTTCGAAGTCTACAAACCAATCGCACACCGGTTACATGAAAAGCCAGTCAACCTGGATACAATTTGATAGCTGTGCCTGTTTAACTTAGTGTAGTGGAGAACCAGAAGAAGATACTATCTTTATATCGAGATGCAGAGGGGCAGTTTCGGAATGATCTTTAAATTTTTTGAATATCACATTTTTTGGTTGACCAGTCCAATTCGTGTTTTCCATGAAATGTGTTCTAGGTGCATACCATAAACAACGCGTTTTTTGCTTACCGCATTCTCTATTTTATCGTATGGTATCCTCAACTCATTCATGGCGCTCAGCATCGACTGCATGGCTGTCACAATATTCTGATGTATGACTCGTTTGTATTCCTTTCGAGCTTCAGCCGTAAAGCCTCCGCCATAATTGATGTGCATTTGTTTGAAGAAAGTGGACTTGCCGGCCTCACCAGTACCTGTAAAGTTACAATAAATATATGATTAAAGGAGATGGAAGGCTACAAAAATCCAATATAACAGCCTTTGAGGTCCCCCAAGGTTCCGGAGCCCGTTTGAGCCGTTCAATACTGTAACTTGGTAAACTTACATTTATACATTCGTAAAATTTAGTTATTCAATAGTTAAACCTGATACTAAGCAAAGCTTATCGCTATAATCGATATATTTCATAAGGGCTGAGGTTCGGCTCAAGTTAATGTAGTCGAGCCGTCCTCGTACCATGAAATTTGGCGCGAATCCCTTGCAAAATTGCAATGAGATATCTATTTTCAGATCGGTTTATAAATATTTTTCACATTCTCATTCATATCTATGTATGTATATATATATATATACTATATCGTATACATATATCGATATATATTTGCATATATATTTGTGTATGACGAAGTAAATAAATTCTGAGTTCGTGTAATTACCCAGGGAGCGTTTTTAAGTTAGCATAATTGAATTACAAATTACAGAGAATTTAGCTTTATTTTCTCAATGTACATACAAGTAAAAATACACTTTTTGTCAATATATACATATATATTTATTTATAACATATTTTTCTCAACATTACATCATCGGCTTTTTCGAATAGAAAAATGGGTAACTAAAGAAACTGAATACATTAACATAAATTAGCGAACACCGAAGTTACCTCTGGTGCCCAGTATGAGCTGGATGAAGATGCCCAAATATATTTTGCAGATACATGGAGAGGCATTAAAGTTGAACGTTAAAAATCACTTTCTAAATGCCTCATATTGCAGCGACCATGCAAACAACATACTTTGGAGCCGGTACCTTAGAGATCATTCATAGATACTCTGCCGACATCTTCACGGACTTTCTTTCATCGATTATTAAAGTAGAAGTTAAATCACGACCATCTACAAACCAAAAGCTCGTGAGAAAAAGTCGTCTCAAGAGACACAAGTAGTCCCTGCACAGTAATGACCTGAATGAATTTTAGTCACTATTTGTACTTGTTTGACTCCAGCTTTCCGAAAGGTTCTTGATTATACTATAAGTCCACTCCTGTGACACGCCTCTGCCTATGTTTCGAGCTTGTCGAGCAAACCGTTTCCGTTAGATGGACTCGCTGAGAATTACACTTAATTACTTATCAAAGGACACAGTTTCAGAGTCCGCTACAACTATAGCCACAGATACTTATGATAAAACAACAATTAAGTAAGTTTCTGCGCTGTTTTTATTTCTTTTCGTTTAATTAAAATTTCACAATTAAGGCAGCACTGTTTTATTTTTATGCATAAATTCACATTTTTTTTTTTGGTTCAGTTCTTATCACCATGCTCCAATATTTCCCTATATGAATCACATAAACACACCATATATGTAGACATATATATGGCACATATACATATATGTAATGAAATGTGACATAAGCACATTATTTTATATATAGTATTTTTATAGTTCACGATATATATTTTTCCACTTTTCCTTACCTAATAATAGTAACTTTATGGCACTATTTAAATCTCTAAAATATCTGTTTAACTCCTCATTTATTTTCCGTTCATTAAAGTCTTCTTCCTCTTCGCCACTCTCCTCTGGCAGCGAACCACAGGGACAACGTTTTAGAACCATTTCCACACTGTTTCGTAACATTTTTGATTAATTTAAATATTATAAATATATCACAGAAATGATTTTAAAATTTTTTAAGAATTTTTAAATTTGATATTTTTTATTCTTTTCTAATTTGTTCTTTATTTCTTTTTATATGCCAGTTAATCCGTTCTTGAGCGCACACTATCCATTGCAAGACTAAAATGTTAGGAATGGCTTCGTTGGATTCGACAACTGAGGTTTACTCACTTATTCGTTGAGGGTTTCTGCGAAATCTGTTCAACGATTGGATTTGGATAAAAGGAAAAATGCATAATACAAATCTACGAATGTGAGTGTATGACTTTTTGTGGTAAAATAACTTTTTTTGTTTAAATACAATACATATATTTAATATACGATAGCGTTTAAATATATACACCAATGTTTATAAACATTAGTAGTGGCTTATAAATACTAAAGTGTAAGCTTATCTCGATATTTTCATTTATGATTTTTGAAAATAAGTGAGTAATAATTGTACGTTGATCTTATGCTACATATTTCTCTAGCTCAGCGTGAGTACGAAATACCGAACTAGCTCTCGTAATAATAAAGAGTAAGTTCAGACTATGCCGAATGCTATATATGTATACCTTAGACAAATGAAAATGAAAAATTATTACCATGAAACATCGTATACTAAGACCAAATATTAAGATTTTTGAGAAATTTAAAAAATATCGTTGGAATGTATCCCACTTTTATGTTATGATCGCTCGTTCAGGTTTTCCGTGTATTTATCAGCGCATTATCAAAATGCATTCATTCAGCACTAGGTTATGCTCAAACCGACAGGCTGGTAAATGGTGTGATGGAGCGACTTAAGTTCACCGCCCTGTTCATTTGATCAATTTCTCGCGTACTATATGGTATTATGATATTTTCATTTTATAAAAGATAGAAATAATTCACTAATTATTTATTAAACAAATTATTTTTTTATACGTTCATTTATGGAACACTAAATTATTCAAGCTGTTGTTCGGAGCGCGTATACGACCCATTTATAAATTATTATTATAAATCTGTGAAATTTAGGAACCCACCATATTTCTAAGAAATTGATTCCACGACTAACTGATTTATAGTCGAAAACTGACAATTTTATTTAATAAATAATAAAAAACCTGAAACAATTGTTTTTTTAACAACACTTGAAGCAGAAATAAGAAAAGCCGCATTTGTTAATACCTATTTAAAAGATCCAGAGGAATATGGAAAAACACTTTAAAAGGCGAAACATAGTACGATCGGATCAACAAATAGTTAGAATTGCTTTCAATTCTACTAAATGTGAATCTAAGATCAGGGAATTAAAATCAATTAAATTCTATTTTTTTGATTTACGCAAAGAGTAAAATGGTACGGGTTAGTTTTATAGAACAATCGGTTTTTTATTGATCAAAAAATGAACGATACGTACTTCGAAACAACATTGGAGTTAGTTTATCTATTATTAAGATATCTCTTCGGACCTATCCATGGATTCGATTTTTAAACAAGATCAGCATTTGGTTTACAACGCTCGATTGGTTAAATCATTTATTACAAGGCAAAATGTTAATATTATGACTTGACTACGACATTCTCCAGATTCTAACGTTTATGAAGAAGGAAAGTCGCACGAAGATAAAGAAACATATCTTGCAGCAATTAAACTTGTTTGGAGTGAGTTTTGCCTAAATTGCATATATTCCCTATATCATTCAAAGACAGATCGGATATATGAAGTTATTGCAAACAAAGAAAGCAGTACACATTGCTGAAAATATTTTTCATTTTATCCTAATAAGTGTAATATTTACACTCATTAAAAAATAAGCAATTTTTCTGCAAGCAATTAATTACTTTAAATGCGTCTATTGTAGTGACCTCTATTTGGGGCCTTATTTTAAAATGTCATAAGAAAATGTTTGAAAACACAATTTCTTAAACTTTTTAAATATTTTCAATATTATCCCCAAAATATAATTGAATAACCTAGACTTTTGCATGTCAACTTTTGTTTAACTGTGTTCAACATAAAAGTTCTAAACTGAATACTATTATAAGTACGGCTGCGTCTAATATATTGACGAGAAGTGTATAACGAAAGTTAATGGTTGATGAATCACTCAAAAATTGTTCGATTAATACTAGAATCTAGCATAGATTGCAAGGAAGTGATGTCGGTGACAGATTTTTTATGTTAAATAGCTTACCATAAACCTTTTTTCATTACATCTACCAGCAATTGTTTCAACACAGTAAAATTTTTTTCTTGTAACGACCCAAGAGATACTCTTAAAATAGTTTTGTCGAAGTGATAGTCCTTGAATATAGTAATTTTGCAGCTAGAATTTATCTAGAAGAAAATAAGTTCAAATAGCAATTGTCTAACAGTTCATAGCAGTTTTAGAAGCGTTTATAATATTTTTCGTTTCTATGATACACATATCCACCACTTGTCTTTTGGAGCCCAAAAAAATTGGACGAAATTTATCTTAATTATCTTTTAATCTTAATCGAAACGAAAACTCACCTAACTCAGTCACATATTCACCACACTTTCAATAAAATGTTCACTTTTTAAGTTATTCATATTGTTTTTTTTTCTTTTTCTTTTAATTATCATTATCTTAGTTCTTTATTCTTTAAATTTTTTTGGTTAGGTAATTTGTATTACTTTTACTTATTCGACATTTGCTGCGCTGCTACAGCCTTTTCTTCTCAGCTTGAGCAAACTGAAAGATTGCCGTGATATCCAGCATGTTGATGCATCGAACTATTCTATACACATTAAACAACATAATATATAATAATGTACACATACGAACATATATAAATAATTAACATACTATTTCTAATAAAATAAATAAATATTCGGTTACACTGCAGTTGAGCAGAGCTTAGTAGATGCCTACTGAATCGAGGTAACGGCTCATTATTGTATCCTGTACCGCCAGAAATACTATTTTGAAGTTTTTCGTATCTGTGGAGAGAATGTAATATAGAAAAAAATATATATGTATATAGAATCAACAAATCTACGTGTCACATATTAAATACACTAGACACACAGTACGCACCTGTGGCACATGTATATTGTGTGTAAACTGAACGTTCTTTATCCACTAATGCCTCGAACATTTCGCGTATAAAGGATTTTGCTTCATCTGCATTTTGTTTGGGACCTAAATTACAATTTAAAATCATTCTCTTTCAATACATAGTATACATATATGTATGTATATTAGACAGCATAAAAATGCAAACCTTTATACTCCGGATAGTAGTCCACTAAGTGTGACGTCATTATTTTCTCTTCAAGTATATCTTGTTTATTTAAAAATAAAATAATCGAAGAATTGCGGAAATAAGTTGTGGATAAGATGAAACGAAACAGGGTCTTGGACTCCTCCATGCGATTCTGTAATATAAAATAATAAACAAATTACTTCGAGAACTATTTGTTAAGAAGAGATACACAGGCTATGTTATGGCTCCATATTTGACGACTATGCGCTCTAACGGTATTTATTCCACTTCTCGAGAAAACATCAAATTCTTATTTTAATTGATTCAGCCATTAGTCGATGCTGAATTGCGTGTACATCAATTAAAAAGTTCGAGTTATGGAGAACTTCGAGTTATAGAAATTTGAGTTAGGGAAGGAAATTTTTATGAAATTTGGCTTCTCAACGCTATTGCCAATTCAAGTGTTCGAGTTATGGAAGTTCCACTGTAATACTTTCCAAACGTAGGTGTCACTTACCAAATTTCTGGCTTCGTTCAATGTCTGATCGTATTCTGAGAGAGATGTTAGAAAGATGACAGCTGTAACATCATCAAAATATTGTAACCATTTTCGTCGTTCCGAGCGTTGGCCACCAACATCTATTACACTACAAAGAGAAGAGGACAGATTACTTCATATAGTCGCTTATTTGCATTGGTATCAAATTCACCGAAGTAACGTCCTTTTGGTACTATTACGTTTCGGCTTGTATTGCTGTATATCGAATACGTGTTCCACTATTCCGGTTGTAACAACACGCGAACGTAATATGTGATCATCACTGGGTACGTAGTCGGGCTGTGTGACACATTCCAGTAAGTCCAGGAAACTGTGGGAAGTTTTATTTCATAAATAAATTGATCAACTTGTATTTCAATGGTTTGTATGATGTTAACTTACTATTTGGCCGAATCGATGATCTGATATTCTCTTCGTCGTTCATAGCATTGTTGGACCCCTGTGTCGGCCCAGAGACACTTTATCGCTGAAAAAGTCATCTCGTCCAAATTTGTTACGGCTTCGACATTTATGATTAAAATATTATTTGCCATGTGCTATTAAAAGTAAAAGAAAGTTCAGATTCAGTTCAAAAGTTGTGTTGGAATTATGTATATATTTGATTTCTACAATGGGGAATTCGTAACTCGGGAGGTTATGGCATATGATTTATTGGCGAAACAGTACCAGGAATATATAGTTAAATACGGTGAAGAATCAGCGACAGTAGGTCATGGACTAATCGCACACCAGTTATTTGAAAAGCCAGTCAACCTGGATACAATTTGATAGCTGTGCCTGTTTAACTTAATGTAGTGGAGAACCAGAAGAAGATACTATCTTTATATCGAGATGCAGAGAGAGAGTTTCGGAATGGTCTTTAAATTTTTTGAATATCACATTGGTTGACCAGTCCAATTGGTGTTTTCCATGCAATGGGTTTTGATAAAAGTTAGGTGCACACCATAAACAACGCGTTTTTAGCTTACCGCATTCTCTATTTTATCGTATGGTATCCTCAACTCATTCATGGCGCTCAGCATCGACTGCATGGCTGTCACAATATTCTGATGTATGACTCGTTTGTATTCCTTTCGAGCTTCAGCCGTAAAGCCTCCGCCATAATTGATGTGCATTTGTTTGAAGAAAGTGGACTTGCCGGCCTCACCAGTACCTGCAAAATTACAACAAATAAATGAATAAAGGCGGTGAAGGGCAATAAAGGGTACACAAATCCAATAATAACAGCCTTTGATGACCCCAAAGGGCCCTAAAGATACATATATTTGCAGTGTTTGATCCGTTTCATTCAGTTCCTTTGTATAGTTCAATTTAGGCATTTGTGAAACATAGTTATTCAATAGTAAACACTGTTATTCAAGAGAACTTATCACTACAGTTGAAGAAACTGCATCGAAAATAGTATATTGGGCAAGACCTCTGGTTCGACTCAAGTTAATCGATTTCTTTCCCTTGTGTGTTTTTGAGCCATGGAGGATTACGTGACATAAGACTACGAAGTTAGGACATTACAGGTTCAAATGACGATGACTAAATAAATCTCGCCGATACTTGCTTCAAGAACAGTAATCAAATTGAAACACCAAGGGAGGCACCTATAACCAGTTTCATCATCAGTTTCATCCCACCCAACTAAAAACAAACTTTGTAAAAGGCATCTTAAAGACTAGACTTCATTCGTAGAGAAGCACCAGGCACATTCACGGACTTTCTTTTATTGATTAATGCCGTTAAAGTCAAACCACCACCAGTTACAAATCTAGAGCTCGAATTGCCTCACAAGAAACACGTAGGCCTTGAACAGTTATTGTGTGAATGTTGAAGAAATTGTAGCCAAGTTTGACCCCGGCATTTCGAAAGCTACTTGATTCTACAACAAATCCACTCCTGTGACACGCCTTTCTCGAACTTTCCATTAGATGGACTCGATGATAACTACACTTAATTATTTACCAAAGTGAAGAAACCCTGTATATACTGTTATCAACAATGGAAATGGTTCAAATTGTGGCTATTGGTATTCAGCCTTAACACCGCCCTAATATGCTTAATAAGTGATTTGTGTTTGTGTTAGATATATTTTGATTACTTATATTTGACTCTTCCATACCCATGGCATCATAGTAACATCACTTCAATTCAGTGAATGTAAGCAAGTGAGACTTCACGTGCCACCTCAAAATGTAAACAAACCACGGCTAAAGGTCATTGACCGATTGTGAGGTGGACTCTTTTTTTGAGACCTACAAAAATCAGCGCTATCCCTAGGTACAACCGGTTATCGAGGCAATTTCAAGGTCGATCTCGAATAGAGCACCTTCCTGAGGAACTTCTGTCCAAAGGAGGTGAACCGCCTTTGTGTGCTCATGAGAGTATACTGCGCCACTATGTACCATAATATGCAAGTGTTTCATATGACACCATCGCTTCAGTTTTACCGGATACCGCATACATATTCACATGGACCACCCAATTTTTTTCTGCATCCACCTGCTGCACATTTATGGGTACCTGGTGGAAATCGGTAATTTCAAACTTTGCAAAAATCACAACTCAACTGCGCTGCGCTGCCCAGTTGAGCAGAGCGGAGCATTTGTGTGGTGCTACCACTTCACATTCGAATGGTGAATTTTGATGATCTTGGTGTCATTTGAAAGGAAATTTTACAACCATAACACTAGCATATCCAACTAGCAATTTCACTGGTATTTTATGCAATTTTCACTTTGGAAGACAAAATAGCTTATTTTTATTAAGGAAACATGTTAGAAATATATACTGTTTTGGTTCCATAATATGAAATATGTATATGAAGCATATTGGTGACTTAATGATGACTTCAACATTTGATTGATATTAATCTATTCCCAGCTCACGATTTGTCACGATTTATGGCACAAAGCTTACAAATTTTTGAGCCGTTAAAATATTGGACGTATAAAATGTTCGGTTTTGCCCCAAATTTAACGCTTCCTTACTTGTTTCAATTTACAATTTCACGATAAATGCAACGCTGTTTTATTTTTATGCATAAATTCAAGAATGTTTTTTCTTTCTCTTTTTGCTGCAGCTCTTATCACCATGCTTGAATATTTCCCAATATGAATCACATAAACAAAACATTCCAATATACATAGACATACATACATACACATTAAGTACACAGTTTTTCTTTAATAGTTTTGTTGTTATTTTATAGTTTCTCACATGATATATAATTTTCCGATTTTCTTTACCTAATAACAGTAACTTTTTCGTACTATTCAAATCTACATAATATCTTTCTAACTGCTCTTTAATTCTCCGTTCATTAAGGTCGTCTTCTTCCGCTTCGCCACTCGCCTCTGGCAGCGAACCGCAAGAACAACGTTTTAGAGCAATTTCCATGTTTCGGAACATTTTTGATTATTTTGCGTATTTTGGATATTTCACAGAAATGATTTTAATGTTTTTTTAATACTTGATTTTTTTTTTTTTAATTTTGATTTTTTATTCTTTTCTAATTTTTGGTTTATTTCTCTTTTATAATTCAGTTAATCCGTTCTTGAGCGCACCGTATCCATTGCAAGACTGAAATATTCGGAATGACTTCGAGTTGTTGCACTCGATAGCTGAGGTCTGCTCACTTATTCGTTGAGAGTTCAATCTGTCCAACGATTGGATTTGAATAAAGTGTATAATATAAATCTGAGTAAGTGAGTGAGTTATACACTTTTAGTAAAATAACTTTTTATGTATACGAGGGCGTTTAAATATATACACCAATGTTTATAAATATTTTTAGTGCCTTACCATACCAGAGTGTGAGCTTGTCTCGATATTTTCATTTATGACTTAAAAAAAAGTGAGTAATAATTTTAGATTAGTCGTATACTTCATATTTCCTTAGCCCAACGCGTGTTCGATACACCGAATTCGATCACGTAGTAAATTTACAAATCTGCAATAAACGTGCGAGCTTTTTTATCAGAAGAAGTGACGAAGCTTATTAAAGAGCTTATGAATTGAAAAACACGATCAATAAGAGTAAGTTAAGACTATGTCGAATGCTATATAAGTATAGCTCACTCAAATGAAAACGACGCTAAATTCTTAGCAGGATAATTTTTGTGTGCTTTCACGATAGTTCGGTTTAAAAACATTATAAATAGAGAGTAATGAAATTTTAAAGAGAGTAAGAGTAAGAGAAAGACTTTAAAGAGAGTAAGTAATGTATTTTTATTTGTTAATTGGTATATTTTGATTTCTTACCTATGTCGAGGGCATATTGCTAAATGACTCAATTAAGGTGTCATCCGAAGCGTATATACGATACATTTATATAGAAGCTTACAATATATTCAATATACACAATATGTTAGTCATAGAGTATGATATGGATCCATTATTCCAGTTTAGAATAGGGTTTTGTTATCTACCTTGTTTTTATTTAGAAATTTAAGGTTCCAGGAAGTTTAAAAATTATCCGCAAAATAAAATAATTCTTATAAAAAGTTCTTTCGTGTCATTGAATACATTTGGAAGATTGTTTGCCTGAGTGACTGTTGCTGTACCGTGTTTTATAAACTGTGATGCATTGAACCAATGACTCATCGTTTTATAGCCAAAAAAAACTAAAATTTAACATTCGTTTTTACCTTTTGGAGCAGTTTCGTTGGATTTCGGTAACTTGTATATTTCTTGAGATCTTAAATATCTATGATCTCTGATTCATTGAGCTATCGTAATAAATATGAAACACTCAAAAATAGTTTGATTTACAAATAACGGTCACGATAGTTTTATTCTGATTGCCAAACGATTACATCTCCTATAAATTATAAAGAAGTGTTGCCGTAGATAGATTGCCATGTTCAAATATTTTTGCAAAATTTCGATCGCTGTCCCTTAAATATTTTCGACTATATGTACTATCACATGTTTATACCCACTGATGTTATTTTATTTCTTTAATATATTTTGCGAAGATTGATGCCCTTGATAATATATAAAGTACGGTCTGTTCCAGTCACGATGGTAAAACTGTCGAACTCGAAGGGTTAAGTTCGAGTGTAACCAAACAATTTATACACTCGCAATTTATTTGTGTAATTTTATTAAGGTTACACACAATTCGACCCATATATTCGGCATAAAGTCCTCTAAAATAGTGAAAATCATTATTTATAGTATAAGAATTATGAGATAATTCCTAGACGGATTCTAATTATTTTTGCCACCAAATATACACAGTAAAAGCACCTTATTCGCGCTTCCTTTATTCGCGTTTTCACTATTCGCGGATTAAAAAAATGAGACCCAATTTCTATATTCGACACTAAACATTTTTTATTCGCGGATCTAATAAGTACATACATAATAATAAAATTATTCCAATTGGTATCCAACCCAATATTCTTGTCAAATGGACTAATAAAAAAGTAAAATAGATCTTATTACAAGAAAATGTTAAATATTCCACTATTTTCGCAGTATTTTTGAACTTTTGGTAATATTTCCATATAGAAGGGGCTGACATGGAAGTGAACACAACCTATTGAAGAAGAGGCTTCAACAAGCACTGGAAACGTGATATTCAATTTGAAAAACCTTAGTGAAGGTTTAAGAATGGCAATGAGCTCTGCGATTTCTTTATGAACATTGATCCATCTATGGAACGAAGTCTAATTTTTAAGAGACAAATTGCTAATGCGACTGCTGTGTATCAGTCTGAATTGAAGGAGCTTTTGAAAACTGCTAAGCAAGAAAAAATTACAAAATTCTTCAAACCATTGCCAAAGCCTTAAGATAATTAATTAAAATGTTCAAAAACTTCAATTTTGAATTTTTTTATATACCTATTTGTTTTTTTTTTTTGTCACCTAGGAACATATCGCCTATAATCCCATATAAATTACCATCCCGTATTCACGGTTTCTGTATTCGCGGCATATTTATAGAACATATACCCCGCGTATACAGAGCTTTTACTGTATATCCAAAATTTAACGTTCACTCAATTTTGCTAAGATATCTCACATATTAACCGATATATACGATATTAAGTCCCCCAAAAGTTTGAAAGTCGTATATCAAGTGTACGAGGTCTAATGGAAGTATTGACCCGATTTTACCCATTTACGGCACAAAGGAAATCTTTTATAAGCAGCACATCTGCTTTAAATTTCTTTAGAATATCTGAGATATTTATACTGATATTTTCGGTAAAAATCAATCACAAGCAATGAGCTCCTCATGTCCGATAACTGGGCCCTGAAAAGTTATAGTCCGATTTTGGCAGTCTTTGTGATTGTAAAGTAAACGAATCAGATGAACTTCAAAAATGTGTTATATGGGGAAATAGGCGTGGTTGTGGACCGATTTCGTTATTTTAAAACTAGCTATTGGAATGTCAAAAATTTGTAATGCACCGAATTTAGTTGAAATTAGTCGAGTAGTTCCTGAGGTATCTTTCAAATAGCAATTGTTAGTAGCAGTAGAGTGCATAGTTCATTTTTTGAGGAAGTATATAATCTTTTGTTTTTGTAATGAGACACATATCAACCACTTATCTTCTGGGTTCTGAAATTTAAAGAGTATTTAATGATTTAACTAAATATAATTTGTGCTTCAATTACGACATGCTTCTCTTCGCTCCGCTTCTACTTATTAAGGATATTACTTCGAATACTCGCTCCGCTAAGCACATAACCTTAATATTTCTGTGAAATAAAATTCTTATTAACCATAAATCATAATTATTGTTTTAAGTTGTAGAGATAAAGTAATAAAAAAATAATTTTATCTCAAATCTTAATCACCTTTGCTGCTGCATCAACTCACCCAATTCCATCATTTCGCATATTCACCACACTTTCAATGAAACGCTCATATTTTTAAGTTATTCATATTATTTTTATAATATTAAGTGTACATAGATAATTTTTTCATTAAATTATCTAATACAAGTTCTTTCAACTTATTTGTTTACGCAATTTGTATTACCTTTTACTTATACGAAAATTGCTGCGTTGCTACAGCTTTTTCTGCTTTATCATTTATTTATTTTTGTTTTTTTTTTTTTGTAATTATTTTTACGCCTTTTAATGTTATATCAATTATCAATTCCCAAGGGTAAAAAATATACATAGGTATTGTTAAAGAATACATAGTTGCTAGTGACGTTATTAACTATACTTTATTTTAGTTTTAATTTTTTTATATTTTTTGTTTTTGTTTTTTAATATTTTTATTTGGTAATTTCGCGTATTTTTTTGTTTTTGTTTTTCCACTTTTTTACTTTTTACTTAATTTTGGTTTGCATAGCTTCAATTATGTATATTCAAGTATGCATAATTTCGCAACTAATTTTATTGTATTAAAATGCTACGTTTCAAAGTTATATGTAAGTAAAAAATTATAAAATAAAAATGTTTAAAATTTCTGGAAAATTAGTAAAAAAATTAATAAAAACGTTATTTCTTTATACACATTACTTTGGTAAAGCAATTTTCTCCACTTAATTTGCTTATTTCATTTTTCACTTTTTTATTTGATTCTATATTTCTATGAATTTTTATGTATATATGCACTTATATAAGTTATAAGTAATATATTTTTGTGATTATAAAAAGCACTGCTATCATTTGAAATTACAATTACAATTACCAAACGAGCGCAAGCATTACTGAGATGATTACCTCACGATTTGGTGAACTCACAAGCATTCGGCTCGGCACATGTTCGTTCGCACGAAGGTTGCTCGTTTTTATCTTGTTTTGCGGTGGTGTTTACTGCCTAACCGTTAAGGACCTTGTCGGTTTCCACCACGTTGAAGTTCCATTAACGGTTCGGAGCTTTGCTTTACAAATTATCTCTCTCTCAAATTTAGTTGTAAATTTATTTTATATCATAAACTCGGTATTTCAAGCCTTCATTAGCATGAAAATACTTGTGTTTTTTACTTATTCGTCATACCTTCCCCTTACAATTGTATATTGATAATTATTTTTTTTTATTTTACGCATAAATTTTTGATTTTTGTTTTCTTTTAAATATTTTAAATTTTTTGCTTGCATTTTTTTTATATATTTTTGTGTAATTTTCATTTTACTTGTTTCAAGCCTCGGCCGATTTGCGCGGAATCTCAGCTTGTCTTGTCTTACAATATAAATATTATCGGTGTTTTTGTGTGTGCGTGTATCGATAATATATTACTTATGTATGTAATCAAGTTAGCTTGGCTTCTATTTAGTAGTTTATTTTTTTATTATATTTTATTTTATATATATAAAAAAGGGTTATACATAATTTTGTTTGTATGTATGTATATAATAACCTATTTCGGTGCTACAATGCGAGTTTTTTACGTCGCCTGATTTGTTTTTTTTTTTTTGTTTTTGATACTGGAAGCAGCTGACGAGACGCCTCAATAGTGGCTCATTGGTAAAGCGCTCGTGCTGCGCGAAAAGTTCGTGGAAAATTTCGAAAAATTTTGGTGAAGTTGAATGTTAGATAACTAACGATTGGAAATTGAGGTGTGGTGGGTATAAGTATAGATGATGTTCATAACCTCAATCTACTTCTGTTACGGCTGCGATCTGTTTGATAATCCACCAAAGACCAACGCTTATCCACAAAATATGAGCATAAGCGATTATCGAAATTCGAAATTCGAATATACGATTTTTATATCGATATATTTTCATCAAAATTTTCGATTTATTTGTGTGATTTGTGTTTAACAAAAAAAATTGGAATTGTGGTGGCATTCCTCAGACAGTCATTGCATGCAATGTCCACCTGAGTTGCTTGATATTGTTACTATTTCGATGACTAATTCGTATTATCGATAATTTATATCGATAAATAAGAAATCGATTAATCACTAGATATTTTACACAAAATCCAGAAATGTTTTGAGATACAGGTCTGAAATCCTAGAGTTTTTAGAAAATATTCACGATTTTTACAAAGTCCAGTGCAGATCTTTAAACCGTTAGTATGTAGGACTTGTTCGAAACCAATATGGCTTTAAGTTGGAAATAGGCATAATCGATTTTTAATCCTTCTTCAAGACGAAGAAAATGAAAACTTTACAATTTCAAGATTATGAATTATCTTTACTAATTACCGATTAACAATAATCGATATATTCATCGTTATCGATAGGTTCGATACATTTTCTGGTAATAGATTTTTGTTTTCAAATTATGACAATCAAACAGCGCTGCATTATTTAATTATTATTTTTAATTATCTGGAGAAAGTGATTTCACTATTAGTTCTAGGAGAACTAGAAAATATTTTTGGAAATTGTTTTCGACTTTAAGTGAATATATATTAACAAGTACCTCCCAAACCCCACAATTTCCAATCGTGTCAAAATCTGTCATCTAACTTTAAATTTAAATTTCGGCGACGTAAAAAAGCGCATTTCTTAAATATAAAATTTCGTGCTTTCTTTTGTGTTCACTTGTTGTTTTTGTTTTTTTTTTTGTTTATAAAATTATAAATTTATGATTTCTTTTATAAAAATACAAAATGCATTTATGTACGTCTTAGAACTCTTCTAATAGGCAATAAAAGTAAACAATCATACACATACCCAACAACTCTTGTGGTATGCAATAAAAAAAAATTAAGTTGCTTCTTTTTCAACGCATTTTCATTATACTGCAAAATAGTAATGCTCACGCGAAACCAAGACTATACTACATACATAAATATCTGTGTGTGACTTTATTTATATTATTTCATTAACACTTAAAGTGCTTAATTCAAGTTTATAATCTGTGTGAAGAGTACCGTTAAAGCAGCACATAACAGCAACACCGTTAGAGCGCTGGTTTTTTTTTCGAAAATATATTTGAAAGTGTAGTTTCGGAAATCGCAAGAGAGCTCTTTCAGCTTAAAGAGCGGTCTTGCGATTTTCTTTCGCTTAAATTTTGAAGTTTGAATTTTTTAATAAAAAAATTTTTATTTTTTAATGAATTTTTCCGAAATATGTATGTGTGTGATTTGCGTGATTTGCATATGTTTTGCATATGTATGGTATGCATTAATGTTTGTATGTATGATATTATCTATATATATATATATATATTTTCGGTATGAATCGAAGAAGCTGCACATTTACTTTATTTTATATATATATTTATGTATATACTTATTTTATTTTCATGTGAATTGTGAAGTCGAATTTAATTTATTAGTTTAAATTTACTTTCAATTTATTTTGTTTTTGTGCTTTTTGTTGTAATTTCATATGTATGCAGGCATATATTTATTGATATTTGAGTAAAAGGTTGTCAGATATTGAAAAAAAAATTTAAAATTGCATTTATATTTTTCCAAAAAGTTTAATTTTCATTTTTAAATTTTTCAAAAAAATAAAGTTTTGAAAATTACTAAAATTGTGCATAACTATTTTTCATTCGTTTTTATATTTAGTAAATATGTCTATTAGAGCGATACATTGAAAAGCAAGGCCAAATTGTATGGGATTCGTTTATATATAGATTTATATATGTATTTAGTATATAACTATGTTATTGCAAACAATCAAAAAATATTTAGTAAAATCTGCGATCTTATAAAACTCATGGGGTTTTTATGAATTACAATAATCAGAAGCAAATCTCGGATGTGTAAATGAGTAATGCCTGTATGTATATACATATGTATTTAGGAACCAATGTCACTGAAATTCAATGAATTAAGTAAAAATAAACGGTGTAGTAAAGAAAGTTATAACTGTATATATTTGCTATAAATAATCACGTTTACCGTTAAATATTGCGCTGTATAAAATAATAAGGTGTCCGCAGTATAGAAAAAAAATTTAAAACAACAACAAAATTGATTAATTTCAATATTTAAGTTGTCGAATTCTCGCTTCCGCAGTTGTAACGCGTACAAAATTTTACAAAAACTCATGCTTTTTTGTTAAGAAAAGTTGTTGTTGCAATATATGGCGCGTTTATGTGTACAATTTTAATTACATAACGCAGTATACGTTTAAAATAAAATTTTTATAGTGAAATGCTTTGCTTGAAAAACAATTATTTGGGCTTAAATTGCAATAATTTTGTTGTAAATTGGTACTATTTTTGTTATTAACTGATTAAAATCGAAAAAAAATATTTTCTTTTATTATATTTTGTTGTAAAAAATATTTTTACATTTTTTTTCCAAATATATTTTTTACATCAAAATATAATTAAAAAAAAATTATTAAAAAAAATAGTTTGCCGTAATAAAAAAATTATTTTTTACAACAAAATATAATAAAAAAAAATATTTTCTTTATAAACGCAAACAATTTTTTTTTAATAAATTTTGTTTTTAATTATATTTTGTTTTAAAAAATATTTTTTTTTTATAAACGCAAACTATTAAAAAATTACTTTTTTTGTTTTTGTTCTAAGCTGATAATAATCTAAAAAAAATTGTATTTAAAATTTTTTATAATTTTTTTAACCATTTTTTTTTATAAATGCAACCTAAAAAAAATTAAATTCTTCACAAAAATTTAAATATGTATTCGCATGTGTATGTATGTATGTATGTATGCCTCTCTTTATGAATATGCTTGTGGCAAAATATTATACAAAATTGAATTTGCTTTACACTCATTTTCATTTGGACGGAAACGTAAAAATTAAAAAAAATAATGATTTTTAATAAAAAAAAACAGATTTCCAATCGCCTACAATAAAACGGTAATTTTCTAAAAATAAGACCACTATATGTTGTTTCATTGTTCCACATTAATCAACCAACAACAACTACGATGACGGTTTAAGTTCATTTAGCTTTTTAAAAGCTACATAGTTCGTGCATTTTCTATTTTAATTCATTTACATACATAAATTTATTCAGTTAAAGCTTTGTTGTTTTTGTGTTTTTTCAATTAATTTATTTTTTTTTACAACTCTTATCGACGAATTCTCGCGCACGTAGACTATATTATATTATATAATATACATATAAATATAGAAATGAGTACGCTTGATACAAATTGAACGTGATTGAATTCGAAATCATCACGCATGTATTGAGTGACTGCATGCAGCTTGCAATGTGCATGTGTGCGTGTGTTGAGTGTCTTTGTGTATTATTGTTATTTTTAATTATTTTAGACAATATTTTTTTTGGTAAGAAACCTGAAAAATTTTTATAAATTAATTTAAAAAATAAATATTATTTCAATTTTTAAAATAAAATATTTTTTGTTTTTATTTTTTTAAATAAAATAATTTTTTATAATTTTGAAGATAAAATTATTTTTTTTGTGCTGTCGATCACAGCGTACATTTATTTACTGTTTCAGCAATAAAAAATTTACTATTAAACAAAATTACAAAAAAATAAATAAATAAATAAAAATTTCAGTAATTTTTTTTGGTTATGTTATGGTGCTGTAAAGAACATTTCTAATACAACATTCTCACCAGCATGGTCACAGTAAAGCCACAGTAGAAATAATTTAGCATAACGCTCTCTCTGTTGCAAGTTCTAAAAGTCGCGCTCTGTGCTCGCATTCTCTTTAACTCACCGTCTGCTCTCTCTCTCTCTCTCTCTCTCGAACATCCAGGCTAGCTTTTAAACACAATCAGATTATTTGAAATTAATTAACAATTACTGTCGCTCTCTTTTTCTACATTGAACCCAAATTGTACGCCTACAAGTGGACATTACAGCAATATCGTATATTTGTGTTTATTTTATGATTTTCCATTCTTTATTTGTTCAAAATATAAATATTTGTTGTTGTTGTTTTTTTGTTTTACTTATGAGCGCATATAAATTATTTATATTACTTTTTTATTTTTTATTATTTATATCATTATCAAATTTACAAAAAATCATAATAATCATAATAATAATTAAAAAAAACGAAAACAAGAACAAAAATCGTTAACTAAACGAAATTAAAATTAAAATCTAAAAAAAAAAATATATATTAAAAATCAAAACAATCATAGTATTTATACATACATAGTTTTCAAAACTTTAAAAACGCCAAACTTAAAGCGAAAATATTCATGAATTGTCAATTTACAACAATACAACAATTCTAATGCCATCGTGTTACAGAGCACAAAATTACTTTTAATTCATTTTCTTTTAATTTTTTACTAATAACTTAATAGTTAAGTGTGTGTGCGTGTGCGTGTGTGTATGTGTTTATTTATGCATATATATATATATATTTATGTATGTAGTTAGGTGTATGTTTGTATGTATGTATATACTTTATATGACATTACAGTTTTCATACTATTTTTACTACGCTTTTTCTTTACAATGCATGTAAATATGTATTTGCATTACATTTCAATTACTTTACAACGCTTGCACCGTGTGTTGTTTTTGTTTTTTTTTCTTTTATTACAACATTTTGTACATAAAACTTTCGCTTTAGCTCGCTGTCTCTGTATACTTGTGCGCGTGTATTTATGGCGTCATTCTTTTCTTGTTGTTTTAGCAAATTTATTAAAATGTTTTTTTCTTCTCATTTATATTAAGTGTAACTCTTTCATATTAAGCTTTACGCTACGTTTATTACGTAAAACCTGTCGCGCTAGTTTTACATAAACCAAATTCACATTTTATATTCTTTATTATTATATTTTCTCATAATATTATTTATAAACAATGCATATTATGCAGTTTTAGATTTTTCTTTCAATTTCGTCGCTTAATTTTCCGCCATTCTAAATTTTCGCCTTAATTAGGTATGTTTCTATGTATGTATGTATGTATGCGTTTAGGTGTGCATATATGTATGTATGTATATGTGTGTGTGTTGTTGTGAAGTTGCTGCCGTCAACCGCTGCTGCTGCCACTTGTCTGCCTCTGGTAGGCTCAATTTGCTGCGCATCAACGCAGCCTTATAGCCAGCCGACTAGTTGTTGTAGGAGCGGTTGAAATTGTAGTTGTTGTTGCATATGATTACTTTACACGTTACGTTATTCCCTTAAATATTTGGTTGAACGTCACTTTTCTTATTTTGCTACATAATAAGAAATGCGCTCTCTCATTTAGCATTTATTTAGTGTTTTTTTTAATGTATTTATGTTTACATCTAGTGGTTCACTGCATCAATACATCATGTACAAATAATGTAAGTATGTATGTATGTATGTAGTTGTGTATATATTCGTAATTAATTATACATATGTGTATTATTATTATTTGTTTTCCATTATTCATTATTTAGTTTGCTTCCCTTTATGCATTCAGTATTCTTCACTTTTTCATGTGTATGTTTGTATGTATAATATTTGTGTCTGTGTATGTATGTATGAGACGTTCCCTTCGTTTTCGCAAATTCCAAAAAAAATATAAATCAAAAATAATAATTAACTAATATTTTCACTGCTCTCACTAGTTCCTGATTGCCGTCTCATATTTTTTTTCATATAGTTTTACTGCTGTTCCATACATTTAATCATATTATATAATTTCCATTTTTATTATTATTATTAATGTTATTTTCTAGATTTTATTTTGCGTTATAAAATTTTCTTTTTAAATAATCGTTAGTTTTTGTTTTATATTCTTCGCCATTTGCGCTATTTTGTTTGTCTAAATTTTTTTATTTTGTTTTTGTTTTTGCTTATATAATTTTTTCTTTTTTAATTTAGCGTTATATGTATTTTTTGTTTGTTTGTTTATTTGTTTTTGTTTTTGTTTTTATTTTTTTTTTTACTTATATATTTTTATGCGAAAAAGGAATCATGAATATAATAAAATCACAAAAATTGTCTGTCCATCTGAATGCACTTCAGACCAGATTATATTCCTTCAGATTTGATTGGAGAATGGTGTCCTTAACAGCTGCAAACACGAATCGAATATTTTCGGTATCTAAAGAGCGTGAGAAAGCAAAGATTATTAAAAGAAGAGAATTATATTAATTTCTGTATAATTTAATGAGGTCCAATAATAGTAGCTCATAAGAATTAAAAAAAAATATATATTTAAAATTTTATAGACATTGGATATATAATAAAAATTATATTTATATTTATATAACAAAAATTATATATGGACCTTCTTAATTATTTTATTAAACACACAAACGCACATTTTCTTCTATATCATAAAATATTTATTTCTCGCACTCTCACACATTTTTGCACACAGCAGTGCCACGCTTTTCCAAATATAAGATTTACCATACTATTAAATCGCCTTCAGTTAACGTAAAAGAAATTTAAAATTATTGGGAAAATATTGGCTATTTTCTCTGTTTCGAAAATAAGAAATCGTTACATGTCCGAAAAAGTAATATATATCTTTTGTTGTTATTGTTAGATGTTCGAAAAAGTAATTCATTGCTTTCTGTAAATGTTGTATTTTGGAAAAAATTATAACTCATTTATTGTTGTTGTTATATGTTCAAAAAACGAACTTCGAATTTTGTTCGAATATATAAGTAATAATTTTTGACTGTTGAATGGTTGGAAAAACAATTAATGGTTTTCTGTTGTATGTTCGAAAAAATTATAAATCGTTTATTATTGTTTTTATATGTTCGAAAAACGAACTTCGAATTTTGTTCGAAAATATTGTTCCTTTTTGGTTAATGTTCGGAAAATCAATTAATGGTTTTCTGTTGTATGTTCGAAAAAATTATATATCGTTTATTATTGTTTTTACATGTTCGAAAAACGAACTTCGAGTTTTGTTCGAAAATATTGTTCCTTTTTGCTCGATGTTCGGAAAATCAATTAATGGTTTTCTGTTGTATGCTCGAAAAAGTAAAAAAAAAACTATTATTTTTGTATTATCGAAAACAAAAAGTAGAAAAAATTTTGCTGTTTTTTTCGGATGTCAGAAAATCACTTCTTGATGTTACTCGTTCAAAACAAATAAAATAAGTCGTACTTTGTTGTTGTATATTTAAAAAAAATTCTTGTTAAGCTTTAATAATTGTTTGAGCGAGTATTGAGGTTTTCGACTTTATACATTTTTTTTTCATCTAAAATAACTGTATAGTTCATACCATTCTTCGCCGAAGTAAGTTCAAAGGCATCACTACAAAAAGCACCAATGTTAACGGAACGATGGGTTTATGATCCGTCAATAGCAGGTTCTAAGGTGGCTTACTTTCGAAACGACGACTTTTATATGCTTACAACAACAATTTAGAAGATTTCCTTAAAATTTTCAATTAACTTTTTTGACAGTATCCTTAAAATAATCCTTTAATTTATTTAATAATTTTTTTTACAGATTTTTTATAATTTAAATTTCTATCAGATCATATCTAAAAGCCTTTTAGAGAGGTACATAATTACGAAAGTACATAAAATCCCTCCGCAGATTATATATCCGGCCACCTTATAGAACTTAATGATGAAAATAAAACAACTTTAAGGAATTTGTTTTATTAACGATTAAACAAAACAGTTTACACTTAAGCAAACGAAAACGCATTGCTTTAACACTTTTTGCCTAAACATTATTACAATATCATCATTGCCTATGAATTTATATTATATATGAATTGTTTTTTTAGAACTTTATTTATTTCATTATTATAATTTATTTAAACTTTTGCAAGCAACATAAGCCAATGCGTATTAATAAAATCGTAGTATAAAGAAGCGAAACAAATAAAACTTGATGCGATGGTTCACTATATAGTACTAGTTAGGGTTAGTAGACTGATGACTGACGCGCTCCGTTACAAATATGTCACATGATGTGCCTTAACCCAAATTGAATTCCTTGAGGGCATTCTGCATGATAGTATCCTTGACAGCGCAGAATACGAGCTTAATGTTTTCGGTATCTGCACGAAGTTAGTATGCGCGAAGACGATGTGAAAGTATCCGAAGTATTTGTTTAGGTTTGGAAATTGATTTAGATTTTATTAAATTCAATTTTTTTTTTCAAAATTTCAAGTTGCAAAGCTTACGGTCAACTACTACTACTTTATGTACGCAACAAATGCTAGCAATACTCTTTAAACATACTGTTATGTTACAGTTTTAGATTTTAAACAAAATAGTGCTTTATGCTTTATGAAGGATTTAACAGTTATAAAAAAGTGTAGTGGTATTTATAAGGCGATTTCAATTACCTGACAATTTCGGTTTGTATAACGTTGAATTTGCTTTAATTTTCGCATTTCTTTCAGTCAGACCAATCACACAATTTTCATAGAATTTCACACACAATCACTCATTTCAACTCTTTCTCTAAATGTATACTTACCCGTAGCACAGGTGAAATGAGAATAGATGATTTTTTCGGAATCTGGATTAAGATCTACAAACATACGAAGTATGAATTCTCGGGCGGCAATCGCATCCCTTTGTGGACCTAATTATTTTATGGGAAAGAGAGCACATATACAGTACAAGCGATACGTTTATAAGATATACAAAAATGATTACGTAATTAACTAAATACTTATGATTAAATAGAGACTATTTATATAGGTATATAGATAAACTAACTGGCACGAAAATACAAGGATTTTCAGAATTTTGAGCACAGCTTGTTACAACTAGCTTTTATTAGCGCCGAGCTTTGAAAGCTTTAAGTAAAACTTTGTATTTGTAACCTGTAGCTGTGGTGAAATGGGAGTAGCACTGACGTTCGGGATCTGGATTCGCAGCCAGATATTTTTTTAAGACAAATTGTTTAGCGGCAGCGTGATCACATTTGGGTCCTTTTATGTAATCACAAAAGTTTTTAGAATTTTTTTATAATATCATTTTAAAAAATATAAATAACTGTTAGCTGACTAGCACATTAACCGCTTATAAATAGAGTACAACTACAAATTAGCAGATTATATAGAAGTATAAGCGTGTACTTACCATCATATTCGGGAAAGTAATCTACCAAATGCGAATACATGATTTTTTCCTCTAATAAGTCTTTCTTATTTAAGAAGAGAATAACTGATGAATTTTGGAACCACGGATACGTAATAATAGTTCTAAATAAAGCTTTTGATTCTTCCATACGATTCTGCAAATGCAAACATTTAAATATTAGAAAATTTTTCAACACTCAAATGTCAATTGTACTCACCTCATTATCAGATTCGAATAAAATTTGATCGTATTCCGATAGCGCAACCAAAAATATGATTGAAGTCACATTCTCAAAGCAATGAATCCATTTTCTTCTCTCAGAACGCTGACCACCCACGTCCACCATTCTGTGTGAGTGTGTATGTGTGTGTGTGTAGTAAAAAAATTTTACATAAAATTATTGTAATTAATTTTATAAACTTTTTTTTTAATTCATAAAGCTTTAAAAACAAAAAAATAACGGTTACAAACATATAAACTACACTCATTAATACGTAAGCGTGTAGGCGTTAAACACATAAAAAATGCTTAAAAATAATATATAAAATATGTTAAATACATAAATGCATAAATAACGTTAACAAACAAATGAAACTACACAAAGCACAAATTAGTGAAAAGCACCAACAAAAACAATGCAAATAGTATTTGATGAAAGCGTTTCAAGTTACACTAGCAAACCTGCATTTTGAGCAATATTACACTATTTGGAGTTACTGCATTTTTAGAACTAGCCATATCGGAAAAATTCATAGCGAACTTTTTTGCGAAAAAAATTTTAAATTTATACCTAAATACGATACCATCCAAATCGAATGGATATTCAAGTATCCCTGTGGTGGGCACACGAGCACGCAAAATATCCTGCTCGGTGGGTAGATAATCTTCTTTTTCAATACGCTCAAGATCGCTGAGATAGCTACGCGTTGGCAAACAAAGAGTGTTAATTGTTTATTTATATGTTAATGTGAGCAATATGATTGTTTTTTCAAATGATGAAAATGATGACATGACCCAACGAAATGCGATTTGATGGAAACATGTTGAAATCTCAGTTAATATTTTTTCATATATTTTTCTTTAAATTGCTTTCAAATACCAATACCAAAAAAAAAACAATCCAAAAACGCCGGAAACACCAAATCTTCCTAACCCATAACCTCACTAAACCTCAGTAAGCTGTTTCAAACTCCACACTACAAACTAACCATGACTACCTCAAAATGTGTGTAAGAGAAAGCTAGTTTTTTTCTAATTTTTTTAATAATAAAACTTCATACTTCATAAAAATTCGTAGAAATCAGTGGTTAGTGTCGGACACAAAATTATAAGGCAAACATGCACAAAATGCTCGAAAGCCAAAACAATTATTTTCAGTATCAACAAAAGTTTAGTAAATATTTAGTATTTTAAATAAGAGTATAAGTCAAAGCAAATTAGTAGTATATTTTACATTTAGGCAATCAAAAGGCACATTTTCGAAATAAAGAGAGATTTGTATTGCTGTACCTAAATCGAATTTCTTCTAAATCAAAGGGATACTCAATGATCCCCGTTGTCGGCACACGAACTCTCAAAATATCTTGTTCGGTTGGTAAATAATCTGGTTGAGCCACACGATCGAGATCCATCAGATAACTAATAAATATATATACATATATATCAGATTTCTAAATATATATTTTTGGTGTATGTATGTATGTATGTCGTTCAATTTATATACACACACACACAGTTTAGAAACATTGTTTGCCTCACGGCAACATTTGGTATTATCATCGTGGACACTTAATAGATATGAGACATATGTGGGGCATATGTGTGTAGGATGGGTGGGTACTCACTATTTTGCCGAATCTGTGAGTTGATATTCTCTTCGTCGATCGTAACATTCTTGTATGCCAGTATCCGCCCACAGTGTTTTAATGGCTGACAAATATGGATCTTCGAATGATGTGACCGTTTCGTAATCGATACTCATCACCAGTTCGCCAAGTTCCTGGTTGGGAAAAGCAGTGTGTGAATTTAATCAGATTTTTATAGGTTATGATCGAGACAATCATTTAAAAATTCATCATTGTATCATTTACTTACACCGTGCTCGTCTTTGCCATACGAAATTTTTAACATATCCATGGCCTTGATCATCGACTGCATGGCCATGAATATATTTTGATAGACTAATTTGATGTAACCCCGCTTATCATCGTCGGAGTAACCGCTGCCGTGAATAATACGCATCTGTTTGATGAATGTCGATTTGCCGGATTCACCAGTGCCTGTTAAGATGAGTGAAAAAAAGGAAATTAATAATAATAATGAGGTGTTAAGCTTGATATGTTTTAAAAAAAGCGAAAATCTATATTCTATATTACGGTTCGAAAATTTTAAGCAACCATATCAAGAAAATATCGTAAAGAAAATTATGAATTTAACATTCCGAGGAATTAAGGGTTGTTCAAATGTTTTTATTGTTGTTGTAGTTGCCATCTAACAGGATGCTCAAGAAACGAACTGTTTCGATAAGATCGGACCATAGGAGGAAGACTGTTAGATGAGTAGGTTTCATTGGGCATGCAAAGAGGTGCGTAGTGTCATCCGGGGACTCTTCGCACACAATTCTCACGATAACCGGTTCTACGTTACCGGAATTGATACAGAGTTTGTCCGGTCCAGATTTATTTTTATTTTTGAAGAATATTGCTGAGTTTATAGTTGTTGACCAAATAAAATTTGGGATTCGTTCCGATTATATAGACTCGACGGTCGTGAGAACGGATTCCGAACTTTATTACATAATTTTTATATTCCTGAAAGTGTCCAGAAATGATAACGATAGTTTCTAGTACCATCACAGACAAACTAGACCCATATAAAGTCAGAGGTTATGTGGACTTAACGTTATGTGAGTTCTAATGTGATATTACGTTGAGAAAAGTTTACATAAAAGTTTAACGTATGACTTTCGAAGACATCAACATTACAATCGGAATCTATTCGCCAAGAAAATCGAGCGAAAACAGACCAATTTAGTCCAAATAAATTCATAGGTTAAGTGGACCTAACCTTACACTTTGTAAACAAGCTTCTTAGTATAATTTTACGTCTGTACCGCTGAGCAAACAACTTACCGAGCAGCAAGAGTTTGAGTTCCCTTCGCGCATCACGCTTATCTCGACGCAACTGCCGTTCGATTTCCTGATTAATGCGCTTCTGTTCCTTCGCCTCCTCCGATAAACAGCACTCCATACTAGCTAAATTTTTGGCTGCTTACGCCGCACCCTTAACCGCACACACACACTCTAGTCTATTATGCTACTATCGGGTTGTTGTTTCTTGGTAATGGTTGTTGTTATTTAAAGTAAAAACTTTTGGGCGAAACGCTCGTGCTCGTGGTGTAGCCTCCCTCAATGTAGCCGCCGCCGTGCTTTGCTTTCCACCGTTGCGCGCTGCTCTTTTGATAGAGCGTCGCTGATCTAGCTATTTTGTAGTCAATGATGGAGCAGATGATAAATTCAAATGCTTCCACAGTGCCTTTGCCGCCACCACCTGCTCGGTAGGTGTGTGTCGACGTGTGTATTCCGTTCGTGCAACAACAATCAATGTTGCGGCACAACACATACGCTCCTGTTTCGAACTTTGTATAATCAAAGATTTCGAAGTAAATTTTAGAATTTGAACTTCGTTTTTTTCTCACATAGAAATGCTCACATATGATGGTATTTCCTTATACTTTCTTTTATTTTGGTTGAGCTCCGCTTTTGTCAAGCTGTAACTATTTATTGCACAATTTTTTTATTTATTTTGTTTTTCTTTGCAAACTTTATGTTTGTCCTGTTGCAACCAACGATGGGTACCGTTTCTCGTTCTTTGTAAGATCCTATTTAAAAAATTCCATAAACATCTGAAAGTAGAAAACATAAACACCGTTGTTGAAATTATTCGAAATTTATTTCAAAAAATTAAAAATAGAAGATCTCACGTAAGTTTTAACGGTTATTAAAAATCAAACGCGGAATGAACAAGTGTCTCTCTTTTCAAGTTCTTCACGCTCGAACGGTGGGCTGCGTTATGATTATTTTTAAAAAGTACAAAAAAATATTGAAAAATTGCACAACACTCGTTCGTGCGCAACACAGTACGAATGCAGCAATGCGCGCCCTACCGAAGAGACAAAAAATCGAAAAACAACTGTCCAGCAGTTACGGAAGCAGACACTTCCCGAGTCTGAAAGTGTGCGCATACATTTACCGATTTGCGGGTCATGTAGGGCTTCCTAGCCAAAGCTTCGAAGGCAACCAAAAAATCTATATACGTATATATATAGAAACAATGCAGAGATCTACTTTGTCCCACCAATAAAGTGGCCGACAATGAATAGGTGTAGTGGTGGTGGGTTACCCTCCAATACCGCTTGTCATGAGGTCGGCGTTAACCTCGTCGCCTCATGCCGAATGCCGCCTGTCGTCAAATGCATTCTAATCCAATTGTCTTGAACTTCACAGTCCATTGGCAAGGTTTATGACTAAACTTATAGTTTTTTTTGTTGTTGTTGTTGGTGTTGCTTTTGTAATGGCTCAGAGGCTGCATATGTATGTGGTTGGGCTAAAATAATGTAGCTTTAATTAGCATACTTTGGATAGAGTATTCTAACAAAAAGTATGGTGAATTCTCATGCGAAAAGCTATAAGGGAAAAAACTATTCAACGCTATAAAATATTGTTGCGAGCATATGATATTATGACCTTAAGTGTGCACGATAATGTTCTAAAAGCTCAGATTTCACTTTCGCTTGTAATTGTCTGAATTCATATTAAAATTAATTTAAATTGTTCTCAGTCGGCATTTAATGATATTGCGATTATATAGATAGATGTATGTATAAGCTTGAATATATTACACTCATATACAAATTTATATTTATTAAAAATTGGCTTTCTTTTTTAAGTATTTTTTCTACCACAGTGGAACTTCCATAACTCGAACTTCTATAAGTCAAAGATTTCCATAACTCGAACTTTTGAATAGGCAATAGCGTTTAGAAATCAAATTGCATACAAATTTCCTTCCATAACTCAAACTTCTTTTACTCGAAGTTCTCCATAACTCGAACTCTTGAATTGGCAATAGAAGTCAAATTTCATAGAAATTTTCTTCCATAAATCGAACTTTTCGACCGGGGCATAATACAAAATTCAAAATTTTAAAATGTAAAATTTATCGACGCAGAATTTTAAAAGAGTCCCTATATTCGTATGGAGGCGGACAAAAAATATGACATTTATAGATTTTCATCGTGGGGATGAGATACAGAATGTCAAGAGCCAAACAATAGCAAAGTGTAACGAACAAAATTACAGAATAAATGTTTTATTGTATTTAAATAAAACTTTTTGCGAAGTAAATGACTAAAACTGTGGGTAAATCTATATTTTACAGCTTTTTGAAAAATTATATGTTTTAATGTGTAATTTCTGTAACTCGAAGTTTTTTTTATAATTTAAATGGTCCTTTGATAAATTTGAACTTTGATAGTAAGTATCTTAATACGCACAATGATGTGGGTGTTGCATACTTTTTGGCTGACAATTTTTTGAACTTAAACGATATTTGGAATTTGCTTAATATAAAGTTATTTACAAATAATTTTAATAAATTCATTTAAAATTTACATTAACGAAACTAAAATATGTTAAATTTTGTATACATTTATCACAAAAATTAATTTAATTAAATTATTATTTAGTTCCATTTAATTCAATTGAGTTGCTTTTACCAAAATAATAAAAAATTACATAAATAACGGTATATACTTAAGATTTGCTAAACAAATCCGAAATCCATTGTCAATAACAAATTTATTTCCTTCCTAGCGCATTTTAAAGGCTAAGCATTGATTTTCTGCAGAGGTTACAACGAAGCAAATATGTAGCGCATTGAATCCAGATTTATTTGAAGAATTCTATTTTGGAGGCTACTACTACCTTGACATATACTATGGCTAATTTTAAGATGTGCGCGTAGAACCATTACTAACGATATGGTTTATAGAGAATTCTACAATTTGCAAAATCCATAGTATAGGTTTGAATGTGCTGGAAACTACAGACAGTCAATTGGTGGTAGAATTTACATTGAACTACATTTTAGTACACAGCGATACAGTATTGGTACTCTCTGATCATAATAACAATATTTGTAAACTATTTTTTTAGAAGAATAATGCCTTTCTAATGAGGTAGTTTAACCAACTATTTTCAAAGGGTATGAACCGA
The DNA here is from genome assembly GCA_031772095.1 of Zeugodacus tau. Lineage (NCBI taxonomy): Eukaryota > Metazoa > Arthropoda > Insecta > Diptera > Tephritidae > Zeugodacus > Zeugodacus tau. The sequence continues at coordinate 22,864,361 of CM062652.1, forward strand.
AGGTTGGTATTTTTCGAAGGAATTTAATAATTTGAGGTTAACGGACTCACTTTATGTTTTTTATAAATATATGCATTAATATCACTTAAACTTAATAAAAGAAATTAGCCTTAAGTCATTTGTTTCTTCAACAAAAACTGTTCACAAGCCTTTTAAGCAACAAATTATTGAAATAATACAAAGTAATTCAAGTTTCATTAGATTGCGGTTTCTGTTACCAAGACATGATCAAATAGTTGACATACTGTAAATTTATTTAAAAAATATATGCTTTCGTTTTTTTTTATTTTCAGCTCAAATCTAATTAACGGTAATACGCTACTGTTTCCAATGTCATAGGTGCGCGGCGTCTATAGCCACCTGAGCCACATGAGAGCAGCAAGCACACTCTCCCCTATGATGTGTGAAAAGTGTGTCTTTACTTATTGACAAGCGCAAGAAAATACTATATGCGAAATGTAAAATCATTGACCAAGACTTGAAGAACAGTAAAACAGAGCTAGCATCAACGTTGGCTAATTTAGCATAGACTTGTGATTTTCCACAGTAATCGTGTTGTTATTATTGAAGTACACACGCGCATACAGGCATAATTTTAGTTATATTTCTAGGAAAATCATATACTAAATACACAACACATAATAGAGCTACATAGGATTTAACAAGATCACTATGACTGACCCCAGCTAGTAAACTTCTTTCCAACCGTAATTATGAAATTCGAAACGCCATTTATACAATATGCTTCTCCCACCTAAACATTCGCTACTTTGCATTTGCATTTGTTATTAAATTAAGGTTTTGTGCGCTGTTAGCCAACGTTAATTTTCTTATTATTAATATCTATTCTTACGCTAGCTGTTGTTGTCGCGCACAGATGTACATATGAATGTATGTATTTATACAATATACTATGTATGTATGTATGTAACTGTGCGGTTTATAAATTATAACAATACAAATTTAACCATAATAAATTTGCTTAAATCGTAAAGTAAAACCAGCTGCTGTGCGGTTTTATTATTTTTTTATCAACTCATAGTTGGTCTGTTCTCTGGAGTGATATATGTACGTGCATATGATAAGAATAGCCTGCAGCGCGATCACTTGAAGCTCATTCCACTTCTATGTAGTCTTCTTTTGCGCATAGCTTGTCTAAGCTTTTTGTTGATTTAGTATAGATAAAATTAAGATAAGTGAATATATGAAATGGATGCGAAGAATCTGCACCTGACTAATGGGGAGCATCACATACATAAGTGAAAAGTAAAAACCAGTTCAACACGTTTCGGCACATTTTTAATATGGTGTAGAAAATTTTTTGATTGTCGAGAACACATGTACCCACTGATTTCCCTTTTGTTATCAGCATGAGTAATATATTTGATATTTTTTCTATGAATTATTTTTAGGTTTTTAATGTATAATTTTCAGGTATGCGTAGAATTTTTGTACGCTTACTGCGGTTAGACGTATGTGTATAGCGAAGTTTTTCTCTAGCCATACAATGAATGCATGTTAAAGTCATAAGCATTTTATTTATTAGCTTTACTAATATGCAATTCATCCATATATATTAATATATATGGAATTCACAATTAATAATAATATTACAGTAAAAAGTTTAATGAACATCCCGAAAATAAGTAGTTTTACACGTTTTATTATATTACACATTATTAATTTGAAATTCATTGCATCAATTGACATTTTTTAAAGTTTTAAAGCGGAAGACACTGTTTTTACACAAATGATATCATATCTACATTAATTCAAAATAAATTTCAACATAATTTTACTTACCAGTTAAAATAGTTTGGTGTTGAAGATTTCAGAAACTTAAGCAAACTCGTATCAAAAGTTGGTATTTCCTTATAGCCGATATTCTCGAATGAAGTAACATTAGAAGAATATTGTTCTTTATTTTTTATTGTGGGTTGGTTTCTTTTTGCTTAAAATTAATCCTTTTTACAGAATCCCTGCTGAACTATTGTATATATATTGCTATTAGACGAACTATTGTTGCTGCTGCATTTGCTGTTCTATTTGGCGGCCGCAACTAATATTTATATTACCAGGTATACTTTTAACGGTACCGTTGGTGCATATATGGCAATTATTCATTCATTTCTTCAAACTATTTGTAGTTGCTTGAGCCCGTTTTTAAAATATAAGGAACATTTTTCCGCTTCAACCGCTTTTGCTGCTCTTTCTAGATTTCCTATAATTTTTCTGTTATTAGAACGAGTAGTTTTTATTTTTTGCTCAATTACTTAAAAAAAATATGTTTATTTGTTTATTCCCTGCTTGGAGAATTATTTTGCCCGTCTACATATCAATACACAAAGCTGTCTTTTGAATTATGAAACTTTTTAATTTCAAATCATCAGAATGCATATTCAATCATATAGCTTATTATAATAATATTAATGCATTAAGAACAAAACCACACAATATATTTTTTTCACACAGATTATAAATGCAAGAGGCTGGAGGTGGAGTATGCACAAATGGGTGCACGTAGGAATATTGTACACTAGAGAAACTGTATCGAATTTCTTAAATATTGATCAATTACTTTTTTATATGGCCGTTGAAAATCGGGGTATAATTTAAAATGTTTAATGATTTTTAATAGGCACCTGTCCAACCAACACACAATTATATACATCGATATCCTTCATAGTAACTTCGTAACTATGCGAAGATTCACAAGTCTCACCGATCTTTGTTTACTTTTTAGATTTTTTTACCTCTACTATTCTTCGTTTCTTTTTGCAAGAAATTCGTAAAATTTGTTAAAATTTTACTTGATATCATTTGACGACTGTGACCACATCCAATTGGAAAAAAATAGTACAAAAGAGAACGAAGAAATATAAGCAAAAAGAAAAATTGCGTGACGTTTCGTTTACTTTTATGACACAAGTTCGCAGAAGCAGACCGATGGTTCGCAACCGATCTAAGCGCGTGATGTAGCTGTCACGCTCACTCTTGCATATTTTCGCTTATATCTATGCTATTCGAACTGTTTTGTCGACACAGTAGAACAGCAAAACAGATACACCACGATACCGACGGAACGAATACACACATGCCAGACGATACGACCGACGATGTATATTTGACGGGCGAGGTCCGCTGAAAGAAAAAAAATCTAAAAAAGAAATTTTTCATTGCACCCGAAATCACGATTTTTACCAATTATTTCCGTATAAAATTAAGTCACTATACTATTAAAATAATATAAATACATGGGCTGATCAAATTGCTGCAATATTTAAGTAAACACTACAGAATTTTGTCATACATTTTAACACAGCAGAATAGGCAATTCGCGATTTAGAATATAACTTTTTTCATTTTTATCAAAACACCGACAAATTATTTCTGGTCATATCTGGTGTTAATTGATACACTAAAACAGAACAGTAGGGGCTCGAAACTACACTATTACTTGCGGGTGTCACAGATCACCCAGTTTCTGTATTTGTCAAACCGGTAGCGCTTCAAAAAACTGCATATAAGTTTTTCCAATAATTTATGCACATTTTTCCTCACAAGCAAATTCACAAATATAATTTTACATTTACAGATAACTTTTCTGTAATTTCATATGAGCAGCTTGAAAACCATTGCTTTCCAATCAAAATTTGCACCTCACACCTTCTCCAGCCTCTTTTTCCTTCATTTTTTTCTGCGGTGTATTCAATTTTCCCCATTAGAATTTTCCAAATCATTTTTTGTTTGCATATAAGCACATTTCACATTTATGTCACTATGCTTTTAAATACTATGCTTTGATTGTAAAGTTTAGCACATATTTCTTACTAATTGGACTATATTTTCTATATTTTTGATAAAAAATTACAAAATTTTCATCATTACCACACACAAGAAAAATCACACTGCACTACTGAAATGAATGGCAAGGAATGAGAGAGAAAACAACATTATACCCGCAGTCGATAAGGCGGGCTAGGCAAAAGCGAAATGCAAACGAAGTGGTGCACAAATGTAAAGCAGTGCGTGACAGAAAAGCATTGCCAATGAGAATTTCAAACTCAATAGAAATACTGCTATTTATGTTTTAGCGCTCGTTTAATATTTTGACAATAGTTTGTGAAATAGTGAGCAAGTAATGAAGAGTTTGTTCACAGTTTATTTTTTTAGTAATTAAATTAATTATCCAGGCAAATTATTTCAAATTTCTCGAAATATCCGCTTCCGGTTTAGGCTGTGTCTGAGCAACAACAAAAGTGCATATCCGATATTGATAAGCTCTATTAAGGCTTGTTAAAGTTAAGCGACGCACTTTCTATTTGAAGGAATAATTTCACTTCAATACAATTTGAAAGCCGTGGCTGCACTGCGTCCGAATTGATCATCCCCATGTTGTAAACTAGTGTCATTCCCAAGCAAGTGAATTTTATAATGTGTTAAGGTTATGGAGAAGCATCGTCTTTCTAACTATAAAAAAGTCTGTAAGTACTGTATGTTTATATAAATCTACACTTCTCCTCATCTGCTAAAAGTTTGGAGTAGCTTCTGCTCCCGATCACGTTGTACGGGGCTTTAATGTTACCAGATAAATGGAGGGTTACGCAAATTTGAGGCTCTCTTTGAGTGGGTGGTAGGTTGACCAACGACCAGTTATAGGCTACACGTTTTAATAATCAGATTTACTTTTTCATTCTTGGGGATGGCTTAGCTACTCCCTCACAGATTAAACACAAACAACACTTACAAAAATCATTGCATCTGTGCTCTATTCGACTATAAAGGTTAGGTCACCTCCAGTCGTGATATGTATAGCTACATTTTGCTTTTGTTTTTCAGATGCAAATTCTCGTATTTTTATTAGTAAATATTAGTTATTTTAACAAAAAAACTCCGCCATTATCCATTATGTACAACACAACAAATGAAAAACAACAATTATTATATATTTAGTTTTTATTAGTTCAATTATATATTTTTGTTCCGTAAACTGTAGTGTTTTTGAAAGTTGACCAGTTCAGGTTGTAAATAATATATGTATATGCACGTACAATTAGATACAACTAAATACTAAATACAATGGTCTGTTTTATTGTAATTATTTTTTCTCATAAATATTGCATTTATGCATGTATATAAGTAGGTTTGTATTGTTGCTCCACACACTCAATAAGAAATTACGAGCAACTTTAACAAAGGAGAATATGTATACAGAAAATACAAAATTTTTTATTGAAAAATTAAATATTCACTATTATTTCAACAAAAAGTTTGGATTCACACTATCAGCAAAAATACAATGCCACAGAAATTGTGCAAATATTTGTTTGTGTGTGTGTAAATATTTTGGCATTGCAATATAGGATGGTTGCACTTTTATTACTCACTAAATTTTAAGGATTATGTTATAAACAATGTATGTATGTATATATGTAAATTGTAACTAATAATAGCGTGAGCACTTAATAACAACTCACCATAAGCAATTGGCGCAAAAATAACAAATTTAATAAAAAGAAGTTTAGTTTAACTTATTTATTTTTCACCGATTTAAATACAATTTGTATATATGTATGCATGTATGTATGTGTGTGTATAAATCTTTCAAGTCAAGTCAGCAAATGACTTTTGATTTGTTTTGAAATGTGTGTTTGTTGCAGTCGCAACAAATCGGCTACATGTTGGCACTGGCTTTATTTCTTTAATTTTTTTTTGGTTTTGATTTTTTTATAACTGTATTTTATATTTATATCAAAGAAATGTTTGTTAGTTCTTATGACTTTTATACTTGCTTTTACTGTTATCGTAATTTATGTAAGTATATCAAAATTATTATTATTATTTTGGTATTTTATTAATTTTAATATATTTTTCCATTTAATTTTATATACTTAACTACTAATGTCAGTAGACTGTTATTTCATACATATTTATTTATTTCAATAATATTTATGCATAAACATACATGTGTATGTATGGCTTGCGCAAAAATTCTGACTACCAAGAGCAAATGTGTAAAGTGTATATTTGCGTCCGGCTTGTATGTTGATTTTCCTAAATATTTTGAATAGCGAAAAAATGCCTGAAAACAGGTTTGTGGCCGCGTCAACTTTTTTGTTTTTTCTTTTTTTTCATTTTGGTTTTAATTGTCACTACAAAATAGTTAAATTTTTAAGATTGTATATATGTATGTATGTATTAATTAATTTAATTATTTTCATATGCACGATTTAAATATATTTATGCTTTTATTTTTTCTTTTTTCTTTGAATATGATACGATTTATATACGATATATGCAGCAAATTCGTTGGTATACCAACACTAGCTTGCAATTTATTTCAACTCTACTGTACGTTTTAAGGAAAATTATTAATTTTTTTGAACGAAATTATAAATTTTTAAAGAATTAAATTTCTTTTTGAAATTTCGTTTTTTTCTTATTTGAAAAATTTCGTAGTCAAATTGTTTAATATATTGTTTACTGCAGTTATAATTATTTTTCAAAATGTTTATTGGCGTTTACCAATTTATATACCAATTTACATTACATTCATAAAAATAAATATCATGTTAATAAATATTAATCAGCGCTTTTGATCATAGCTGTTATTTAAATATTTTTCAATTGAAACTTAGTTTTGTTTTTATTATTTGTATATACATATAGCTGTATATATATGCATATAGGTATGTATATATTAAAAAATTAACAATAACAATAAAATTTTACTCAACTCTGACTTATGTTGAGTTTTTTTTTTGTTTTTTTATAAACGAAAACGGATATGTGCATAAACGAATAAATAAATTGCATATCGAATGGAAATATTGTTAAAAACGACATTCGCATTCAACTATTATAATATAAGGAAGCGCTGTGGAGAAAGAAATAAAAAAAGAAACACACCGCCAAAGCAAAATGGACAAAATTTAAATATTTAAGAATTTAGATGGCTTTAAAAATTGTTATTTAGGTATTTATGTATGAATATCAACACATAAATACCAAAAAGTAACACTTTATTTTAATTTTTGAAAACAAAAAAATATTTATTTTAATAAAAAATATATTTTATTTATTTTAATTAAAAAAAAAAAATATTTTTATTTTTATTTATATAAGTAGCGCTCGATGCAATATTTATGTGACAATATGTAATAAAATATTAATTTTTTTTATTAAAATAGCTTTGTTTAAAAAAAAAAAACATTTACAAACAAAAATAAAATAAAATTTGGAAGCAATTATAAGCCACAAGTTTTACAAAATACGTACATATGTATTAATAAAATATACAATATATGCACATCAGTATATACATATATTATATATATGTACGTACTTATACATAAGCATACGTCCGTTCTAACAAATTTCAACTGTTGCCTTTTCGATTTTGTGTGTGTTTCAGTTTATAATAAGAGTAAAATAGATTTTTCTACAGAGAAAAAAAAATTCATTTATAAATACATATTTATAAAAACAAAATTAACAATAAAAACCCATTTGTTGCAGCCAAATTTAGTTTGCCTTTTGCCATTGTCATCGTAAATATGCTTTGGGTTGCTTTAACTCTCATTCACTATTCCTTTATTTTTTACTTAAACTCTTCAAAACTCTTAAACTGTTTTCATAAATATTTGCTTTTATGTGGCTCCTACTTCTTCTTCTTATGCTTGTTCTGCTTTATTTATTGTTTCTGTTTTCTGCTTTTGTTCGTTGCACTGGCCTGCTGCTCTTTTCTTGCTGATACTCGTTCGCTTGCTGCACGTCTGCGCGCCTAGATGGGCCGTGTGAAGTTAGCTGGGAACAGACCCTTCTCGGTGGTGCCCTCCTTTTGTCCCATCAGCCAACCTTCCTCCTGCAAATTGGAAATAAAAAACTTAACGCTTAATAAAGTCATAGAACATTTTTGGGAGCGTACTGTAAGGCGAGCACATAAAAGGGTTGTTGGATGAGGGGGCGCGTTTTAGTTGTGAGGTTATGTTGAAAAAATTAATATAATTTATTATTTATTATTAAAACTTAAAAATGAATATATATATAGGAAAATGAATATATATATTTTTTCAAATCTTTTTGGAAATATGTTAAATTTCTAAAATTTATATTTCTGGCAAAAAAAAAGGTTTTTTTGTAACCCAGTTTTTATTATTGTTGATCTAAAAAGCTTAGATTCCTCTAAAATTTCACCACGTTGTTTCACCCATCAATATTATTAAACTTCTACGAGTGATTCTAATGAATGTATATTGCATGATAAGTATGAAAAAAGTAAAAAAAAATTCACCACGGTATGGTGAATTTTATAAAACTTCTGCGAGTGATTCTAAAGTATATATTATGAATGTTCCTTGAAAAACTGTTATGCTATAACGATAAACTATACGGAGAAAGAAACGTTCCCACGATAATGGAGGCTACGGTACCAAAAAAAAACTGGTTCCATAGCCGGCTTTAAGTTGTTAACTCAGCAACATTCCTGTTTTAACTATGATTTACACAATTTCTAGTACAAATACATGGGATTCATACACAGACAAGTATTGTCAGAGCGGAACTCCACTCAACAACTATAGAAAAGTCTTTAGTTACTATAACAACAACAACTATACCAACAATTAGTCACGCGTGTTACACATTCATTCGTATTTACCTGATCCTCTGGATCGTCATACTCAATAACGCGTATGATATCGCCAACCTCAAAGCTCAGCTCATCGACATCCTCCTTCACGTAGCCATAGGTGGCCTTGACACGGTAAAGCACACCCGCGGGCAAGTCCGATGTGGTGGCATCTGTGAATTATAATAAAAAGCCAAAGTAGATATTAGAAACTTTTGTAAAATATTAATTGCGATTAGCAATCGCAGATTTTCAAACTACTCGTGTATGCAAAGGTCAGATTTACTGAGCCGATAGAATTCTATTAAAGGGGAATTTTAATTATTAATTAATTATTGACGAAAGTATTTTTATTAAAAAAAAATTTCAAAACTATTTTTTTTTTTGAAAATTTTTGGATTTTTTTTTTTTTGTAATTTCAAAACACCGCTTGCACTTTGCATACACTTTCGTTTGTTGAAGCGCACATTTAGCACAGAAGTGTGAGTTAGAGAAGAGTAAGTGTGAACGCGCATTGGATTAAGACTCACAGCGTTGCGTTGGTTAATCAATAAACAAAGTATGCTGTTATTTTTTGTTTAATTTTTTTTTTTAATTTCATTTCCATTAAATTTTTGGGTTATGTTAAAACATTGCAACAGCTACATACGTTTGCACCAAACAAATTTTGTAAAACAACAACAAGACGCGCTGCTTTTAGACGCGACAGCGTGGGTTAGCGCTCTGCTGGGGTTAATAGAAACTTTCAAAGAAAACTTCACAACTTCAAAATATAACATTTTTGTCAAAAAAAAAACTTTTCAACAAACACACTTTAGTTTTGTTAATTTGTTGCAAAACAACAACAACAATAATCAAAGACTAGCGCAACAAACGTGCCTTCTTCAAAGTTGAATAGGCGCTTCGTGTTAAAATGATGCAAAAATGTTTTTTTTCTTAATTGTATGTATGTGATTGGCGTTGCAACCGTTTAGCCGTTTTTTTTAATTAATGTTATATAAAATGTGTTAATGTGTAATTGTAGAATGAGTTGTTTGATTTTTTTTGTTTAAAAAAATATTCCAAATGTAGAAAATAAATAAAAAATTATAATGTAAGGATGTAAGGTGTTTTAAAAGTGTTTGGGTTGGGATGTTGTTTTCTTTTAAATTTTGCGTATGATTGACGAAAGTGTGTTGAAAAAAAAATAAAGCTTCCTGCCTAAAAATTCTACAGATTTTTTCGAAAACATTGTTTCTAAAGGTCATAAAAACCATATTTCAAAATATAAAGAAATAACAAAATAATTAAATCTCTTTAAAAATATTAATTGTTTTTCGCTGGACTTAGCTGTATACATTGATAAAAATATATTTTCTTATAAATATATTTATTTATTTTTTAATTTAATTTATCTTAGAACATATTTGTTGCTTCAAGGTAACGATTGAAAATACTATGGAGCATCTATTGCTAACAAATGGATTGCTAATTCGTAAACTGTCTCCAATTTTATTTTCAAATTCCAAAAATAATTTTTTTTATTTTAATCTTTTTGGTCAGCTAAATAACTTTTTAATTTTTTTTTTTAATAATAAACAAAATATTTCAAAAAGCAATTTGATAAATTAGCGTTTGCCAAAGATTTTATATTATTTTTTTTTTTAGAAAACTGCTAAAAATATTAAACATTTTTTTTATTTTTTATAGATATTTGTTTTGTTAGTATTTTTAGAAAAAACTCTTTTATTTTGTATAGAACAAAATTTTTAATCTTAAAAAAAAATAGAAATTGATTCGAACTTTTTTTTTAGAAACTATATTTCTAATTACTTTTCGAATTTCATTTTAATTATTATTTAAAAAAAAGTTAAACGATTTTATATTAAATATTGTGTTTAGAAACTGCATATTACAAATATATTTTTCTATTTCTTTTTACTTTATTCCAGTTATTTATTATTTTTAATTCAATCTTTTACTTCTTTTAAAAAAAAAAAATTAATTATATTTTTGGAATATGTATTTTTTAAGTATTAAATAAATTTTTGTCCTTTATTTATATTTTAAATCCTATACTGTTTGCCTTCCATTTGATTTCTAACTATTTATAAGTTAGTTTTACACAACAACAACAACAATTCAAACACTGATACATTTTTTAAATGTTTACAAAAAATTTCTGGGTTATAATTTTCTAAACTCTTTTTCTCAGCACTTTATATTTTATCTTGTCCTGCTTGTAAATTTTTTATAATTTAAGGTATTTATAAAAATATCAAAGCACTTATCCTTCACCATTGTTACAAACATTGGGTTAAATCACGCAGCAAATGTGAGCGTACCAAGAAACTGTGAACCCAAAGCGTAAGCGGAATCGACTAAAAATTGTTACCGCTGAAAGGAGGATTCAAACGCTTTGGCACAACATTACACAACACACGCACAACACAACAACTATGCGTGCGTCGAATCCTGTACAGCTCTTGTTACATATACATACATACATACATATATAAGTAGGTATATATATACATACATATATACTTTTTGGTTTTTTTATATATATTTAAGAAGGCGCATGTGTTTAAGAGGTAGTAGAAGAAGAAGAAGAAGTGATGAAGCATTTCGATCGTTTAACGATCTACAATAGCATGTACTCGTTTCATTGGCGCTGTGCCGACGAGGTGTATACTCACCCGTTGGTATCTCGTAGATTCGTTCATCTTCTTCGAAAGGATTTTTACTAACCGCAGCGGCGGCTACCTTTTGACTTTGCTCAATATTGAGATTTGGCGGCTCAACATTTGTTGCACCACCGACCGTATCAATATTATTAAGGTCATTGGTAGCGGCACGCTTTTCAACAACAACAACACTTTCGGCTTTATTGGCGCGTGATTTACGTATCAAATTCAATGGGTTCAATAACTGTGCTTTGTGTCTTTTTGGTGACTTTTCAATGACTTTACCTCCTGATTTCTTATTCGTCTCATCCGTCGTCGCATTGCCATTATTCAAATCGGTCGGCGTTGGCGTCGGTTGCGGCGCGGCTGCTGCTTGTGGCACTGCCGCCGTTGCTTCCGCTGTCGTAGCGTTCGCATTGGTATTGGCATTGGCGTTGTTGACGTTGTTCGACTGCGGCGCCGCGACACTCTCACTGATGTTGGCATTGCCGTTTAGCTGCTCCGGTGTGAGTTTCAACGATTTGCGTACATTGTTGCTGCTGCTTTCGTCTGCGTTCGGTGTGGCTGGCGCGGCATTGGCGGTCGGTGCATTCGAGACATCGTTGTCCTTGTTGTTGTGTGTCACTTCTTCAACGGCGGCGGCGACGACGGCGTTGAAAGCTTCCACAGCGGCGACGGCAGCAGATGCAGCGCTAACGTTCAAACTAGCAACAACAGCCGGGAGCGCTGTGTTCGCGTTGGGGCTTTCCGGTGTGGCAACTCGGGGCTGTTCTACGACGCCATTGCTGTTGCTGTTATTGAGCGCCGTTGCATTCGAAAAGTTCGCAAGCACCGCGCTCTGATATGGTGGTGGCGTTACGGTGCCGACCAGTGGACTATTATTGCCGGACGTCGAAGCTGGACCGCTGCTGGGACTTGAGACGCTGGCGACGGCGGCGGCAGCGGCGGCATTGTTTTCCGGTGTCGATTCTGGTGTTGGAGAAACTGAGTCAAGCCTGGATGTTTGATGTGAGGAGCTTGTGGATGTGGATGATGCTGTTTGTTTTTGTTTTTTTTTTTTTGGTGTTTTGTTCGTTCAAGTGTTTATGTTTGTTGTTTCGTATGTGCATTGACGAATTTCGAATTGCGAATTTTGTCAGCCAATTGTTTATTACATTTTGTTCCAGCGTATGTTTATGAGGTTAGGTATTTTGTATATTTTATTTTTTTGTTAAGTTGGTTGCAGTTTGCAGTTGTTAGAAGCATTCCAAACGAAACGAAACGTTATAGAAAAATGAAGAAAATTGGGGAAAACAAGAAAAAAAGAAACTCATCACATGCAATTCAAATGTTATAAAAAATTTTGTTTTCAATTCATTAACAATAAATAAAATTCAATGAAGAAAAATAATAAATTAAAATAATAAATATGATTAACATGAATGCATGCAAAATTTGGTTGTCAAAATCAAAAGCAAAGCTTAAAATCAAATAAAAATTGCACACATACACACTCGTACTGAAGCTTATTGATATGTATTTTCTATATAAAAATATTTTTTAAATGTAAACGCTTTTCTTTAAGCCAAAATTTATAACTTTTGACTCAGAATAACAGTTTATAACTAAAAATTACTAGCATCAGTATATAATGTCGGATTGAATGAAATTTCTTTGGCTACCAGTCATGCTGAAAAGTTCATATCGTTTTTAAGAGAGCATCACTTGAATGGAATCCATTTGTTTTATAGTTAAATTTAGCGTTCATAATACATATTAAAAACTGCATCTGAACGGACAGACATTTTTAATCGACATGCCAACCCTGCAACAGACCTAAAACTATTTGGGGAGTTTTCTTCGCTGATACAACAACAATTATACCAACCCAGTTGATGCTGAAAAGAGATTCTTATCCTCGCCAACATCAAACAATCTACAAAATGATTTTGGATGGCAATAAATGGAAGTTGATCAGAATCACAAAATTCTACAGATATCAAAGGAACGTGTGAAACCTTTAAACAATGTGAGTTTCATGCGAGCAAAGTAATTAGCCAAAAACAAAAAAGAATTGATAATTCAAAGCACTATATTGAATGATTTAATTTGAATAAAACCGAATTTGAATGTAATCGGTATGGACTGCATCCAAGAGATCGAATCCAAAGCGTGCACAAACGCAAAATATTGACTATGTTTCGGGGTGATCCTCGCAGCGACAATCGCGGACATTTTAAGCACCGGTGCTCTGTGATGCCTCCGTTGGAAATAAAAAAACATCAACAGTATATGTATATCATACTCGTATAGAAGAATGTGCTGTTTCATCAAGGTCATACGTTATGTTACAAAACAATAATGTAGACAAAATTGCTTCGGATTGATTCGGATCTGGCTTCCAACGACTTTTCTCAACGCTTTCTCAGACCTTAAGAAATTTTAGTGATAATGAAAGATAATCGGCGAGATTGAGGCAATATTGTATTGGAAAGTTAGAATATCGTTATAATGGGTATTTCTAGATGGCAATTGTGTTGACTCCCACGTCACTGTTGATAGTCATAACTTTGAAGTTGTAGATAATTTCGTATACCTCGAAATCCAGCGCAGAATCATTCTTGCCAACAGGTGCTACTTTGGACTGAGTAGGCAATTGAACAGTAAAGTCCAAAGTCTCTCGACGAACCAAAATCAAACTCTACAAGTCGCTTATCATTCCCGTCCTGCTTTATGGTGCAGAAGCTTGGACGATGTCAACATCAGATGAGACGACACTAGGAGTTTTCGAGAGGAAAATTTTGCGCAAGATTTATGGTCCTCAGAACATTGGTAACGGCGAATACCGCAGACGATGGAATGATGAGCTGTACGAGTTATACGACGACATTGACATAGTTCAGCGAATAAAAAGACAGCGGCTACGCTGGCTAGGTCATGTTGTCCGTATGGACGAAAACACTCCAGCTATGAAAGTGTTCGATGCAGTACCCGCCGGAGGAAGCCGAGGAAGGGGAAGGCCGCCACTCCGTTGGAGGGACCAGGTGGAGAGCGACCTGGTTACACTTGGAATCTCCAACTGGCGCCGAACTGCGAAGGAAAGAGAAGAGTGGCGCGCTCTCATCGATTCGGCTATAACCGGCTTAACGGTTGAACGCCAATAACATACATACAATTGTGTTGAACAATCTGTTGAACTTTTCAGCATTATGGGTATATACACTATCGGACAAAATAAAGTGCAAAGCGTAAGCACTTATATTATGTGCTTTTGAACATAAAAATATATGAATATTTCTTCAAAGTAAAGACGATAATTTTTGCCCCATTTCGAAAGATTTTAAATTAAATAATAAAGACAATAAAAAATTGCTTAAACTATACACAGAAATTAAATTATTGGCACCCTTACTTTTTATATTTGACATAATAAAGTACAAAATATAGAAATTGTACTTGATATCCCATTAATTTTTTATTTTTGATGTCTCGGGCAATCTTGTTGGCATAATGACAGTTAAGTTTTTGAATGTATCCTTTGGAAAATGGAATTTTCCGGTCCAAAATAGTCTATAGATGCTTCTGTGCTACCCTACTCATGGGCCCGTCCAATTAAGCAATCGCCATTTCAATAAAAAATATCAGAGCTATCCTATCTTGGGCTTTGGATCATTATGTTCTTGGAAATATATAATCACTCAAAACCATTTCCTCAGCTGTTTTCAAAAACGTTTTCCATTAATACATGGTGAGCTCTTTCAGTTAATTGAGAGTTTTTCAACTCTTTTTCAATAATTCAATATGATGGCCCTATTCCAGGCTTGTTTGTGTGTTAGAGAACTCACAGCAGACCTGTTTATGCGTTTTTGAATTCTTTAACTCTAATTTCGATTATTCTGACAAAATAGTGTGTAAGATAATATAAATAAGTATACCAGAGTTGTTGTTCATTGCTTTTAATTTAAAGCTAAATACCCAAATTATGATAAGTCTGTTTGCACTTTATTTCATCCGATATCCTTCTTCAATAAATTAGAGAAAAAATAAAAGTTGATGGTCGAAATCGTGGCATGCTACCAATATATATGTATGAATAGAAAGAAGTGGTGTCTGTAGAACTTCTAACGAACGGGAATTTTTGGTGAACATGTTTGTTATGGTTTAATTGAAAGTTTTAGCTATGTATATTCACGCCTAGCAGTTAGAAATATTCACTACTGAAATTCTACTTCTTTTATACATTAAATTATATTAAAATTACAGAAAACTAATATTAAAATATTACAAAAAAATAAAAATGATTTTACAATATTATGACCATATCCGTAAGTATTTATAACGCTACAACCTAATTACTTCTATGGCAAACAAAAGCTTTCCACTAAAGAATTATAATTATATAGTAATATTTAAAATAATTTATATAATAACTTAACAACTAATATACTCTGCACACACAAATTCATAAAATGTGGAATATAGAGATAAAAAAGGGTGATAAGGTCGTAAATAAGCTGAATACGATTCGATATTTTAAATGAGACAAAAAATGTGCTAAAATTTTTTAATATTAATTTTTGTAATGAGAAAAAAGTTCAATAAATTTTGAAATATTTTTTATATATATATTTTTTTATATATTTTTTTTTTATATTAATTTTTATGATATCAATTTTTATAATACTAATTTTTAGATATTATTTTGCTTCTTAATATTTTTTTTAAATAATTACATGGCTTACAAAGCAATGCAAGTGCATGTCAAACATTTTGGAAATGTAATTTATATTTTTTTTACAAATTTACAATTTTAAAATTTGTAAACTCATTAAAATTTAACAAACAAGTTCTGCGCACAAAAAAATTTTTCTCGAATTGTATTTAGCTTTCAAATAAAGGCAAGCAAATAATTTTTATATTTAATTTATGCAAATGCAAATTTTGTCAAATTAAATTTTTTATATATTTTTTCATTCGGCTAAATATACAGTAACGAAAGTAAACAAGTGAAAAGAAAAATAAGCAAAAAATATTGCAAAAAGAAAACAGAAATGGAAAATAACATTAAAATGGACAACACAATTTTTGTGTTGAATTTCAAAATATAGATTTTTTAATATTAAAATATTAAAATTAAAAAAAAAATATGCTACCACATACACACACACTTTCACATAAACACACGCTTGATTTGCGCTCGCATTTGCAACTCAAATGTTTTTTCGCTACTTTAAAAGCGTAAAAGAACAAAAACAATAAAAATAAAATTTAGCACAGCACAACACATCCTACGAAGCTAGTAGTTAAATGTTGTATGTATATTTGTATGTGTGTACTAAAGTACTTACGACTGTTGACATTACTCGAGCCATTTGTGGTGATCTGATTTTGATAGTTACTATTATTGGTGGTGTTGTTTGTGTTGTTCATTTGCTTGAATGGCGACGTCTTTGTGGGGCTTGGTGCGGAAAAGGCAGTGCCTGGCGGTGAAAGAGAAGGAGAGAGAGAGGGAGAATAAGAGCGTAAAAATTGCAATTTTATTTAAGATTTCAAAGTAAATTGAACTTCGTTTCGATTAAACGTACTTTCCATAAATTTACTAGTTTGCTTTCGTAGCGTATTCGAGCCGCGTTGAGAATCCGTTGCTAATTTGTCAACAATCGCCTCCAGTTCGGAGTAGATCTAAGCGTTAAAAGTAATTTAAGAAATTTTAAATTTTTTTTATTTTAAAAATAAATTTTAATTTTTATTGTTGTTGTTGTTGAAAACATACCTTAGCCGTTTCATTGTGAAACACTTGTTCCGTTGCGAAGAGCGTCTGCAAGTTGGTGACCAAAAACAGTATTCTTGAATCATATAAGGCGGGCAACTCATCATGCAACTCGGTATTGAGAATTTCATAGGTGCGACGAGCTTCCTCCAGCTGTTCGCGACCTTTGGTGAGCTGTGATTTTCAATTAAAGTTATTAAAAATGTATGAAAAATTCAAGAAAACAACACTTTACCTTGACATCATCCTTGCGTTTGTTAGCATTGGCCTGTAGACTTTGGAATGAATGGCGTTGGCCATCATAGTCGATCAGTTTTCTATTGCGTTTGTCCACTTTTTTCTACAGCGCACATGTAAATATATTAATTACAATATTTATTTTTTTTTCACAAAATACAACTCACTTTCATTTCCGGAAATTGTCCGGTGTATGTATTCAACGGTATCAATACTTGATCTGCCAATTTATGGGCGAAGTCTTGCCAAAGACTCTCGGCAGCGCCAGTTTGTGCTTGCAATGCTTCATAGCCAACCCAGTGCGGTTCATAGATTTCGGAAATCGCATCCATTAGCGACTTGGAAGCGGTTTGAGCGGCTACAAAATGTGAGAAAATGAATTATTGACTTGATAAATAGCTGAGTGTTAGTATTATATTGCTCGCCACTCACCGCGAATACATCTGATGTAGTTGTTGAACTCCTTTTGTAATCTGTTGGCGTTCGTTTGTTGACGATTGAAGTTATTTAAATGATCATCGAAAATATCATCGGCAGTCCGGTCGACTTTGCCCAAATTTTGCAAAATCTGTAAGAAAATTAAAGGAGAAAATTGAGTGATTATATTTATATTATTATAAATTGAGTTCATTATGTCCAATTCTAAATTTTCTTTAAATTTATCATTATTATTTGATTGGGCTTTCCCACCTGTCCACATATTCTACAGGCAAACTA
Source organism: Zeugodacus tau (assembly GCA_031772095.1). Classification (NCBI taxonomy): domain Eukaryota; kingdom Metazoa; phylum Arthropoda; class Insecta; order Diptera; family Tephritidae; genus Zeugodacus; species Zeugodacus tau. The sequence continues at coordinate 22,882,359 of CM062652.1, forward strand.
CTAATTGAGTAAATAATAGACTAATTTAACTCATAATTAACTAATTAATGATAAATTGAGTATGTTCGAACAATAAAAATTAATTAATTTTTTATTGTTTCAGCAAATTGACCAATACAGAAGTCAATTATCATTTTTTTTTCATATCAATTAAAGTAGATAATTTGATATTGAATAAATTAAGAGCTGTCTGAAACATCTGTAATAGATGTCTTTTCTTCTCAACTCCAACTTCTTGCCTCAACTAATTTACAAGGCATTAATGATCATAAATCAATTAGTAATTTTCCCAATCCAAGAAAGTAGAAAATTTGCTAATTGACTAAATTAAAATATGTTTGATACATATTTTATAACAAACGTCTTCTCTTCGTTATTATAAACGTTAAATGCTCTTTAAATTATTATTTTTTAATTGTTTCATTAATAGACCAAGACCAATAAATCAGTCAATTAACTAATTGACTAAATTAAGAACTGTCTAAAACGTCATTTATAAGAAACTCATTCTCTTTGTATTGCAATACTCAAACTTGTTTTCAATATTTTCTTTATTGTCTCAGCTAATTGACTGAGTCCAATAATAACAACTAAATTAACCAAGTCTTTTAGAACAGACATCTTATTTTTATTATTCCAGTCTAGTTCTCTTCGAATTATTTCTACTTCATTGCCTTAGCTTATTAACCGCGCCCGATAATGTAGTTAATTTACTAATTGACTAAATTAAGAGCTGTCTGAATTGTCTTTTATAACAAATCTCTCCTGTTTGTTGTGCCAAAAGCCCTCTTGAACTGCTTCAACTATTGTCTACAAGTTATAGAAAAGTTAGTTCTCTGTAATTTGCTATAAAATATGACTCCCATTGGTCATTTATTGTTTACACTCCCACAAGTAATACGAGTAGCCACTGTAAGTTGAGAATTTTTCCAGAAGTTTTCAAATTGCAAACACCAACGCGACGATTTTCCCTCAGCCAAATCAAAATAAATATTAGAAATCAAATTGTATTTAGCTGAAGAATCGAATTTTCCATAAATATTTATGCGCACTTAATATTATTTATTTGTGTTGCCCAAGACTTTTTGCTAAAATCGCCGATTTGTTGTGCGTTTGCAATGCTTGTTAGTATTATTCACACTTATGCCGATGCAATAACACACTTCTATTTACTTAAAGTGAACAAATATACATATGAACATGTGAGAATTTACAGTAAATAAACAATGCACTGGGTTGCAGTGGAGTGTTAGCCGTGACTTTGATGTATATTTTGCCATATAAGTATATTTTTGCTTTAGACAACTACATTTTATTAATATCATTTTCATACATATAATGCGTGTGTTTACAGTCTTGGGAGGGATAATAGAAATACTCAGAAGTAAAGCTTAATTTTCATAAATTTTTTTCTTGGGACCATTAATTGAACTAAATTTTCATAACATAACAGTAATTTAACATTATACTCCAATTTAAAAAATATTTATTTTATATATAATACCCCAGCTATATCCAATTTTGTTCCCAACACTGTCAGCGCATATGCTCCCATAAGCAAATTTGCCATTTTTTGGTTTTCATTTCAATTTATTTATTTTAAACGCCTGTAATTTGAGCAACTCAACGTGCACGCTTTTGTAAATTTGATAAATTGCTTACAAACAAACAAAGCGTGGAGTTTCGCATATGAAGCCAGCGTGCGAGCGAGTTTAAGTGAATGAGTGGGCAAAATGAACTTATGCGCCACAGGTGTACAGTAGCAAGCGTAGTTTAGTGGCGGTGAATGGTGTATTTATTGCGAGTGCGAGTTCGAGTTCGAGTTCGAAGTGAAATACATACATACATACAATCATATATATGTACATATATAGTGCCATTTGTGCACTTCACCTTGACATTGCGACGTCATTATTTTGCGAACTTCATATGAAAAGAAACTCCATCTGTATGTAATATTATCTGGAAATATTACAATGGATATTAAATTATATATATGTATGTATTAACCATAAGGCTCCATCTAAAGAGTATGCTAGGCTATGACTAAAGAGTATAAAAAATTCTTTCTTTCTTTCTTTGGAATGAAATTTCTAATTCAGTATATCAAAAATAAGGATAACAGTATTAAACATTGATTTATATCCTCTTATATTGCGATTAATGTATTCGAATATAAGTATACTCCACACATTCAGAACAATCCTGTAAGGTGGTCTTTGGAGTATTCTTTCATCTCTCAAATTTTGATATATTTAAAACAGCTCTTGAGTTTTTGTTGTTCAGCCTTTCTAAATGAATACATAGGACACATATACATATGTATACAACACCATTTATAGACATTTTAACTCAAAATAATGAGATTCTTGTCTTGTTCCGAAACTTTTTTTTGTGTCTTCAAGTATCTATGTCCAAACTATTTAACGATTATACTAACTTCAGCTTATTTTGCTAGTTCAGTTATTTTACTATATTCTCAGCTGACAACCAGAAAATTTCAGCTTTAGCAAGTTCATTAGCTATTCTGAGGAGATTGTTGCCTTTAGTCCTTTTTTTAGCTTCTACTATCTACATATCTATATATAAGATAGCGATTTAGAAGATATTGGGAACTATTTATGAAATACTTTGTTTGGACTCACTGTACTTCGTAATTTTACAATACACATATAATAACATACTTTCTTAGATATATACATGTATGTATATAAATTCGTATAAAAATGTACATGTACTTGTTTAAAGTTCTATCTATGTACACAAAAAAATAATGTATAAATACATATGTTACTCATACGACATGTCGTCCCTTGGGATTTTTCGTGTAACCATTACTAACACCCAGTTAAACAACCGTCACTTAAGAATCATTCGCTTTTAACATTCATTAATGACTATAAATACATAAGCAATAAAAAAACTGTATAATAAATATACATATATATAATATATAAATCGGACGGGGGGTTCGAAATGTTCTTGTTTAACTTGCTAAGGAGCAGAATGCAACCAAAATGACTATTACTTCACATCACAATGTTCACATGAGGCCAAACTTTGCTTCCGCCGTTTTCCAATAGATGTCTCTAGGGTCAAGCACTGGTCGATTAAATAATTTTTTTTTATATCAATTTTAATCATTTGTGTCAACGTTAACCCAACAAAATATTTTTAGAGATCTGTTTGCATCCCAAACTTATTCTCAACTGAAAATGTCGCTTGAGCCGAATTCTCGACATTTCTTTTTTAATTCCAAGAAAAGTGCGACAGAGGCCCATCGAATGCTTTCGGAAGCAAAGTTGTAGATCTAAACAAATATTTTAGCAAATTCCTGGAAAGAATTATAAAATCTCAATATCTTAAGAAGCAGTATATTTTCTAAAATTGCACTGTAAACAAAACAACAAAGTATACTATTAAATTTTTCATATCTCATTAGACAGCAATAACCCGTTATGTAACCATTTATTACAAGTACCGCCCACGATCTTAACCAACTGCGCGTATTTTAGGCGCCCATTTGCCGCCGTTGTCTACAATTCTATTTGATACAATAAAACTAACAATTTGATTGCATCAGAAAATCCTACGCAATTCAAGGTCGCTTCGACAACAATAACAACACTGTTATTGCTTTGAATTATTGATCAGTACTTTGTTGTAATATAAATAAACCAGACACAACACTTGAGTATGGTAAATGTTGTGGAACTCTTGGAAACCACGAGATTGATTTGGAACTGTGTGGTTTTCAATTATTTCAAAAATATTAAAATTTTCTAAAATAAAACTAAGCGAATGGATTGGCCTGTGGTTTAAAAAATGTGAATAAAAGTTTATATGTACCCAAGACTCTTCTAAAAACTAAAAAAAAATCAGTTAAAATGCAAGCGTTGCGTCAAAATAAAAATCAAATTTCTTGTCATACAAAATCAAACAAGAAATTTATATAAGAAATTTACATACAAACTTATAAAAAAGAAAGCATGTATGTATATCTCTTAGTATTAAGCGTAAATTCATGTTAGTCTGACTCGCATGATTTGTACTTTTTTGTCTTTGCTCTGCCACACTCACTTGTGCTCACTGCCGCTCCGGCCTCTTTTTGACTAGCTGGTATTTAGCTAAATGACGACATGTTTTCAAGCATTTTCCTTTTAGCACAAAACTCACAACTCATCATCGCTCTTTTTTTGTTGTGTTTTTTATTTATAAAGCTTTGTGGTCTTTAGTCAACACGCGCGCATATTTTTAGCGCTGCGATGAATACGGCATATGCAGATGAGTTGTTGAGTTTTGCATATATTTGTATAGTATATTTCTTCTAACAAATATATAAAGTTTGTAATTTCTTTTGTTTTATAATTTAATAGCCTATATTTCCGCTGAAGCACTGTGAAACAGGTTTTTTTTATTGGAATTTAATATAAATTGTTGTTAAAATATGTATTTATATTTTAATTTATATTTTTATTTTATCTTTATATTTTTATTTTATCTTTAATTATACCACTAATTAGATTTATACCAGTTGATTGTACGACCATTTTGTTTTGACGAATATAAGAATATTCAAAATGTTATACCAGTTTATTGAACTTATGCCAGTTAACTTTTCGATTCATTATTTTCGAAATTACGACTAAAATAATAGATTTTATGTTTATACCAGTTTTTAAAATTTATACCAGTTTATACAATTTATACCAGTTGCTTTTTCGACTAGTCTTGAAGTTGTTTTGAACATAAGATAACTTATACTTGATTATACCAGTCTATTAAATGTATACCAGTTCATTATTCGATTCGCTCCTACTAACATTAGGCAATTTTAATGCAACGAGGAATTCAAAGTTTAACCACATAAAAGCATTATTAATTTCCCCAAGTAAAAATTAATAATTCTCTAAACGGTATTAATGAACACAATTTCATCTCCATTCAATTTTTATTTATGACCTACACCCAGACATGAGCGCTTGTCGCATGCATTTAGCTAAGTGGGTCAGTGTTCAACGAGTTCCAGCCGCACATTTGAACTTAATGCGTATAATTAAACGTGTTAAATTGAATGCGCTTTTCACTAAAATACTCACACAAGTCAACACATACATATATGTATACCTACACACCCATGTAATAAAACCCCTCATACATATGCATTAGAAACATTTATAGGCATGTAAGCACCGACGTGCAATCTAGTATAAACGCAGCCCCAGCGCATCTGTTAATATAGAATAAAAAACTGTTGGATGTAAATTATGATGTTAATGGTTTGTGTGTGTGTAGAGGCAGGGCAGTGCTGTTAAGTGGCGCTCTCGATGAGACAAAAAGCCAAAAGGAAACTGCTTGGCCTTGTAATACTTTTTACATAATGACAAATGTGGTTGCTGAGAGTTCTTTTTCGGAAATAACGGCACAGATTAAGGGCAATTGGCTGTTGGAAGCACAAACGAAGGGTTTTTAATTTTTTGTTTGGTTTATTCGCTTATTTTAAAAGGTCAAAACGAAATTTAAGAATGACTGACGCCAAATTTAGTGTAATGATAAGAAATTTTTAAAACAGAATTAATAATCGAATATAATCACATGTTAGATATTGAAAATTCGCAACATTTTTGATGAACAACGAATCGAATAAACAAGTGGTATAAATACAAAAGACTGATGTACTCAAATAGAAATGGATAGATAGTCCTTGATCTAAATGGTTGGATAGTCATTGATCTGGTATAAATACGTTGTTTTATAGACTTGACATTATCCGCTTTGAAAATTACTAACATGTAGTAAAAGCTTAGATATTATTATAATACGAGTAATAAATCTTTCAAAATTGCTTTCAGCAGTCTTTTTTTGCTTACTGCAATCTTCGAAAGTATTTTCGAAAACAATAAACTTTGCATTTAGAGAACAGAAGAAGCTAATACGAAATATCCAGTTGATCTTAGTAACAGATATATCCTCCTTTAATACAGACTTTCTACAATTCTAAACAAATTCGGCAGTGTTTCAAAGTCACGTTAATGTATCTAGACAGCTCTCTAATTGAGTCAGTTAAGAATCTTTTCAAAAAAGAGTTTAAAAAATGCTAATTGACTCAATTAAGAATTTGTTTTTGAAACGCAAATTAATATACAATGAAATTTTCGAATATTTAATGCGAATTTTGCAGCAGTGGTGTTAACAAAATAAATGTACTTTCGAAATAGATTATAAGTAATAAGTTTATTCTTGAACTCTCTTCCCCAAAATTGAAATACAACGAAATGCTGCATAATGATTTCAAAAATTATATACATCAAAAGGCACTTTAAAGTAAATTATTACATTCAAAATTTCTCTTGACGCATCCATCTTTGTTACTTTATCTCGATTATAACTTTAACATACACATAACCCTGATAGTCAAGCCTTATCTCTGTATTTAGCTTAACCATCTACATGCGTATGAATATACTCGAACGTAGATAACTGGCTAGAATAATATTTAAAATTCGTTTATCACGCGCATTTGTTTAAGCAGTTTTGCTCGCAGTAAATTAAAAAGATAAACAGCAACAAAAATAAAGAATAAAATGAATTAGACGCATACAAAGGCGTGTAGCTCCATAGAGATATATAGAAAGAGATGTAGATATGAACTTTTTTGTTGCTTATAATATGTTTCTGTGTGTGTAAAATACAGAGAACCTCTGACAATATGCAAATATGTTCTAGCTGTTAGAGCGGAGAGAGAATAGCAAGAGTTGCGGTAAATAAAATCTAGAAATACCCAGAAAAAGATTACGTTAACAACAGGTTGTAAAAGTTACGAAATGCAAAAAGCAATTTAACGACTAAAAGCATACAAAATATTACAAACTAAAAGTACTTTATGCGCTCACACATGTCTCCACACATACACTAACATAGATAGATGTGAATATGCACATAAATGTGTGTTTTCGAAACGCTTATTCACTTTGAAAATTTTTCTGCAATCTCTGCATTGACAAGTCATCAACAACTGGGCGACATCTGAGCTGAAATACACAGACAAGCGTTCACAGCGCTACTAACTTGGCCAAATGTGATGAGGCAATAGGAAGCATATAGTACATAAATACATACATACATAATAGAAATATATAGAAATTTATATATTTATATGTACTTTCAAGCGAAAATATTTTTCTTGCTCAGAACAGTGAAGAGAGTTGCATTGTGAAGCAATGCTGAGTGTCTATGAATAAAATTGCTTTCGAAAACTGTTTTCTATAAATGTCATATGTTTGTAATGATTGTCGAACACAGCAAGTGCAGACTGTCAAAACTGTCGCGTGTTAAAAGTGAAAAAAGATATGAAAAAATAAAAAAGTAGGGGAAAATTAAGTTCGGTCGAAAACTAAAAGTGATATACATATGGGTCAAAAAGGGCTTCCTTTAAAAAGTCTTTCAGACAAATTCGAAGTCTACGAACGGAGACTGTCAGATAAGCTATCGACTTTTCGAATTCGTTATTTTTCAGAAATAAAAATAGAACATTTTCGCAATAATTTTTTATTTTCGAAATTTTCAAATTTCGAATAAATTTCTGCACAGGGAAAAATTGAATTCGATGCATAATTTTGTTGGGAAATTGAGTCATAATTACATTATATTTTTAGATATAAATAAAAATTGTATACTCGAATTTTCGAAGTTAGCATCGAAATAAATATTTGGATTCGAAATTCGAAAAAAAATAATTTTTAAAATAATAATTATTAATTTCGGGATATAGTTACAAAAAAATAAAAAATAAATATATATTATATATAATCTCTAAATTTTCTGCTTAATTTTTTTTACATAAGTTTTTTTCGAATCTCCTGAAAAAATTTAGTTTGGTGCAATACCCAGAAAAAAATGCGATTTTGTCGTATAGTGTAATTTAAGTCGCATATGTTTGTCGGCTTAATTCCAGAAGATTGGATACCTGAATAATTTCACCAATTTGAGCCCAGTTCGAAGAAATAAAGTAAGCGAAGTGAAAAAAGTACACCGATTAAGTACATAATATTTATATACATACTTCTATTAGTATATATAAGTATCTACACATAGATCTGGGTACTTCAACTATAGCATATGTATGTACGTTTCAAATTATGTTTTTAACAGCCGCCAGTCATGTTTGGTCACTCACGTTTCGAAAAGTGAAAAACATTTGCTCTGAATATATGTAATCAAGTGATATTTGAATGTTTTGAGTGGCATTAGACTCATTAACAGAGAACGCATTGCGCGCCGTTTATTATTACGTTCGAGAACTCAGTCTTCATATGACTTCTGCATAAGTATATTTACTGATTGATTTTGTTTATAGGCGAATGGTAATAAATATATAATATTATTGAAAGAGAATATCAGATAAACACATTGCTTGATTGTGTTTGAAAATTTTTGAAGATCTCAGTCTCAAACAAATACTTTCAAGAAGTGTATGGGCGACATATTGGTTGTAAGTGATCATATGAAATTTTATATGAAAACTCTAGGCCATTGATCTCCCAAGCGACTTTACTTCTCGGTGGTTAGGAGCTCTGATCAGACAGAAAGGCGAACGATGACTCGCCTTAATTTGTCTTTTGGATGATAAAGCAACTCAGACTTTGAACAACAACTGCCTACTAAGAGGCTGGCATAGTTACACAGTGAGTTTAATTTTCCATAAATTTTACAAAGTACCGCCTTATCCTAGGTCAGTCTTCAACTCAATAGAGATATGACAGTCCCACTCTGCCAGAAGTAATACTGAATATAGAACAATAGTGACTGACCCTGGAACGTTTGAATTGTATAGATGGAAATCCTCAGTATTCGGATGTATTTTTAACATAAAAAATATTCATCTTCAATTTAAGTCAATAAAAAGGTGGAAGTAATCTTTCAAATGAAGCTTGCTCCCTCAGCTCAATAATAATCTCACTAATATTGTATAAATAAATTTTAAACATTTTAAACCGCATATTTTATAGATTAAAAAATATTAATGATATACAGATTTTTTGCAACAGTCCGCAATATCAAAAATACTCGCGCTGATCGTTATTGACAGCGAAAGTTCCACACAGTGCAGCTCAACTTGATTAATATTCAAAAAATGCGCCTGAGAAATGTTTTGTCTTTTTATTTTGCTGTTGCCTTTTATCACTTGAATGCTTTTAATCGATCGATAATGAAATTCATAATGTGGCCACTTAAATAATTAACGCATTTATATGTGTAGACAATTCAGAAAACAAGAGGTGAAGAAAAAAACACACACACTCGTGTTTATAAGTTTTTGTATTTGTTTATGAAATATGTAAGAAAAAAAACATAATAATAAAATGTTAAAATATAAAAGAAAATAAATTAATTATGCACCAAAATCACGTTTGACAACAACGCGCCGATCATTTACATTATTATTGGCAATCAAAAGTGAAAGGGGAATCGCTGCCAACAGTAGAGCTTGTGATGCGAAGAAAGTCGAAAAGGAATTTTGACTTTAAAGTAATCGCCTTGAGGTGAGGTACATTTCAAGATAAGAATGTCATGGATATATAGCTAGGTTAGTCAAAGGAAAGTAAACTAGGAGACGCAAATGCTTAGAGAGAGAGATAGAGAGAGAGGGAGAGGAAAACAATTCCAAAAGTTCATTAAAACAGTTACAGTCGTAACTAAAACTACATCTTTGTTAGGCTCACTAAATCTCAACTTTCAGATCAGTGATACGTCGGAAGGAATTCTTACTTTTGTTTAATAATTAGGGTGTATCTGTTGGTCCAATGTCAGGACTTCATTAATTAAAGAGATCGACTTAAAAAAGGTTTTCTAACGAGCTAGCTTGAAAATCAAAGCTCGAGCTAAGTTACCTTCAGATATGCCAATAAACGATGATTTCTAAGACGGTACACATACCCTATGAAAACACTACAACGTTCTGGGAATTTTTTCTAGAAGAACTTTTATAAAAATTCCGTCGAGCTTCTAGTTTCCAAACTAAGTATTTCAGAATCGCGATGCTGACATAGCATACCCAGACATTATCAGCCGAAAACTTAAAAGCTTCCAAAAACTGAAGCTCTTCCAAGTCCACCTAACATTCTTTTTGTTTTAGGTCATTCCACAAAATCTCACTACTTTTAATAATCACTACCTTATACTTAACTAAAATTTTCATCAGAAAACTTTGTGTTTTAATGAAAGCTTTCGATTATGTCGCAAAGCACTTAATCGTTAAATAAATTCGAAGTTGTGGGAAAATTGCGGAAGTGCGGTAGCCGTTGGCTTTCCATTTCCGATAAAAAGTAACAACTCAATTATGTATATAACATAGAGTCAGTCTCCATATGACAGCCGCGACATTTATACATTTGTCAATCTCTCTTTCCCACTCGATCGTTCACTTCAATACAACAAAATAAAAAATAATATCCATACAATTAATTGAATACAGACAGTTTTCCGCTTAATCAAGCATATAGTAGCGACATATGTTTCTTTATTTGTGTTCAACGAACGCCTTCGTTGTTTTTATGAAAGAGACATAAACGGTAATTTCTATTTTGTATTGGAAACTGTATATTGGTACAGTTGGTTTTTCTAATAAATAATACTAAAGCATTATGCAAATCGACGGCCCACCACTTGTAGTCATTTGACTTGAAACTAACTCGTGCCTAAAAGATCAACAACACAATTTTGTAGGCGTCTGTGACGTGGGAGTTGAGCGCGGCGTCAGTCCAAGACGAGGAAAGTGTAGTTTGGATATATACTAGCTGTGAAACTAGACAGTTTGTCATGTCTTTCCTCATTTGTTTAATGTTAAAAGCGGCCAAATAGGGTAATTGGAAGTGCTAAAAGTTGGTTCAAAACCATGTACGGTAATCGAATATGGTTCATGTTAGTTAGATGCAATGATGACTAATTTTTCATTTTTTTCGGATCAGAGATTTCGTATAAGGACGTATCAGTCAACTAAATTCTCAAATCGTCAATCCGGAATAATAAAATACTTGTAGCAGAATGATGAGATATTAATTTACCGAAGTCTGACTGTTTGTCTGGTCAACAATTCGTTCACATAAGACATTGGTTTATTTGAATCATAGTCACGCACACCATAATTAACATTATTCGAAATTAGTAAACAACTAAATCTTTTAATCAATTCAGAGTTTGTTCAAATTGAACTATAGGGGTGGCATTTTACATCTACTATCTGTACTCACTAAATCTCAAAATAAATTGTAAAATGAACTTCTATTTTTATACGCCGCAGATATGAGAGATTCTAGGATCATAAACTGTCAACATTAGGAGTACATAATGTAATTCTCATTGAAGTGTTTAAAAAACGTGTTTTTTTGTTTTGTTTTGAATCTCTTCCAAAACTATCCAAGAATATGTCTTTAAAATTCCAGAGGCCAATTCGACATATTTTCGAAGCTAGAGCAGTTTTAGTGGCCGAGCGTCGAGCAGGTGCGAATGCTCATGCATACTTTAAAGCGCGTTTTCTCGAGTTTTCATTTTCACAAGTGTTAGAAAATGGTTCCGGCGATAGCAAAAAGAATATATGTCCGATCGAAAAAAACCAAAGTGATCTAGCTTCAGTATTAAATTATCTTCTATTTTAACTAAAAAAGTTGGACAAAAGTATTATTTAAACTACTTGTTTTGCAACTTAAAGTCAATTTTTTTTTCTTAAAAAAGTGATTTTTTTTCAAACTTCGAAAAAATTTTAATTTTATAACTTCTTCGGTATTTTTTTTAGTTCATAAAGAAAAGAAACTTATAAAAATTAAAACAAAAATTGGTTCGCCTCTTTCAGATGCACGACCTCCATCACCGGCACCGATTTACAAGTGCAGACTCCAGGCGCTCCAGAAAAATACTTACAACTTTGAAAAAATTTCAATATATATAGTACACTATCGTCTTAAAATTCCGTTTACCGCAACTTTCGGCTTCTAAAGCAGACTACTGCCTTAATAAGATATTTGTATAAATAGTGAACAGTCGAAACGTGAGACCCAATTTTTCGACATTTTTATACAACCTGTTTGTATATCCATCGACTCCAAAAAAATTTCGAGGTTAAGAAGATTTAAAGAAGTACTGTTTAAAATGCTTGAAATTGCCATTTCAATAACTTATCCCTTATAAAGGGTTACAAAAAAATATGAATTGAAAAAATTCGAATTCAATTCATTAAAAATTTTGAGAGTTTATTAATCAGACTGTAGAAACTACCTAAAATATATATACATAGAAAATAACCAATGATATTTGATCTACAGTGCGGCCAAACCTCAATAGGATAACGATAAAGTCCAATAGGATAACGAAAATCATCATATATAGTATATGAGGGCTGAGGTAATTACTGAACCGATTTCACTAATTTTTACCATCATGGTACACTCTATCCAAGACTATACGCTCACTTAATTTTGCTAAGATATCTCACATATTAACCGATATATGCGGAATAAAGCCCACCGTATTTTTGAAAAAAAAACTATAATTAGGTATATGGGAGGTAGGGGAAGTTATGACCCCATTTTAATAATTTTTGGAACAGAGACACAATATTAGAAGAAGAAAAAATTCTCTGAATTACATTAAAATATCTGAGAGATTTACCGATATTTTCGGTCATAAATTACCCTTAGACACTGAGCTTTTCATGTTCGAGCCTTCAAGGGGCCTTGAAAAGTTATAGTCCGATTTCGACAATTTGTCCAAAGGTGAAGCAAGGTAAACTCTAGATATATTGTATACTACTAAACAATATAATAATTAATAAACTCGAGTTTACTTTAACATATCGCTTGAATGTTGCTTTTCCTCTACTTCAAGCCGCTTATGATACCGATTTTTAAGTCGAAACCATAAAATTTCAACCAAAACTAAAATTTTTGTTGAGCATTTGACTCATATTGCCCACAAATATGCGAACCTATTTTGGAGATAAGGCAATTTAAGAAGCGTCAGAACTATCTGATAGCACTTAACGTGATTCAGAAAACAAATATTGTTGTATGAATGTCATGACTTGTGGAATGAATAAGATAATTTGCGCTAAATTAACTTTCAAAAAAATATTAAATCAAACATATGTAGAATACATATGTATACAGATTTGTGCGTGGAAAAAGTGCACTTTTCTCAATTATCTTCTACAAAAAAGAGCTGTGAACACATTTAAAATTAGTACTACTCTAAATATGTCACAGCTGCTTAGGCGCTCACAGGCCCTCACAGATACTTATGTATATGCATAAATATTTAAAATTATGTGTGAATTTTTTAAGGCCCAACGACAGTTGCGAGAAAAATAATGTGAACGAAAAGTGGTGTACACGAACTTTTCCGCGGTGCTCAAAATCTTGTAATTTCTATATTGAAAATGTATGTATGTATGTATAAATGAATCTATGTAAGTACCTGCCGCCCGGCCGGCAAATTGCCGCTCTGACCGAGTACTCGCACTACTTATACTGCTCGCTGCTAAAGCAGAGACTTGCGACATTAATTTTTTTTCCGCACACACACATACCGATATATATAAACATAGAAAAGTCGCCAGCAATAGCTAACAAGTGCAATGCGCAACAATTGCTACAGACAGACAGACGGAAAATTAGATACCTAGTACAAGTCGTTGCATGTTGGCAGCCAAGGCGCGCATGCAAGGGAGGGAAGCCGCCGGAGGCGCGAGAAGTCGCTCGGTTGGCTGTGAAATACAGAAAACTATGAGCAAATACGTATTTAAGAAAAAAACTGTTGTATGTTTGTGTGTATGTAGTACTGCATTTGGCCCAGTTACCGCAAAGCGAACAGGAATTCACAATTTTGCCATTTTACTGTTGCCGGTGTGAGTGCGAATGTATGTGCATGTTTGTGTGTGTGAGTCAAGTTATGCGGCGCGGAGTGATGGACCGTGGCTGCGTCAAAGGGAAGGTGCGCGCGATATATTCTATGAAGTGCATAAATACTCGCAAAAGTGCAACAAGCTGCCGTAGTGGCAACAACTGGCAATTGCCAACAGCCTACAGTCACCAACAGCAGTGGCAGCAACAGCAACAAGTCAGTTGCAGCCAAGTCAAATTAGTTTGGTTCAAAGCTGAAAATGCGCACGGAGCAATGAACATGGAAATTATCCAATGTGTAATGGTGTGTGTTTTGTGAAAATACCGTTAGGAATTTTTTGGTAGAGAATGACTTAGAAGCTTAGATAATTGGCAACTGTTTAATTGTCTTCAGAAGAAAGCTTGTAAGAACGGCTTTGCGTTCAGAAGACGCATTTCTGATCAAGATCCATGAAGTCTCGAGGATATTTTATAAAGGTTAAGTCTAGGATGGTGTCCTTGAGAGATGAAAATAATGAAGAATACTGTCGAGTTGACAGATACAAATATGGGAGCGGTCTGGCTAAGTGGAACAAAACCTCTTAACCTCTTAGTCAGTTTAGTATACAATTTCTCTGGTCCGCTCATTTACATATTATCTTCAAAGGTTATCAGAGAAATTTAGACCAGGTAAGACAAGTCCGACTACCACCGTTCTGTACTGTGAATAATTCCCGAAAGGGTGTAGACTTCTACACTTGCTTATGATAGTGGAGGAGAAGCAGAGATCATAATACCATTTAGCTATAATTTAAGGTTAACTGGATGCTTGAAAGACTCATTCAACATAATTTGAGTCCTATCGGTGATCTGGTAGTCGATGATTATCGTTCTCTAAGACTTTTGGAACAAAGTCAAAACTTTTTTGAATTTGGAAGTACAATTTTTATTCTGCTTAATATTTCTTCGGTTTTTATCCGAAAAATAAAATTGTACCAATTCACACTTTCTAGTAATCGCAAGATTGATTTTGCCAATATCAGAGCCATCTTAACCATATTAAAAATGTAGGTTGACGAGAACAGATAATACTATTGCTAATAAACTCAGAAGAAAGTAGACCGACCGGGTCTGAGACCTGTGCAAACTAAACTAATATGAAACAAAAAACATATTGCAGAGGAAGAAAAAGAGTTCTTCTCTGAAACAAAAGACAAGAAGTCTGTGATGGCAGAACATTTCTCTCGAGAAATTATAACTATTTAGATATAACCTAACTATGTCAAGAGGAACCGGAAGGAGATACGGAAGCTCTAAATTTGCCAACTGGGATGATTTAATAAAGAAAGAAATATATGTATGTGAACGTAACTGCGAAAGTAGCACAAATGCCAACAAACAGAATACTTGGTCGATTCTGTACCTCACCACCCTCAGAATACTTGGGTGGTGAGGTACAGAGTGTGGCTAAGACCACGCGTTTAACGGCAAGTGCTTCACAAATTATTATTGTTGCTTTTCGCCTTCATCAACATATTATAGATAACACTGAAGCGCGGCGCAACTGCGTGTGAAGCGCATATTGCTAAAGTGTGTAATAATAAAAATATGAAAGAGGCGGAAAATAATTAAAAGAGAATAAAAAGTAAAAAGCAGTCCCCTGCAAATAACGGCCAATTCATTAGCTGCGAGTATTCGCTGGCGCGAGGGGATTGATGATTATATCTCACTGCGCTGATGAAATACACAAATCGTGTCGTATGAATATGTGGCGTGTGGAAGCAGTCACCCAGCCAGTGGCAGCAAATGAGCAAAGAAGCAAGCAAGCAGGTGAGCTCGCGAGCTCTTGAGCCGGTAAACCGGCGAGGTGCTCACACTCAAACGCTAATTTCAATTGTGCACGCGCACAAATTAAATTTATTTTACAATTTCTTCCGTTATTCGCTACATCTACATCTTGCTTTTGACTTGTGGCAAGTGAGCGCGTGGGGAATAACTGTAAACGAGCGCGTACGATAGGAAGTGTCAAAAAAAATAATTATTTCAATTCTGTTGGCGCTGCTCGCATTCGTTATGCGAACTATTTAATGTACTATGAGACAATTGGTGTAAAATTTTGATGAGCGTCGCTATATGAAGATATATGAACATGCATAAACACATGCGAAAGAGCATGAATTTTTTTACATCGATAAATTTATTGGTAAAGAGCTCGCTCTACTTCGGTGGTTGACGGATTAACGTAACCCATTTGTTGAAGATGTGAAGACAAAATCAGTTGGGATTTTTTGACTTCTGTAACGTTTTTGTACTATTCTTTTAATAATATTTGTTCCTTTGATTATTCTTCATAAATATGTTTCATTATTATTTAAATATATCTACATCATACCCGCTCAGCTACATAAGACGAACTTATGAATTCGATATAAGTTGGAGGAAATTCAAAATCATCCATAAATATTTACCTGAAATGGAAGAAGAAACATTTATTATTTAAGAGAAAATAATGAAAAAATATAAAAAAAAATACAAAAAACAAAATAAAATACTATTTTGAAAGAGGTGAACAACTACAAAAAAAATCAAAATTGTCGCTTAATATAATAGTTACTCAAGTGTCTCAAGTGTGACAAATTCAAAATTTGTACAAAAAATTAAATGAAAAAGCTTTAAATGCTTTTCCTCAACCCTTTATTATATATTCATAGAAAAAATTGAGATTAATTTACAGTCGAAATTGAAGAAGATTATTTTATAGACTGAAGGGTCCGACCTGATCCTCAAACAAACACATCTATATTTTGTCTTAAGTAAATCTTAAGAAAATACATATTTAGAAAACGGGAAAAAATCTTTAAAGCAAGTGATTTTTCGGCTCTCTGGTTTAGTCGAAAAATAGTTGAGTCAATAGGAACCCAAATGATAACAAAAGGAAATAAAATATTAATGTAAGACTAAACAAATATAATATAATAATTTTTTATTCATCACACCCTTATATATACCGAATATATTAAGCTTTCTTTTTAATTATATCTGTAAAGAATTAATATTCTTTAGAACTCACAAGCGAGTTCAAAGTGTCTAACCAAAAAATTTGATGAGAATCCTTAGAAGCCGCCTCATACGCCAGATCAGTCTTCTTCAGACTGTTTTTAATTTTGAAGTCTGAAAATATCGCTTTAAAAGGTTTTCTTATCTAGGTGGTCATCTATTAGAATACGGTTTCCATAAAACTGTATTTCTTTCACAAATGTTTAAGGTTAAGTGGTTAGGGGTAGTCAGAGACACGAAAAAATTAGAACTTTCAGTAATTTTTTTTTGTTATTAAATCATTTTATTTTACAAAAGTAATAATATGGCATTATTATACAATGCTTTGACTTCAAGTCACGAAAATTTGAAAAAATATATATAATTTCCACAGTTATAGCTGTTTGTGTTGACCCAGTTTCAAAAAAAGGTCCTTGCGGTGGCAATCATAAGTCCTTGGAGATTCATCTAAAATCAATCGGATAAAAAAATTAGTTTTATAAATAGATAATCCTGGGCCTGATCGGAGCTTTTTTTTTTATTAACAAAATGGCGGCTTCAGGAAATTTTTTTCTAGATTTCCGGGAAAAAATCAACAGTTTATTGGTCTTAAAAAATCGAAATTTTGGAAAAAAAATCGATCAGGTCTGAGTTTATTATGTATTCTAAAAGCTGTATGAATTTCATTAAAATCTACTGAGAGGTTATCGAGTTGCAGTTGTAACCAGTTCAAAAAACATAGATTTGAGATAAACGCATTTGAAGTTTCACTCGAACCTTTTGAGCGCCCGAGCGATCTTTGTTATTTGTGGAATAACCCGAAAAGTTATTTTCGAATCAACTTCAAATTTTCAGAGAATATTTTTAAGATAATACACTTAACGAAAATGCAAGAAAATAAATTGATTTTTTGAAAAACCTGACTACCTCTAACCCCTTAATTTGGAAAAGAAACAAATCTCACGATAGATACATATATTGTCGACGAAAGATAGCCACCTCAGAATCATTCTTTTTTGGGAAAGATTTTATATTGTTGCAACAACTGAAACACCATAACACCTTTCTTAACTAGCTGAACTGTACTAACTTTTGTTCATCTTTAAACCTTTAGGTTACTTTAATAAAAGTGTTTGGGATTTGATTTCGAAAATGTTACAAATTCAAAATTGATATGTGAATGTTTCGTTATTTGAATTTTAATTAAATAAATGAAAACAGAATGATCTGAAAATTCTACATTTTTGGACGAATGTTATAGTTTTCCTTTAAATATATAATTCATAACCACATCGCGTTCGGTTAAAATAAGATTAGAAAAGATTAACAAGCAATTTTAACTCGATTACGTAAATATTTACCAATTATAGATTAATTCACTTTTCTAAATACTTCTTGTTTGCAATCAATCAATTACATGTCGAGCGCTGTCAATGCGAGACCAAACAACATTTCATAATCACCAATTAAAATGCTCTACTAATGGTTGACAAGACATTGCATTATGTGCATAATTATTGCGAGCGTAAAGTTAAGAAAAATACCACATCATAGCATACATAACATAACATAACATGGCATTAGACGGCATGAGGTGGCATAGTAAGACATAGCATAGCAAAAAAAGTATTATTTTTTCATTTCATGCGAGGCAAAAATGTCAACTATGCCAGGTGACCATAATTATGGAGGAAAATAAATGCATAAAACAATATGAAAAATTAAAAAAAAAAAAATCATAACTGAAATGTCATGAAAATCGAACGCTGACTCGCTGTTGTGTCTACGTATGCCCGCAGATGAAATAAAGAAAGCTTCATATTTTCGAAATTGAAAAAAAAAATCACGACATTTTCTACATTTTTGTTTACTTATGTTTGTTTGTACGTTTGTTGTTGTGAAGAAAATCCGATTTCTATTCATTAGCGCGATCTACAGCCAAAGCGTTAATCGCTAAGCAACTAAGTAGTAGCTTATGTACGCACGCAGGCAACCAGTCAAAAGTCACATTGGTAAGCCTACAGTGAAGAAGAAGTGGTGAATGAACCACCAGCCTAACCCCTAGCGGGGTCATACGCGATGAAAAGTGAAGCACGCATCTCGGCGGCTGCCATGACATACCGTTATTTTGACGCAAAACTTTGTTTATTTATTTCATTTAACTTAGTTCGCTTTTGTATTTGCGTTTGTTTTTGTATTTACAACTATTTTTCACGTCAACAGCATTAGTGTAAGACCAAAAAAAACAACAAAGTCCAAAGGGCTGAGTGAGCCGCTAAAGGTCGCAGAACTCTGAGCAATGAGATTTCAAACACAAACAAATATTTATATAAAGCCTGACAGACAGTCGATGAAGGCAATATCAAGCAACAAATTCAATGCCCATAAAAGCCAACAAAAGCTCGTCGCAACTAGCCAATGTGGCAAGCAGCAGCGTAAAAAGGCCAATTACTAGCGAATTACAATAGGAGCACAAAAACAAAAGTGCAACCACAAAAACAGGAAAGAATGCTTGAATTTGTTGGCCATGCACATTCCAAATGGGCTTCTAACAACATACATATAAAGCTACAGTCAACCAGCAGCAATCTGGTAGCAGCGCGGTAGACCCATGCCGCCGAGGCGATAACCAAACCAGTAACCCACTGAACGAGCGACCAATGCTTGTTAATCGAAATACATACTATATACTATACATACATATCTACATATATATAAATGTTTCTACCATTAAATGCGGCTTGGCAGTGCCACCGCTAAGAAGCTTAAACTGGTTTCTCTATTCACCACTCTGTTTTTGTTCCTTTTTTTGCATATTTATTGTATTCTATTTTATTTTTAGCCAATTTGCTATTATGGCGGCAATCCCTCTATTTATTCTTTTATTTCCTATGTAAATCTGATGATTGAGTTTATTTATCTCAAGTATAAAGCTCGGTAGAATGTTATGTGGTAATGAAAGAAATGCGTTTGGGTTTTGGCGGAAAAAACGCAAACATTTTATTATATAAATGTTTGTGATTACATAACCATAGAAATTTTAAGTCAACATTTCTTCGTATGAAAAGACCTATCAAACCAGATGGACCAAGCCCCTGAATAGTTAAATCTTATCCAAGGCCGTTCTAACCTAATTTTAAGGAAATTAATTTCAACACAGGTTTCTACACCGACCTCAGAACCCCACTTTCTACGGTTAATAAATCCTTATACCGGAAACAATTATAACAATAAGCTGTTTTAGATTTTACTAGCTGACCCGGCGAACTTCGCCCCGCCCAATTTTTATTTGAAATAGTTAAAACGCTTTTTGAACTCTGTTCATTGCTTATTTGTCTGACCATACATATGTACATAACTTTATTTATTTCACGGATTGTATGTGATTTTTTCTTAAATTTAGAATATTGGAAGTCATAGATTCGTATAACTTTACCACAAATAATATAAACTTCAAACAACGCATTTTCATTTAATGTTTTTAGCAAGTGGCAGCTTTTGTTATGACAGCCTAAATCCATGAACATTTAAAAAGAAATATAGCGCCATCTACTGTTACATAGCGTACTTATCGCCACCAACTGGTGGATAGCTCTTTGCTAATAATAAACAAATAATTTGCAATAAATAAATAATGCGACTATAAGGAGAGTTATAAACTATCCTATCTTTCAAGTTGGACCAAACTGCACACAGTGTTAAAAATTTCATTAAAATCGGTTCAGTAGTTTAGGAGTCCATCGAAAACAAACAATGTGACACGTGATTTTTATATATTAAGATAATAAACCTTTTGAAGTTAAACATATTTTCGGAGATCGAATCGACATATAACCGATATATGGACCGCGGTTCATGAAACTCCGGGAGAAAGTCACGCATTGAAACCTAAGTACTAACTACACCTACCATCGAAAAATATCTCTATGCTAACCCTAAACTAACATTGTAATAGATTTTGAACTATAGACATTCCAGACTCTCAAAATGAGCATTTGTGGTATTCTTATATAAAACTAATAGAAACTAAGAGATTGGCAGATACCTAACCTATATGTAAAGACCTGTATTCTTATAATTTCCCGATCTGACAATACTTGGTAAATATTTTTGAAAAACCTCTAGACCCGATTTCCAAAAAGTCTATGAATTCTTGTGGAACCTCGGAAAAAACTATATATGAAACTCTGAAATATTTCTGAATGAAAATAAATATGGTGGGGCTAATATCAACAATACCGCTAATACCTGAATTTAGTCCTAACAAGTGTTTAATAGTAATATATGTATTTATTGGTCATCTTCTCGTTGTCAGCATACACCGCGAACTTTATATTATGGATCTTGAAGCTATTATCCAACAGCAAAAGAACACACAGAAACAGCAAATTACGGGTAAAGCCAAACAAACTAAAAACAAGTAAGGAAGGGCTAAGTTCGGGAGTAACCGAACATTTCATACTCTCGCAATTTATTGCTATATTTTTATTAAGAGTTCCACCAAATTACCAGAGTTCTTCATATTCGATATCCGGGGCATTGAAAAGTTATAGTCCGTTTTCGACAATTTTTTCAAAAGTGAAGACAGAGATGATATGCACTATTTGTGTAAAGTTTTATTTCGCTATCTTCATTGGTTCCTTATGTATATCTTATAAAGTGAAGGAATCAGATGGACTTCAAAATTTAGTTATATGGGAAGTTGTCGTGGTTGTGAACCGACTACAAAAAATATTACATCCAAATATGCCCCTTACTAGTGCGATCCTTTATTCCAAATTTATGGCTTAGTTATGACACTTTATGTGTTTTCGGTTTTCGCCAATTTGTGGGCGTGGCAGTGGTCCGATTTTGGCCATTTCCATTTTGGAAAGCAACCCTCTCACGGTCCCAAGGAACATGTGTTCCAAGTTTCATTAGGATATCTCAATTTTTACTCAAGTTATCTGTTGCATGGACGGACGGACAGATAGACATTCGGATTTTGACTCGTCTCGTCACCATGAAGCCACCATATATATAACCCTATATCTAACTCGTTTAGTTTTATGACTTACAAACAACCGTTATGTGAACAAAACTATAATACTCTCTTAGCAACTTTTGTTGCGAGAGTATAAAAAACTTGGACTTAAGAAAGTGTATTTGGTCGGATTATGATCTCTTTGCTGCATTTTTTGAGGTTAAAAATTATTTTTAGGCGATGAAGCATCTCAGGCATATATTTCAAAAAAACACATATAAATAAATATGGCAATTCTTGGTCATTTTAATAATGCCAACACAGGTAGCTTCAGCTTTCACAACTTTTTGCGAAAGAATACATACCACGCGCCATCAATCAATTCGCGCAACCGAGCGCAGTTCCGCCTCTTTTAAGAAGACAACATATCACATTACATGAGACCAACTTC
Source organism: Zeugodacus tau (assembly GCA_031772095.1). NCBI lineage: Eukaryota > Metazoa > Arthropoda > Insecta > Diptera > Tephritidae > Zeugodacus > Zeugodacus tau. The sequence continues at coordinate 22,904,680 of CM062652.1, forward strand.
AAATTGATAGCTTGCAATAAATCGCAGAAAATTAATATTTATAAGAATTTCATTTGGAATACCAAATGATGACCCGATTTGAGTATTGATGAATCTTTTTGAAAGAACTTTCGCTAATTTTAAATCAACTATGTTGCAGACTCTGCTTGTTAGCTAATTATTATAATTTATAATGAATATTCAAAAATTTCACCAAATTACCAGCATTGATGATGCTGAAGCTTCTACGATTCTTACAAACAAACATATTTGAAATTTGGAAAGTGACCGCTTGGTGCAATGAACTCCGGTCGAAGACACCAAAGCGAACGCAGGGCAAATGATGAAATTGACATTAAATGTTAAGTATGTATTGTGGGTTTGCTCGAGGGAAAAAACGTGGGCACACATTTACATATGCAACTACAGAAGACACGCATAGGTTTACCTACTTAAATAACTGACCATCTGACTAATTTCTCAACCACGCATAGCTTTATTGACGCTTTTCTACATTTTTGGAATTTCTATTTCATTAAACAAAAAGCCAGCAACAACAACAAATGACAAATGCAAACGAAGACATACAAAACGTGATGAGGCAAAAAGAAAAAAACAAAAAATCGAAAAAAATGAGCGAGACCTCCGTCTTAGCGTCTGGGCTCGCCACCTGGGTGAAGACTAGAAAAAGTCGCGGGAAAAAGTGAAACTTGCGTAAAATAAATAAAGCTATGTGAAGTAAAACAAATAATTACAAATGTATGTATGTGTGTGTGAGCCACGCTATACGTGCAACCCGGCTTCTGTGCGTTCGGCCCCAGCCGGTCAGTTATGGGTTAAACGATCAAACGAACAAGCAAGCAAGAAGCAGTCCCAGTTAGTTTTTTAGGCAAGTTATTATGTAAATGCACGAATTGTAGATTACACCGAGGTGCTATGCCGTTAACGGTGCGCACAAGTGTCGACGGCAAGCGGCGACGTTTCTGAATGAAAACAAAAGCGAACAATTATCCATAAAAGTACGAGTACAAAGCGATTTAATTACGCAAGTGCTTATGGAGCTTAGAAATATGTATGTATGTACATAGGTGCCTGCACTTTGTTTTATTACAATATTTTTTTCGCTTTTGTTGTCGCCATAAGTAATACGCTAAGTTATTGTAATTATAATATATTTCTTTTTCATTTCAGAATTTATTGTTTTCATAACTTTTAATATTATATAATGCTAAATGAGGTAGAAATGCAAAAATATTATTAAATATATATGTATATTGTTTTTAAATGTCTGACTACTGTAATGGTTGTCCAAGGCACCTAACATACAAATAATTCCCTCATTTTCACTACTGAGTACATTTCTGTTAGGAAAAAGTTATACATATAAATTTAAAAAAGCTTTTGGAGATCACTTAGAACCGGCTCTTTGAAAAGCAAGAAACACTCCTGAAAGCAAATTTCGCCGAACTACCTACGAAAGCTGTTGTAAATGTCTGAATAACATAATCTCTCGCGGAGTTAATTTGTGATCTCATTCAATAAAATTATTGGAGGAACTCTCAGTAGTCAACGAAATCGTGGTGAACAAAAAATAATTACATATGTATATTACGTCACTATAGTTAGATCACTCGTTTGCCACTTGGACAATGTCTTATAAATGGCATATTTCAAGATTTATCATACTGATCCTGAAAACAGCTTTAGAACAGCGCCAATCACTGATCAATTAATATTGTCATATTCATTGAGATTAAGAATAAATGCTAAATAAATAAAAATTTAGAAACCTGAGAGTATATATTGTGTGAAGAGTGTAAAATTAAGGAGCTTGATCTATCAGAACAAAAACTATTTGGACGCGTCATGTCGAATAAAAACATTCTCAAGTAGTTTTTTACAGATCCAACTCTCGTTGGATAATTTTCAGGAAAATATTGATTATATATTCCAAATTTTATAGCATTACAATCTGTTTTTCTATGTAGAAAATCTCGGTTGTTAGTTAGTTGGTTAGATGTTATATTTTATACAGTGACGTAAACATTAGGGTGCTTGGGAGTATAATATACAGACATAATTTTCTCTCGAATATGTTCCGCTCTTTTCACAGAGACATTGAAATGTTGTTTTTGAGTACTTTGAAGTAAAAAGAGACAACTATGGCGTGCGAGCTGACATACTGACGAGATGTTCTTGTTGGAAGATGATTTTTGGTACGAAAATTTCAAGAAATGTTTATTGATTATAATGTTATATCTTGCTAAAACAATTATCGTTGATTTCAACCACTAAATTCTGAAGTCCCTGAAGTAAAAAAGCTTTAGTATAAAAAAAACATTTACCTATTCGCTGTGATAGAGTATCTAGTTAATATTTTGGAGAGGAATGTCTCAACTAAAGATAAAACATTTTAATGAAACTGACGAATGCCTCTGAAATTTCATAGAATCCAGAGCAGTCTCGATTTTCTAAGAACGCTGAATCTTGGATTTGATTCTGTGTTAAACTTCCGAACTTATCTACCCATTTTTTAATCAAATAAATCAAAGGAATTTGAAAATAATGAATATATAAATTTTTCAGACCGAATCTATATGATTTTTATCGGTCGATTTACTATTTGCTAATATTCCTACATAGTCGAGTCCAAAAATTCATTCATTCATTTTCCCACAATTTATATTTGGAAGAGTACTTTTAAACCTTAACTCTAGGCATTACGTGCCTCACCTCAGATATTGCAGATAATTCTATATTACCCACCTTTAAAAAAACCTCACTAAGCCACTGGTTCGCTAAGGGGTTGTGTATGCGCTCAGTAAATCAATGGGATAATTATTTCGTTTGCGTTTTTTTGCTCATTACATTTTGTGGAAAGGAAAATTTATGGCGACCTTGATCATTGTAATTAACAGTCATTAATGTTGTATATGTAATGTATGTAGGTAGTACTGATTGTAACGAATACATGAATATATGGAAAAAAATCATCAACATTTATATAAACAAATTACTATATACAGTCATGTGAAAAATAATAGGGACACTTTCTTGAAAATAGGTAAAAAATAAAATAAAAAAATTATCAAAAATGTAACATGCAATTGTTTGCTGGGATGTCAATGATGTGAAGACCCGTTATCAAAGAAAAAATTTTGATCATTTTGTGAAGTAAGATCGTTTTTGAGTGTGCGAAATAATTGGGACATGTGTCATGTGTCCCTATTATTTTTCACATGACTGTATATTCTTTCATAAGGGAACGAATTCTAATAAACACAATGTAGATACGGACGTGTTTTCGCGCATCAAACGTTTTGGCTATAAAATTTTAGTACACAAGCAATTTTAGCTGGTAGCTAAGCACTTCAAACAGTAGTAAATTTATTAGCGATCTTTTCCGCCCATTTCCGTAAACTTGACTGAAACACTTAAAACTTAAATGTGGTTTCATAAATATTTGCTCGTGTGTCGCCAGCTCGTGCCTTCGTTTCGCGCTAATAGAACTTTTGACAGAAATTTCGTCGCTTGAGCTTCGCATGTACTGGTATTGGGGGCAATCATGAGATTGAATTTAGCACTTTAAGTACATTTGCATGTTTTTAAACACACACACACACACACTTCCATATTCATATATCAATTTGCTTTACGTAGTTCGCTGTGGACTTCATTATATATTTTCTGATTAACAACCCTGTGTAAATTAATTTCGAAAACACACTGGCGGCAGAGATTCTAAGTTAGCGTAATGAATATATGAAAAAATAGACGGTGGATTAGCAACTAAATTTTCACATATGAACTTACGTAAGAAGAAACTTTTCTATACATAGTATATACATTTATACCAAAAAGTGAGGTTAGTTTGAAGATATGTTTAATTTTGAGTATAATTGAAACAAAACTAGGTATGAATGAAGAAATGATCGATCCATCAGCTAACTATTTTCATGTTCAGGAGAGTTAAATATGATATAGACCCCAGTGTATAAAATACGACGTCAGCTATACCCGAATACCGTGCTTGAACAATCTCGGTTCTGTTTGTTTCAAGTCAAGAATAATTTCACTATGCTCTTAAAGCTGCCGAAGCAAAACTGGGAACATTAATGGACAACTTTCCCAATATATACGATACTTAGCAAGATATACAACAAGTCAAACCCTCTCCCCGTAAATGGTATCGAGAGAGTCTGTTACTGAACAAAGAGCATACTAACTATGATCTTCTGAAGGCTTTCATATCCACTCATCACTGTATTTATCAAGTTTTGAATTTGACCTGCCTTCAACATCCTCAGGTGTCACCACTTATTATCTACTAGTTTCAGTACGATTCATGGTACCTTTAAGAGAGAGTATTCATTCATGTCGATTAAAGCAGACCAGAATTTACCAAGAATGACTGACGGCACATCAGATAGCTTTTTCCATAACTTAACAACTTGTGTAGGCCACATTTTGTACTGTACACACTCGTCTATAGCTTCAATATAGATTGGGTAATAACATTTCTGAAAATACCGGCTAAAAATATTGTGAATTTAATTTATTTCGCATCTTTTCATGCGCTTTAGGTACATTCATAACACTTCAAAATGATTTGTTTGAAGGTCTTTAAAATATTTACCTATCTGCGAAGGTGATAAATCGAAACACTTTCGAACTGCGTTAAGATAAGATACGCGAAATTTATGACGTCGAAATGCCGATTGGTTGTTAAGCAATTATCTGTCACGAATACTTAAGTAGCAGACATTTTCAATATTTAGTCACAGCTTTCTTGAGTAACATTAAAATAATTTGCAAACAGAATACTAATAAAAATATCAGAAATATATTTCTAAGTGGAGCTATAAAACATTACACAACTCTGCTAGTAGAGGCAAGGCTTTAGTAAATCGAGAAATCGAAAGATAGATGAAAGCTTCATATTAGCCGGAACTTTAATTATAAATGTATTGAATGTTGGAGCTTTCATAAAGCTTTCATCAATCTATATTTTCTTCAGGTTAAAGGTGAATGAATGATTATGTAAGTGAATCTCTGACGTTATGTTTTTTGTACAAAAACCAAACACTCACGGCCTCGAAATTCATTTATGTAACCTCTGTGATTAGAAACTGCCAAAACCAACACATGCTAAAATGCTAATGACTAGATAACATACCTTTAATTATGTAATGGGTATTATGACCATAAGAGATAAGTGATTTGGAAACGAGTCGCTTATATTTCCATTCACTACAAAGTAATGATAATAGTATTTAAATGTAATTACATTTAATTGTGGCAACAAACCACATGTGCTGCTGATTGTTATCAGTTTATCTAACAACGAGAACACCTTCATAATACAGTGGTTCCAGCTCATTTAAATACTATTTCGACAAAATAAATATTTCCAAAAATGAATAGACTCATTCAATCATTATATATTTGGTGATTTATTAATAGAAATTTCTCTTCAGATTCCAAAAATTTATTCAAATAGAGAGATCTAGATCTATATTCAAACCAAAACTATATTCCATTCTATCATTCTTTGTACCCTCACCACCATTCCATAAATAGTTTCAACGACAATCAATTGTCCTAGTATGACAGTAGTCTAAAAGCAGCTGACGGCTGACAGTTGACAAAATTTGAAGTTATCATACTGGTCGCTGACATAACAAACATGAAGTTACCATACTGGATACTCTAAAAGTCGCAGACATAACGAACTTATTTATGTAACTCTCTTTTTACAGACATAAGTACGAGTACAAGTGTTCTGTAGATATGTTGTTATTTTCATTTCTAATTTTATTTTATTTTATTTCTGCGCAACGCTCGGCGATAACACGTGAATAAGTTTACATTATCAAAATGATTTAATCGGCAATAAAGCAAAAGTTAAAGTAAAAAGATAGCACACAGAAGGTAAATAGAGAGAAACAATAGGGCAAAATTAACTATAACAACAAAATAATGCAGTAATTCTTAACTTGACAGTAAATTGACGCTAGGCATATCAGTAGTTGGTCAGCAAAAAAATAGAAGAAATGTATCAAAAGAAGTGAGGAAAGAAGAAAAAAGTAGCAAAAGGCGGCAAATTTCAACAATGAAAATACCGCTGAATGTGGTATTTGTAGTATGTTAAACACATTTTTTTATTAATACCATAAAAATCGTTAAGCCTTTGGAGCTACGAAAATAGAAATAGTTAAAATGAAAGATAATAAAGAAAAGAAAGAAATAGCAATGCTATTTACAATAACAAAAGCCTACAAAAGCAATAAAAAAGTTATTTTGACAATTTGCTAACTGTATATTTGTATGTACACGGTTAGGTATTTATGGTCTTATGTCATAATCCGCAAGTTCAGATAGATGTGGTACTTATTTGTGTGCAAATCACATTTCTACTCAAGCGATTTTTGATAAAATGAAAAGCTTTTTCAGCAATCAGAATGTTTGAATACTTCCCATGCCATTTCATAATAATTACCCACGAGACTTTAGTGCAGACAAACGAGTGACGAGCATGAGCTGTCAGTCAAAATCCCTTTCAAGCACATGCAATTATAGCAACGAGAGTGTAGGAAAATAGAGGGTTCCATTTTGGACAATTTTCGCAACCAAACTGAACAAGGTTTACGGCGATCCCAGCAGGACTTCGGGATTTGTATAAAAAGCTACGATTTATAACAGATCACTAGAGTCATGAAATCTAGACTTTACTTATGAAACGTTCCCAAGATCGATATAGCATTGCTGTTGTTAAAGTCTTAAAAAGCTTGGAAATTGCTTGAGAAAAAGAGAAAGTGCTTGCTGGTTATAAATCCAAGCATTTACTGACTAACAAAACTCGACTGTTGTTGGAAACCTAAGCCGACTGTGTGAATTCGCTCCAACTAAAACAGATCTATATACCATGTGGCAGAGTTCATTGAATCCATTTCACCATCGGAAGCCAAGATTCAAATACGATCTATAATAATATTACGAAGACAGCTTGCGATTCACAAAGAAAATCGCCAAAAATATAGAAACTCAAATCGTCCGGTTTTCACTGAAGCACCCTTTATAAATAAAGTGTATGACGTGAATAACCACTTTAGTCATGCTTGACAACACATGGCGGCAAAAGATCAAATTACTACAAAAAATAAATATATATGAATAACTATGTACCAATTCAAACAAATGTCTGTTTTACTATCTCAAATAAAATGTTCATTGATAAATATGGTGGAAAAATAAGCTTAAAAATTACTAAATATTATAGTAAACGAGTTTAAGGCTTTGAAATATGTTTGTGTAGTACATAGTATATTGGTAAAGCTCTCATGACACAGCAAAGAATCACAAAAGCACATATATTTTTCAAAGTAATTATTTATAAAGCTTAAATATAGAGCACTTATTATAATGTAGGATGAAATGGACATTAAATGCATTGGGTTTACTGAACAATTTATTGTCACGCTTCCATTTAGAGAACTCCAGAGAACAGCCAACTAAATACGTATTCATTAATGTGTACCATTTTAATTATATAATAATTTTAAGATAATATCAAATTTATCTACTTCAATCTTTTATCTCCAAATTCATCGTTTATCTGGCAACAAATGTTGGGCTAGTGTCTTATCTTGACGTTGAAAACAAATCCAACAATAGAGTGATTAGATGATGTGGTGTGTATGCGGCATTGAAAAGTTTTTTACTCTTCAACTATGATTTTGACATTGTTGTTTTTTAATATAATTACAGAGTAGAATTTAGACATTTTTTTAGATTTTTTTATGTTTTAAACACTACTGGACGGGATTAAGTTTCAAATAGTAGCAAAGACTGCCTCATAATATATTCTAAGGAGGATCTACAATTTGATGAATATAATGCATGAAGGACAAATTTAAACTTCATTAACTTGCTAACCATCACCATCTTCAGGGGACTTGGTTTTGTCGACTTTATTATGCTCTTTAACACCAAGTGAATCCAGGTCCTTCACCACATGGTCCTTCCATCGAACAACATGACCTAACCAGATTGATGACCTAACAGAAGATTGTACCTTCTCTGTTTAGCTCTGCGGCTCGTACTATTTTTTTCAGCATCAGGTTAAAGAAGTCACACGATAGGGGGTCACCTTGTCTGAAACCTCGTTTTGTATCGAATGGCTCGGAGAGGTCAATCCCGATCCTGACGGAGCTTTTGGTGTTGCTCAACGTCAGCTTACACAGTCGTATTAGTTATGCGGGGATACAAAATTCATCCATCGCGGCATAAAAGCAGCTCCTTTTCGTGCTGTCGAAAGCAAAACATTAACTAACGTACCATAAATATGTATATGGAGACGTTCGAAAAAGGCTCTTCTCGCAAAGTCAGAATACGACCAGTTTTAGTTAAAAAACCCCAAACATGTATCAACAAAAGTATTACAGATTTATTTTGATGATTAAAAACAATTTTTAAATAAACTAATTACATTTTTAGTGGGTGAATGAATACGAAAAAAAATACATTTTTATATGCCTTCTTATTGAAAAATATGATTTCAGTGCTAAGAAGAGATTAGATGGAAGCAACATCACTATTTGAGTTACTTGGAATGTGTCAAATAGACCTCAGTTCGAAAAATTTTATAATGAAAATGTTTTAAGGATATCAATCACTCATGAAAACCGACGAGGCGTATACGTAACATTTAAATTTTAATTAATTTTATTTAATTATTTATTTGGTGAAAGAAATGCACTATGTGCTATTCATTTCAAAATATTAAACAGTATATCTTAAATGATCACAAAATTTGCTGATCTGTGCTATAAGTAAGGAATGTAATGTATACACATAGTGATGCGCCTTGACGTATGAGCAACATTTATAACGAGCTACAAAATTTTCCAAAATATATTTGATAATAATTAAAGGGGATTCTGGTCATTTTAGCAGAACTCTAAAAAAAGTACAATATTCCTTCGCAGTCAGTTGTCAATTAGTAGCCCATTTTGATAGTTTCAACTTTTAAAACCAAAAAATGTACTACAGTCTATATGTAGAAGCACATGTGGGCCTTTAAAGCGGCAAGACGAAGCAAAAATGCAAGTACACGCTTTTTCGTGTTGTACTTTTATTGTAGAAATTACGGTCAAACTGTCAATGGCCGATTACAGGGTCAAATGTCTGCAGCTAGTACATGCCATTATACATATGCATTTCTATGTACATGAATGTGTGTATGTACGAAATGTGCGTACATATATATATGTGTGGGTGCGTGTGCACTATTGTTGGCACACAAGAACGCTGTAACGTGCAAATTTCAAATTATTTGCCGGCTGATGAAGTAAAATGTGGCCGAGACACAAGCTGAAAAAGTAAATATATAAAGAACAAAATTTAAATTACTTTAAATATCATAGAATTATATAATAGAAGATTGTTTAAAAAGGTTTGGAAATAATAAAAAATTATTTAAAATTATTTGAAAAAAAAAAATTCTAAAAAAAATATGAAAATAATGTAAACAAGAAAAAACGTTAACTTCGGCTGTACCGACGCTAATATACCCTTCACAGGTGCATTTCTTTTAGTAAAGAAAGACGTAAAAAAAGTAAGTAAAAAAAGAAAACATTTTACTAATTCTTTTTAGCCGGGTTGTTTGCTAGACACATTAAGGTTATAAATTAACCGATCTGAACAATTTCTTCGGAGAATATATTATTACCTTAAGCAGTAATCCATGTCAAATTTCGTGAAGATACCACGCGAAAATTTTCCATACAAGCCATTGATTCCGATCGTTCGGTTTGTATATGTTATAGTGAACCGATCTGAACAATTTTTTCGGAGATTAAATTGTTTCTATGAGCAATAACTCACACCAAATTTCGTGAAGATATGTAGTAAAATGCGGAAGTTTTCCATACAAGCCCTTGATTCCGATCGTTCAGTTTGTATGGCAGCTATATGATATAGTGGTCCGATATCGGCAGTTCCGACAAATGAGCAGCTTCTTGAAGAGAAAATAACATCTGCAACGATATCTTAAAAACTGAAGGACTAGTTCGTATATATACAGACAGACAGACAGACAGACAGACGGACATGGCTAAATCGACTCAGTTCAACATACTGATCATTTATATATATACTTTATAGGGCCTCCGACGCTTCCTTCTGGGCGTTACAAACTTCGTGACAAACTTAATATACCCTGTTCAGGGTATAAAAACTGAAGTAAAATACAAATTTCTACAAATCTTATTCACATACTTGCTTGTGTGTGTGTGCAATCGCATGTTTGTATGTATTTACAATGTGTTAAAAATCACTTTAGTCTTGTGACTTTGATTGAAGGGTACATGAAACACCAATTCGATTGTGTAAAGCTTTTGATTTTTTACATTTTATTTTGCTTTTATTTTATTTTTGTGTTTATTTCACGTACTACCTTTATTGAATTTATTTTATTTTTATTATTTTGATTTTATTTTCTAATTTTTTTTATTTTTTATTTTTATTTACTGAAATTCTAGATGTGCAATTTTTCGCACTTTTCGCAGTTTTAACATGTCTAAATTGTTGTTGTTGCTGTTGTTGTTGTAGGAACTTGTCGTTCATGTGTTAATTTAAATTAACATTGTGTCTTATTTAATTTGCAAGAGAAAAAACATTACAAATGACTACATGTAAATATATATATACATATACCTACATACATATTATTAGATATATATACAATCGCACATGTGTAAGCAACTTGTAAAGAACTAGAAATAAAGTGAAATAATTTGTGAAAAACAAAAACTAGTAAAAAATGGCATTTTGTTAACAAGCGCATTAAGCTTTGGCAGTCGCGCAACAAATGTGACACAGTTACATACTTTAAGTACAACAAAACATACACACATATATACTCGTATATGCTGTGTGTTATACATACATATCCGTCTCTTAAAGTTACTCAAACTGTGCAAATATTGAATCTGAACGCGACTTGAATTCTCTAAGCAATCCAACTGTTGACGGCTGCCTTTTCAGGTCAACTTCAATATTGCTAATTGCACTAACAATCGCCTGGTACATATGCACTCACATTCATACTAGCTTTATATAAGTAAATAAGTAAGTATTTCTTTAGTTATTTTAACAACACCGAAAGTTAAAAGTGTTCATTTAGAACACTTCAGTTTGATTTTTTAGGGTTTTGCAGTGAGCGAATGCTAATTTGAACTAAATTTTTTTTCGAGTGAGTTCTAACAACTTTGGCATTGAACTGTTTAATGTTTATTAATTTCGTAATTTTACTCGATCAAAATATAATTTTTTGGAATATTTCTCAATTCCTATTAGTTGGTAGCAGCATATTCAGACCTTTATTTTAGAAGTCTATATTTCGTACAAAACACTTGTATTATTGGCTTAAAAGCTTCAATGTATCCAAAATTTTAAGGTACATGTTCAAACACTTCGTTATAGTTCCTATATATTTTGGGGTTTAAACTCGATGTTTGTAATCTGAAGGAGAGATCTGAAAATATTACAGTTTTCTGCCTCTCGCTTTTGTTAACTTACAACAATTTATGAGCACGTTTTATAGCCTTTTTACACAGGAGCTAATTGATCAATTAACCGTCTTCTACACGATTAAAACGTTTTTAAGATCGATTTACCATACAAAAACATTCTACATTCATTTTTGATTGAATTTTAATCAACTTGAAAATTTACGTTCATTGTCTGCGATTGGCTGAATGTTTTGATAAAAAAAGCTACGGTAGATGTCGCTGTTAAAAATATCAATCAGCTGATGAAACTTACCAACCTCTTATGAAAAGCAAAAACAAAAATGTATAACAGCTGATCGGTTATCAAGTAGCCGGCAGTGTAAAAGGCAAAAAAGGATTTCTGAATAAAAATGTTGATTGATCAATTAATTTGGCTGTCTAAAAAACGCTATTAGTAACATGTCGTGCAGACCCGATATTAAACGAACTTTGTACTCTTCACAGTCTTGAGAAGAATATGAAGCATACAACTGATAATATGGAGGCGACTACTGCCACTGAAAATGCCTTCGAAATTATCCATAATACCCCGAAAATGTTACTTTATAATTTGTGTACGAAAACACCGTGGTATCAGGAAAATGGCAGACATATGACCTCTAATAGATAAAAAACATGTTTATGGATCAACTGAAAAGTACTTATTATTGTTGAATGAATAACTCGGGAACGAAGGATAGTTAGAACATTCATGAAGATGAACTTCAAGCTGTTTATTGATTATGAAGAATTTTGACGATATAATATACTAAATCTCAAAAGATACAACACTCTTTCTTAACGTCAACAAAAGATACTGTTAGTTCAACTATGAGGAGGCAGTAGTAATATTTTTAATCAAAAATTTGAAAGCTTATTGGACTCTCAGGGTTAGTATTCGGAACAAAACGCCGATGCAAAGATTCCTTCAGTTATGATCTGACAAACTATACACATTTTTTTACCACCTATTTCAAATTAAACAAAACACATAGGGATTTAATAACACTAGAATCATTGAATAAAGCACTGGTATCTACTAAAGATCATTAAATTCCCTAAAGATCAAATAAACATGCAGCGTTTTCGTGTATTTATGCTTAAAATTTATATTTTGTTAAAGGCAGAGAACGGTTCTAAAAACAAAGATTGAAGAGGTGGAAGAATACTGCTTATTTGATTTTCAAATAAACATATTTTTTCTAGTACGGGTATAGATACGGTCTCATTGTGCTAGATGGAAGAATAATGCTTTTCCATTGGGATCACAACAAAGATTAAAGAATTTGTTGAATATTTTTATAACGAATTATGTACTGATTAAGAACTTCACGATTACTTACGATCTTCAGCGGATATAAAACGATTTATTATTAAATTACGGTAGTAAATATGTTGTTGCTTACCTGAAATGAAATAAAAGATATATTTGAACATTAGTAAATTAAACAAAATACATAAACAACTAATAAAATAATTATATTATAAAGTTCGAGAGACTTAAACAGTTCAGCAAATGCCTTAAATGCTATGTAATATTATATATAATTAAAGTTTTTGGTTTCTTGCTTATTTCCTCTCGTCTTTACTACATATTTACTATGTAAATATTAGAAAAACAAGCTGAGTTAAAGAAAACAATAATTATAAATATGAAAAAATGGCGGAAATACGTATAACAGCACTTGTAATTAATAAATTATCTCTACACCTAATTTTCAACAGTGACTACACCGCCCAGTTTACATCCCATGCATAATTTGTAGACTCTTCAACAGTGGATACGCGTGCCTATATTTAGAACATTAGCGGTAGCACCCAATTCGAGACGCCACTATGTACTTACATACATATAGAGTGTGCCATTTTTTCGCCAATACACATACAAACAGAGGCACACATTCGTAAGTGTGTGGGTATGTAGGTATAGGAATATGTGTGTTTATGTGCTTAGGAGACTTTATTTATGGCCGTCAAACACGAAATTATGCACAAAGCTAATTTTTAATTTATATTTTACAATCGTTGAAGCAAACAACAATACTTACCTACATATGTATATCTATTTACTTTAGTATATACATATGTATACTCATGCACCCAAATACAAGCTAATGAATATCTACTTAACGCTAACAAAAAATTGTAATCACTTGTGAACATTTATTTATAAAATAGAATGCAGTAAGAATTAGAGGGTATTCACAATAAAGCAAATGTTGAAGTAGAAAAAAAGTAAAAAATACAAAAATTAATTATGAGTATAATGAGTATTATCTATATCTATATAGACACACACATACTTATATAGAAATGCAGCTAATAAATGAAGAAATGAATGTTATATGTGACGTACAGCACGCGATGACAACAACAACAACAGTAACTTATAATAAAACAAAAACTTTAAAACACTGTCAGCAAGCAGGTGAAAAGATACACACACACATACATACATATACAGCTTGATAATATGCCTGTGGAAAACGCCACTACAGGTGGTTAACGTCATGCAGGTGAATAAATATGTCTGTATGTCTACATGTATATAATACAGTCATATATTCATAATAAACGACTGAAAGCGCAAACTCACAGACACATTTGCTATTTGCCATACAAATTTACAACGGCAGGGCGCATAGCACGCGTGCAAGCAAGTAAATATGCAAACAGTTATACATACAAACATACATAGGTACATATATACCGTGTAGTTAATAATATAAATCGCGTAAGTGAAGTATGCACTTGAATTGTGAAAATTTGTTTGAATTTACTTAACTGTGTTACTCAGTCGCATTTGATCTCAGTTCCGTCATTTGTATATTTACACTGAGATAATATGACATTTACGTGCATTCACACAGCCACACATACAAAAATTGTAAAAGCAATTGCACTCGCTTTCGCCAAGAATATTGCACGGCACTGTAGTTTAAGTGTACTTTACTAAAGAGTTCTGACACACTTATACACACCTGCTGATGTAACTGTGTGCGCGCAATTATTTATCACAAAATGCAAAAACCTCTTTACATACTATAATCTGAATACATATATACTCGTATATACTTACATATATATTAATAAATGCCAGCAAGTGCTTACGCTTGTTTTGAAGCGCGCACAATGACTGCAACAGTAAACCTGTTTGATATTCGTTTTAAAAATATTAATTTACTCATTTAGCTAACAGGATAGACATTGGCAATAATTCTTTATTGTATTTTTACACACATATTTATGGCAATTTTATTCATTTTTTTTTGGTGGCAGAAACCTGTAAATTAACGCATTTTGCATGCGCATAACGTCAAATGTGCATATTTGCAATATTAGGGTGAGCCACATATTTTGTATAATCACTTAATTAATCAAAGTATCAGAATTAATTAAGCAGAAAGAAAAACGAGACACAAAAATTCATAAAATCTATACCCATCAAGTATCAAGTATCATATCTCAAATAAAGTATCTTTCAACTACATGCTTTCTAAAATTTCAAAATTTCGATACTCATAATGTAGTATTTTCTTCATTTTCATGTTTTCAGTGGTAACATTTCTAATTCCCTTGTGTTTGATACCCATATTGCAATATTTAGTTTATCTCATAACATTTTGTTGAACAAGTGGCAACCCTATTCCAATATATGCAGTTCGAATATACTATCGTAAACTTTTTCTTTCCGTATTTTATATTGTTTTATTTAAAACAAGTAAGGAAGGGCTAAGTTCGGGTGTAACCGAACATTTTATACTCTCGCAATTTATTTATTTAACTATATTTATATTATATAATACACAATTTAACCCACATATTCGTCATCGTTGTATAAAGTCCATTGAAAGTTGGAAACCATAATATCAGGTTAGAAGCACCGAGGTCCTCGTGTTCGATATATGGGGCCTTAAAAACCTATGGTCCGAATTCGTCGATTTTTAGAATGGGGCTGCCACACTATTAACATAGTATTTGTGCAAAGTTCTGCACCGATATCTTCACTAGTGCTTACTTTACATATATATTGTAATGTAAACGATTCAGATCGTCTTCAAAGTTCTGGTATATAGGAAGTAGGCGTGGTTGTGAAGCGATTTGGCCTATTTTCACAACATATCATTGGGATGTAAGAAAACTATTACAACCCAAGTTTCATTGCAATCGGTCGAGTAGTTCCTGAGATATGGTTTTTGACCCATAAGTGGGCGACGCCACGCCCATTTTCCATTTTCATAAAAAAATCTGAGTGCAGCTTTCATCTGCCATTTCTTATGTGAAATTTAGTGTTTCTGATGTTTTTCGTTAGTGAGTTAACCCACTTTTAGTAATTTCCAACCTAACTTTTGTATGGGAGGTGGGCGTGGTTAGGATCCGATTTATTTCATTTTTGGACTGTATTAGGAAGTGGCTAAAAAAACGACTGCAGAAAGTTTGGTTTATATAGCTCTATTGGTTTGCAAGATATGTACAAAAAACTTAGTAGGGGGCGGGGCAACGCCCACTTCCCCAAAAAAATTACATCCAAATATGCCCCCTCATAGTGCCATCCTTCGTACCAAATTTTATTTCCATAGCTCTATTTATGGCTTAGTTATGGCACTTTATGTGTTTTCGGTTTTCGCCATTTTGTGGGCGTGGCAGTGGTCCGATTTTGCTCATTTTCGAAAGCAACCTTCCTATGGTGCCAAGAAATAAGTGTGCCAAGTTTCATCAAGATATCTTCATTTTTATTCAAGTTACAGCTTGCACAGACGGACGGACGGACGGACAGACAGACATTCGGATTTGAACTCCACTCTTCACCCTGATCACTTTGGTATATATAACCCTATATCTAACTCGATTAGTTTTGGGTGTTACAAACAACCGTTATGTGAACAAAACTATAATACTCTCTTTAGCAACATTTGTTGCGAGAGTATAAAAATATGGTGAGTTTGTGTTCGGTTTTACATTTACCATTCGCAAAATATCGAAAGAAAATTTCAAATCGGCTCGATTTCACTGTGGTGGTCCTCTACATATATATTTTTTGATCCTCTAAAGAATTATTTCATTTAATCATAGTAATTCAGCTATTTTATTAAGAAAATACGTATTTAGTGGTATAACATACTCAATGAGGGTCGTTAGAAGGTTAATCAAGTTAGTTGTCGTTTTAACACCGTTGTTTATGACGATATTATAGGAAACGTTTGCTTGTTTGGGCCGGGGTTTCCATCGTCTTAAAAATAGAAAGATCAACGGAACTCTTAATGTCCCTATCGATCGGTCCATGACCTTTTCAAGAATCTGACAGACGAAAGAACCTGAACCTCAAATATCCGTTTACAAGGAAAGATGAGATGCAAATAAATCACTTGAATAAAATAAAGGTCATGCTAAAGTAGTATCTAACAAAATCATCGTAATTTCTCATTGAATGGTCCGACCGATGATCGATAGATAAAAAAACATGAAGGTCAAATAAACGCTCAGAGGAAAGATAAGATGAAAACACCACCGTTGAATAAGGTAAGGACGTTGAAATCTCTAACAAATTTTTAATTATTGCATTGCCTATATAACCTCAAATACAACAAGGACATGAGTTCCTTTTGCATTACTTCTGTGTGGATTTGGTTACTTTCAATGTCCTTACTTCGTTCCCACGACGGTTGGGTCTACGTAACCGAACAAATCCGGATTTTTATACTCTCGCAACAACAAAGTTGCTAGAGAGTATTATAGTTTTGTTCACATAACGGTTGTTTGTAACACCCAAAACTAAACGAGTTAGATATAGGGTTATATATACCAAAGTGATCAGGGTGACGAGTAGATTTGAAATCCGGATGTCTGTCCGTCCGTCCGTCTGTCCGTCTGTGCAAGCTGTAACTTGAGTAAAAATTAAGATATCTTGACGAAACTTGGCACAAATATTCCTTGGCACCATAAGAAGATCAAGTTCGAAAATGGGCAGAATCGGACCATTGCCACGCCCACAAAATGGCGAAAACCAAAAACACATAAAGGGTCATAACTAAACCATAAATGAAGTTATAAAAGTAAAATTTGGAATAAAGGATCACACTAGGAGGGGGCATATTTGGATGTAATTTTTTTGGGAGCGTGATAATAACCACGCCCACCTCCCATACAAAGGTTAGGTTGAAAATTAGTAAAAGTGGGTTAACTAACTAACGAAAAACGTCAGAAACACTAAATTTTGCAGAAGAAATAGCAGAAGGGAGCTGTACTCAGATTTTTTTACAAAATGGAAAATGGGAGTGGCATCGCCCACTTATGGGTCAAAAACCATATCTCAGGAACTACTCGACCGATTTGAATGAAACTTGGTTTGTAATAGTTTCTTGGCACCTTGATAACACGCACAAAAAATGGGCGAAATCGGTTTACAACCACGACTACGTTCCTTATAACTCAATTTTTAATTCCATCTTATTCCTTCAGTTTATAATGCAAACATAAGGAACCAATGAAGATAGCGGAATAAAACTTTACACAAATAGTGCATATCATCTCTGGCTTCACTTGCGAAGAAATTGTCAAAAACGGATCATAACTTTTCAATGCCCCAGATATCGAACATGTTGAACTCAGCGCCTAAGTATAAATTTTAACGGAAAATATGGGTAAATCTCTCAGATATCTCAATTTAATTCAGAGGAAATTGTTTTCTTCTAATAGTGTGTCTCTTTTCCAAAAATTATTAAAATCGGGTCATAACATCTTCATATACCTCATTGTAGGCTTTTCAAAAGTATCTTCTCCTAGCTCCCATATACCTAATTATAGGTTTTTCAAAAATACGGTGAGCTTTATTCCGCATATACATATGTATTGGTTAATATGTGAGCTATCTTAGCAAAATTAAGTGAGCGTATCGTCTTGGATATAGTGTACCTTGCTGATGGAAATGAACGAAATCGGTTCAGGAATTACCTCAGCCCTCATATCTATATATGACGATTTTCGTTATTCTATTAAACTTTATGCCGAATTTATGGGTTAATTTGTATGTTATCTTAATAAAATTTCTTCAATAAATTGCGAGAGTATAAAATGTTCGGTTGCACCCGAACTTAGCCTTTCCTTACTTGTTTTATTTTGTAATATTTTCTGCTGTTAGAATAATAACAACAACAGCAACAAAAGATCTATGAAAAATCCTAATAGCCACTTAATATTCATATATTTTCGAAACAATTAAAATCCATCACAAAATATACAGTCACACACAACAGCTGTTGGGAAAGACAATCTCCGGAACTCGGTAATAGAAGTACGCTTATCCCATTAAATATTTGCATTATCTCATTAGCCACCTTGGTGGTCTTACACAATATGCTTTGAATGCTTGAATGCAGTGTACCTGCTTGAAGAAACTATAAACGCCTGTGCATAACCTCACTTATGTAGCTATAGACTACATTTACAGCAATTCAATGCAGAAATCAAAAGTCATTTCCAACATTAACGCTTTGTTGCCGTTTTGTTGCAAGTTGATTGCATACATAAGAAGACAAAAAAAACCACACAACAACTGAGGGTCGCTGCTAAACTATACAAAAACAACAACAACTCAACTACTTAATATGCATTAATAAAGCAACAAATACAACAGTATGAAAAACAACAATAACAACAGTAAAAGGTAGTAAAATTAGAACAACAATAACAGCAACAACTACAGATCAGCAAAGAATCAACAAAAAGTAACAAAATTGCAACAACAAAACAATACTAAAGTACAACAATCACATATGCAAAAGGAAATCAACGAAGAATCAACAAGTGGTGAGGGTGATAATGACCATAATAACACCACCGCAAGTACTTACATACACTCATACATACATACATCTATACAAACACTTGTACATGATGAACGGTAATTTTTGATTAACAAGACAATTTAAAATTCCGCATAGACAATTGTCTATTTTTCGATTTTGCGCAACATCGTTGTTGGTGTTATGAGAATCGAAAAAAAACGGTTGCACCGACAATTTGGGGATTTATGGCACACATACAAACATACATATGTACACTTTGACCAATTTACATGCAACAAACATAGATTTTCACCCATAAAGCTCTTTGGTGCTGCCACGTGACCTTTGCCGGCGCAGCTCGGCCTTCCAGCCTTGCATTGCAATTTTTCGCTTGCTTTGTTTGACCAATTTCCCCAGCATTTTGCGGCATTCACCCACTCAATCTAAAATGTCATTTCCCACTATTAATTGGTACTGCACATTTATGCCACACAAATACATACACACACACATGGTTCATGTTGCAAGTGGCGCAACAATTCAATTGCTGCAATCTAATGCTGTTGTTGTTGCTACTGCGTTACATGTGCAATACCTTTGATTTAGCTGAGCTGTGGCTGCTGCTTTGCATCGCAATATGTATGTGTATTTGTATTTCCAGTGTGCGTCTCTGTGTGTGTTTGTGACATTGCACAATCTAATCGCTGCCAATTGATGTTGATTTCGTTGCTTATTCGCACTTTCCCACTGTTGCAATTGCAACATATTCATTTTTATTTTTAACTGTACAACAATAACAAACGACAACAATTGCAGGACAATTGCTATGAGAATTAACTGCTTTCAATTATTTTATATAACCTCATGAATGCCTAAACGCTTATAATTGCGTGGGGAAAATATTCATAATTTTGAAGGTCTTTGGAAGATGCGAGAAAAGTGTATGATGCAAAATGAAAAACAAAAAACAAAATAAGCAAAATTGGTTTTTGAATATGAAATAATTAAAAAAATAATAATAATAGTTTCATAAGTATAAAAAAAAAATAAAAACTGCAATAACAATTTTTTAAAAAGGTGTTTTCGAAATTAAATTCGTAAATAAAAAATAATTAGAAAAAGAAAATTTCAACTTTAGTAGAACCAAATGCAATAAAAATATCTCGTTTTTATAAACGGTAACTGTCTTCCGTTATCTTGGAAGAAATATATTATTTAAAAGAATATTATTCTGGATTATATAGAAAAGACCAATATTTAACCATCTGAAATCAAAAAATCATTAAAAATAGGAAAAATATTTTTAGAACCAATTGTTGCAATTAAAAAAAAGAAAGAATTAAAAAAAAAAATTCGATAAAAAACTATGAAAACATAAATACCTAAAATTAAAATACTGGAACAAAAAAATATTTCAAATTATAAGAAACTTGAAAAATATAATATTATTAAAATTCACATATCCATTGACATATTCGGTAAAAAATGTGGAAACAGGTGGAAAATTTCTCAATACCAGGTATTACATAAACCTCCGACTAAGGTCTGAACGAATCTCATAAATCCTCGACGTTAAAACCTCATTGTGGTCAAGAACACATGTTGTCTAAAATTAATATCATTAAATGCCACAAATATCGACTGATACACACGGTAAAAGCTAACTGGGACAATTCAGTTATCATAAATTTATTGGAAATAGGTGATGGTCTGAAGGACTTACTTCAACTGAAATATACGCCAGAAGATATTTAAATTTCATTTCATTAAGATATCTCACACAATTACCGATATACTCAGTGTATAAAACCAGATTTCCGGAATTGTTTCTAACGAACGATTTCATCTATTTTCGGTACCAAATATCCAAGATTGTATGTTAACTAAATTTCAAAAAATTATCTCATATATTGGCCGATATATACAATATATTATCAATCGGAAGTTATATTAAGTATAAGGAGACTAGGGGAAGTTCTGAGCCGATTAGAACCAGACCATGTTGTTATCATGAAATATGCTAATCTAGTCACATTAATATATCTTACAAATTAACCGGTATTGTCGCTATAAATTCAGTCACACAAACTGAGGTCCTCAAATTCGATATCTGGAGGCTTAAAAGTCATAGTCCGGTTTCGACCATTAGTAGAAGAAATTGTCTGTGTATATGTTACTGCGATATCTTCATTGATATTTATTGTATATAAAAACAAGTAAGGAAGGGCTAAGTTCGGGTGTAACCGAACATTTTATACTCTCGCAATTTATTTATTTAACTTTATTTAATACACAATTGACCCACATATTCGTCATATATATTGTATAAAGTCCATTGAAAGTTGGAAACCATAATATTAGGTTAGAAGCACCGAGGTCCTCGTGTTCGATATATGGGGCCTTAAAAACCTATGGTCCGATTTCGGCGATTTTTAGAATGGGGCTGCCACACTATCAACATAGTATTTGTGCAAAGTTCTGCACCGATATCTACACTAGTACTTACTTTATATATTGTAAAGTAAACGATTCAGATTGTCTTCAAAGTTCTGGTACATAGGAAGTAGGCGTGGTTGTGAAGCGATTTGGCCTATTTTCACAACATATCATTGGGATGTAAGGAAACTATTACAAACCAAGTTTCATTGAAATCGGTCGAGTAGTTCCTGAGATATGGTTTTTGACCCATAAGTGGGCGACGCCACGCCCATTTTCCATTTTGTAAAAAAATCTGAGTGCAGCTTTCATCTGCCATTTCTTATGTGAAATTTAGTGTTTCTGACGTTTTTCGTTAATGAGTTAACCCACTTTTAGTAATTTTCAACCTAACTTTTGTATGGGAGGCGGGCGTGGTTATGATCCGATTTCTTTCATTTTTGGACTGTATTAGGAAGTGGCTGAAAAAATCGACTGCAGAAAGTTTGGTTTAGATAGCTCTATTGGTTTGCGAGATATGTACAAAAAACCGATTTGGGGGCGGGGCCACGCCCACTTCCCCAAAAAAATTACATCCACATATGCCCCTTCATGGTACGATGCTTCATACCAAATTTTATTTCTATAGCTTTATTTGTGGCTTAGTTATGGCTCTTTATGTGTTTTCGGTTTTCGCCATTTTGTGGGCGTGGCAGTGGTCCGATTTTGCTCATTTTCGAAAGCAACCTTCCTATGGAGCCAAGAAATAAGTGTGCCAAGTTTCATCAAGATATCTTAATTTTTACTCAAGTTACAGCTTGCACAGACGGACGGACGGACGGACGGACGGACAGACAGACATTCGGATTTGAACTCCACTCTTCACCCTGATCACTTTGGTATATATAACCCTATATCTAACTCGTTTAGTTTTGGGTGTTACAAACAACCGTTATGTGAACAAAACTATAATACTCTCTTTAGCAACATTTGTTGCGAGAGTATAAAAAAATATTCTAAATGAGGTCATATGTATGTATATATACTAAATCTTCCCACATAACTACAGAAATATGCTACTTTTTATGTTGATTGAAAGCTAAACATACTGAGACACTAAAAACCAAAACTACAAAGCGTTAAAACCCACTTTTATGCTAAATTTTGATTAAAATTTTTACTATCCCACTAATCAATACAAAAACAAGTAAGGAAGGGCTAAGTTCGGGTGTAACCGAACATTTTATACTCTCGCAATTTATTGATGTAATTTTATAAAGATAACACAAGTCGACCCATATATTTGGTATAAAGTTCAATAGAATAACGAAAACCATCATAAATAGTATATGGGGACTGAGGTAATTCCTAAACCGATTTCACTCGTTTTCACCACCAAGATACAATGTATCGAAGACTATACGCTCACTTAATTTAATATTACTTATAATTAGATATATGGGATCTGGGGGAAGTTATGACCCGATTTTTACCATTTCAGGTACAGAGAGAAACTGTTATAAGAAAAAAATTCAGAGAGAATGAATTACATTAAAATATCTGAGGGATTTACCTATATTTTCGGTGAAAAATTAACCTTAGGCACTAGGTTCTTCATGTTCGATATCAGGGGCCTTGAAAAGTCATGGTCCGATTTTGACAATTTTTCCACAAGTGATGTCACAGCTCAAATACAGTATTTGTGTAAAGTTTTATTCCGCTAGCTTCATTGATTCCTTATGAATACATTATAAAGTGAACGATTCAGATGGAATTCAAAATTGAGTTATATGGGAAGTAGACGTAGTTGTGAACCGATTTCGCCCATATTCCACCCGTGTCATCAGGGTGTCAAGAAAGTGTTATATACCGAATTTCATTGAAATCGGTCGAATAGTTCTTGAGATATGGTTTTTGACCCATAAGTGGGCGACGCCACGCCCATTTTCCATTTTGTAAAAAAATCTGAGTGCAGCTTCCTTCTGCCATTTCTTATGTAAAATTTGGTGTTTCTGACGTTTTTCTTTAGGGAGTTAACTCACTTTTAGTAATTTTCAACCTAACCTTTGTATGGGAGGTGGGCGTGGTTATTATCCGATTTCTTTAATTTTTGGACTGTATAAGGAAATGGCTAAAAGAAACGACTGCAGAAAGTTTAACTTATATAGCTTTATTGGTTTGCGAGTTATATACAAAAAACCTATTTGGGGCCGGGGTCACGCCCACTTTTCCAAAAAAATTACATCCAAATGTGCCCCTCCCTAATGGGATCCTATGTTCCAAATTTCATTTTCATAACTTTATTTTTGGCTTAGTTATGACACTGTATAGGTTTTCGGTTTCCTCCATTTTGTGGGCGTGGCAGTGGACCGATTTTGCCCATTTTCGAAAGCAACCTCCTCAGGGTGCCAAGGAACATGTGTTCCAAATTTCATTAAGATATCTTAATTTTTACTCAAGTTATCGCTTGCACGGACAGACGGACAGACGGACAGACGGACAGACGGACGGACGGACAGACGGACGGACAGACATCCGGATTTCAAATCTACTCGTCATCCTGATCATTTATGTACATATAACCCCATATCTAACTCTTATATTTCTTGGTGACACAAACAACCGTTAGGTGAACAAAACTATTATACTCTGTGCAACAGGTTGCGAGAGTATAATAATAACAAACACACCAAAATAAGACATTTTAATGCACATATAAGAATCCCGAAATGTGATTGACGCAAAATTTTTGCTTTAATCAACTGGATTACAAATCAAAAAAATAAAAATAAAATAAACAAGTCAAACTGGTACACTTTGCAATAAATATGCGCACACACTTATTTATTCTAAAGTCATTATGGAAATCAAGTTAACTAAATACGTGTTTGATGTTATTAACCTTTGACTGCAAGTGCATTGAGTACATTTAGTAAGTTAAAATGTTATTGGAATGCTTTAGCAGTGATTTAATTAAAATTCTTTAATGCATCGGAGACTTTTATATTTATAAAATAATTATTTTTCTTAAAATATACGACTGCAGTTTAATGAGTCCGTGACATTACGCATTTCCGGGTTTTATGCAACACTGCTGCTGACAGCCATCAGCTGTCATACTCGTATACTGACGCTGTCTTTTACTTTTGTTTTTTTTTTTAGCTAAAAATATATAGTGTATACTATTGGCGCTTTAAAAATACTTTTATTTTACAATAATACTATAGAGGGATTCTGGAACTTTTATCCTTTTGAGTTAACTCAAATCGATGTTTAAATGTTGATTTGAGAGTAAAAGGTTTCCCTGCTTCTGTTCTGACAAGTTCTGGCGAAATTCCTTCAACTCGATTATACTTTGGTCTTTCATCCAGTAAGTAAGGACCCCAAAAGTCCAAGTGTTTTGGATCAGTTGAAGAGGCCAATACTTAAAAATCAATTTTCGAAAGAGTAAGATTTGAGATCTGAATTGGATAAAAATTCTTTACCATGTAAATCTTAGGACGAACAATTTTCCGAACCATTACGGGATTTTCACCCGCAAACAATATCGTATAACTCTTTAACAACTTTGTGACAAGTCACTTAGTATTTTCCAGAGTTGCTTCGTAAATTATTTGCAATTTTAATTCATGTTTTCTTGTTGTTCTTGCTTTATTTTTTTTGACTTTATATTCTTCTCAAGAAAATAATAAAAATTATATTATAAAAGACCATATATTTGAGAAATTCTAGGCTATAAATACTTTCCATTAAACAAAAACTATAAAAATTAAATTCTCTTTTAAATTTACTGAGAATATTTCAGCTGGAACTATTGTTTTTCAATAAGGCACAACTATAATGAATTAATGTTTTGATTGCGAGGTCGATTACAAACGATTACATTAATATTGATTTATTATTAAATATACTTTCGCTTGAATTGTTATGAAATTATTGTATATTATTGTACTATTACTTAATAAATGACGTATACATGGTTGTAATATATGGTTTATTATTCTTAAATTAAGTAAAAATTACGTAGCGTAAATTACGTATTTTATACAGCATTATACTCCCATTAAGGCCAACGAAAGGGTTAGATTTCGGACAATTTATTCACTGCCTACTGATTTTGGAAAACACTAGCTATTTATTGAAAACGAATGGATTTTTTTCTTGTGCACCACACGAGGGTTAAAGTCGTCCACAGACATACATACACACACACAAACATACGCGTGAGCAAAATTATGGAATGTCGCCCACAAAAAGCCGCAATAAAATCGCACACGGAGCGCGTAAATGGAAATATTTATGCGCCGAAACGAGGGCAAATGGACGAGACAATATTTAGAACAACGAATGGAGATGCGCAGAAAATGAATTTTGAAACAGAACGCGTTAAGATTATGTGCTTTTGTTATAGACTTAAGAGAGTCTGTGTGTGTGTGAAAATAGAATTTTGTGAATTTTCAGGAAAATATTGTATAAAATATGCCAACTATTTAATTTTGACGTATTTAATATAAACGGGAAATTAGAAAAATTTTGATTTGTTTTAAAATTGAGGAAAACGTAAAATATTACACGCGCCGCCACTTTGATAGCCGTAATAAATTAGCGAAATAAATCAATGTTGGCAATATTGCTTAAAAATGTATTAATTCATTATTTTTATAACAATTTATAATGTTCAGCTTGAATCACAATTTAAAATTATTTCAATGATTTTGTATTATTCTTACTATTATCAATAACAACAACAATTATATTTTTTAATTTGTTTACATTGAAAAAAAAATAACAAAAATAAGCATGTTTGTATACAAAGAGCATAAACACATACAAACAAACTCATACACCTGCTAATTCACAAACAGTTTTTCCAAAAATTCTCTGATTGAGTTCAACAGTGCAGATAATTGACCTTGTTGCGTATTTTGATTTCTATTTTTACCGTTTTTTTTGGGTCGATGAAAAATGTATTTATGCGTGCACATGAAATAGAAATACATACATACATATATACAAAATGTAGGTATAATCTATTACAGCATAAGCATAGTAAATAAAAAAACTTTGTTTGTAATACGTAAATTTGTATGTGTGTATGTTTGTATGCATAAATCAATTGAGCATTAGTGTTGTTACACATTTCATTGAACACCCCCCTTCCCCTAGGCCCTACGTAGCACGTGTGATGGGCGCACTTAATTTGATTGCCTCAACGCTCATGTTAATCTTATTCATTATTCCGGTAAAAAAAACAACAACAAAATATTTAGTATACATAAATATTTACACTAGAAATTGACTTGAGAAAATTGAAAAAAAAAATCGGAATGTATGTATATAATATTTAAAAAAAACCTCAGACAAAAACAGTTTTAAATGTAAATTTATAATGTCTATTCTTCAAATCTAAGGTATCCAGCAGAAAGAGAGATATATTTCCATATATTTTCTTTTATTCATTATACTAACAAATCTTATATCTCTATTTACTGTTAATCTGACACTTACTTTGGTAAGGTATGTTTCAATCCTTGAAAAATACTAGAGGGAAGTATAAGCCCATTCCCTATCTGTGCATTTGCTTTAAAGGTCTTCTGCACGGACTGTCTTCAAATGTAGACGAAACCAACTGATTTAGCCTGATATAAATAATGAATTCAGACCAACACTGTAGAATAATTTATTTAATCTTTTTTTGAAGACAGTTAATCATCATTGGTTCCAATCAGCTATATGTGTATAAGTATATTAAGTTTAGCCGTCTAGTCCAAAAATTATTATATGAATTTCTTTAAAAATAATAATTTTTTCGAAAAGTGAGCTTAACTTTATTGTATTTATCTCCCAAACATCCTAATCCATATTAACGATTCGTTCACTTTACAATATATATATACTAAAGCAAGAATCAATGAAACTCCCTTAAAAATTTTCGAAATCGGACTTATACATTTTCAAGGCCCCATTTATATTGAACATGAAGACCTCAGTGCCTAAGGATAATTTTTTAACGAAAATACCGGTAAACCTATTTTAAAGAAATTCACAGCAAATATTTGTCTTCGAATTGAATGTCTCTGTGAAATCCGCTATAACTTCGCCTAGCTCTCATATAGGTTTTTTATATATATCTTGCAAACCAATAAAGCTATATAAGCCAAACTTTCTGCAGTCGTTTCTTTTCGCCGTTTCCTTATACAGTCTAAAAATGGAAGAAATCGGATAATAACCACGCCCACCTCCCATACAAATGTTAGGTTGAAAATGACTAAAAGTGCGTTAACTCACTAACGAGAAACGTCAGAAACACAAAATTTCACAGAAATGATAGCAGAAGGAAGCTGCACTCAGATCTTTTTACAAAATGGGAAATGGGCGTGGCATCGCCCACTTATGGGTCAAAAACCATATCTCAGGAACTACTCGACAGATTTCAATGAAATTCGGTATATAATATTTTATTGACACCCTGATGACATGTGTGGAAAATGGATGAAATCGGTTCACAACCACGACTACTTTCTTTATAACTCACTTTTGAATTCCATCTGAATCCTTCACTTTATAACATATACATTAGGAACCAATGATGATAGCGAAATAAAACTTTACACAAATACAGTATATGATCTGTGGCATCATTTGTGAAAAAATTGTCGAAATCGGACTATAACTTTTCAAGGCCCCAGATATCGAACATGTTGAACTCAGCGCCTAAGGTTAAATTTTAACCGAAGATATGGGTAAATCTCTCAACTAATTTAATGTAATTCAGAGGAAATTGTTTTCTTCCAATAGCGTGTCTCTGTTCCAAAAATTATTAAAATTGGGTCACAACATCTCTTAGCTCCCATATACATAATTATTGGTTTTGCAAAAATATCATCCCCTAGCTCCCATATACCTAATTAAAGGTATTTCAAAAATTCGTTGGGCTTTATTACGAATATATGTATTGGTTAATATGTGATATATCTTAGCAAAATTAAGTGAGCGTATAGTATTGGATATAGTGTACCTTGCTGGTGAAATTGAATGAAATCGGTTCAGAAATTACCTCAGCCCTCATACACTATATAGGACGATTTTCGTTATTCTATTAAACTTTATGCTGAATTTATGGGTAAATTTGTGCGTTATCTTAATAAAATTTCTTCAATAAATTGCGAGAGTATAAAATGTTCGGGTTCAACCGAACTTATCCTTTCCTTACTTGTTTTTGAAAAATTTGAATTAACTGAAAATCTAGTAATAATCAATTTCCTACTGGTCACCAACGTTGCTTGCGCCCTTGCTCCAAAAAATTAAAAATAGAAATTACAACAACAAAACATAACACTATATAAACTTCAAAAATACTCAACCTTTCTAGACATTATTAAAAACATTGATTTTATTTACACACTTACGAATTAATTTGATTAGAAAACAATAATTTTTACAGTTAATAATCTCTATTTTTAAGAAAATTTCAAAAAATACATTTTTTTTCATACAAAAACTCCAACATTAGTTAGGTTAGGTTATGTTTCAACGCCAACTAACTAAAAGAAACCGACTTCTTTTTACAAATACAAAGCACTTGCAAGCACTTAAGTGCTATTAAATATGAATACAATGCATTTGCACTTGAACTTCCACACACCACATTGCAACACTTGCAAATGAATTCAAGTGTAATTTAACATTGATAAGGCAATAACTAACGCATTAATAGCAACATTATTAAACTATGTAGCGCATATTTACATACATACCTACTACATACATACATATAACACAAGTTGAGAATAACGAAAAAGATATACATATATAACAATAATATGCGTTAAAGTGGCACACAATAGTTGGCGGAGACACAAGTTCTACTTCGCGCGACTGCAAAGAAGGCAACTCTCATAGACCCGCAGACAGGCATCTGTATGTATGTATGTATATGTGTGTAGCCACAAATGAACAACAACATGATTGCATGCGGTTGAGAAAATTAACTCGAATTTCAAGATTCTATAATAATGCACTTGACTCGCAGCAAGTTGTATCGAATAGTTGAAGAAACACACACACACATTCTTATAGATCCATTATATATGTATATAGTTACAATAAAATCTCGACTTCAAAATGCAAATTGCTCGCATAATTTGTATAAATGTATGAATATCTGTCAGTTGTGGGCGCTCCGAGGTGTCTGCGGAGCCAGTTACTGCTTTACGATTGCCACAAGAAGCACACAGCGGCAAACCAAGTCAATGAGATAGATAATAAAAAAATCAAAAAACGGCTTATAAAAGCAAATCAAATTAATAAAATTCTATTGTTGCACAATAGCACAAATCTGTCAGTCAGTCTGTCTGTCTGCGTTGATTGTATAAGACAGAGAGCAGAGAGCACGCAGAAGGGCGACTTGTGGTATGTCATTGTAAAGTTCAGCTGAGCTGCTTTTATATATTTTTCTCAGCAGTTATTGAATATTAAATAGACGCTTTTGAGATGAGATTGCACTGTGAATGCTTATCTGCTAAAGGCCTATGGTTTAAAATTATTAAGAATGTGAGGTTAGGTTAGCTTCGGTACTCAGTACCTTCAAATACAAAATTAACTCCATACAAAATGTGCTCTCAATTACATTTAATAAACCTGTGAATGCTTATCAACAAATGGCCTATATTTTAAGATTATCAAAAATTTTAAATTAGGTTAGGTTCGGCACTTAATACGCTCATATTCAAATCTATCAATATAAATAGAGTTTTAAGATTTTTTTAATCAATCTGTACTTAAAAATACTTATCTCTTGCAAGCGTACCTACTGAAATTATCAAAAATGTGAGGTTAGGTTAGGTCTAATACTCAATACTGTCGTTTTTAAAACAAGCAATGTTATATGCACTCTATACAACTTTTAGTCAATCTGTGAATAGTTATTTCCTATGAGTCTAACTCCTGAGACAAGAAAATGAGGTTAGGTTTGGTCCGTTACTCAATTCTTTGAAATTCGAAGTACCAAACTAGGCTCGTTACGCAATGCTCTCTCAATACTCTCACATAAAATCTCGCAAACCAAAATTTAATCGAAATTAAATTTCAAAACCTTCTCTTTCAACATCTATATTCATATATCTATCACCATTTCAAAACCCTATTCCAAAGCCCTCATTTAGACAGTGGCCCACGGTGCATTGATTGGAACGCAATTCAAATATCAACAATGGTTGGTTGGTTAACTTTTTCGACTCGTTGCTTTGCGTCTTGTGCTATTTAACTTGTTCAGCTTATTTGTTGTTGTTGTGGATGACAACAGATGTCTTCGACTTCCCACCGATAAGTTGCGTATCTGTTTTTGGAAAGCAAAAACGCCCACTTGCAACTTCGCAACTGACAATATGGCAAACGCTGTTGACTGTTCGCTGCTGTTGCTGTTATTATGACAAAATATATTGGGTTTGTTTAGACGATACTATGGTGCTTTGATGCCATGATGCCATGGCGGTATGACGGTATTGTGTCACCGACCGCAAACGCGTGGAATTGTGAGATTTTGCGTGGAGTCGAAAAATAGTGGAGGTGGTAAAGACAGGTTTTTTGGTCTGTACATATGTACATAAATATTGATGAAATAAAGTATAGAATAAATAGAATAAGATGAATGAATGAAAATAAAGCAAATTTATAAATATAAAACAAGTAAGGTAGAGTTAAGTTCGGGCGGAATTGATAAATCACTTAATTCCATGAAGTGATATCTTTTAGTGTCTGGCGAAAACCAAGTCAAAATCAAACGAATATGAGAAAATCGTTATATAGACCCTAGACGAAGATGTGAACCATGCCATCCATCTCTGGTACAAAGATTAAGATTCTCACAGAATTAATGTAACATATCTCATAAATTGATCACCATATATCATTATATTCGATATATGGCGACTAATTATTAAGCTAGAGTACATTAAGAACCGATTTAATTTACTTCACTGCAAGTAAATGAAGTTAAGAGATGATTGGGCCCCTTCTATTATACTTCTCGAAAAAAGAAATCTTTAGAATCGGAGCTGCGACGTAAGTAAACTTTTGTGTCGATATCACTGTTTAGGACCGATCTATCGAACTCAAAAAGACGTTTCTATCAGACGGCGAAAAATCATCTTAAAAGGGATGACGTCATCCCAATAAAAGTAATTTAAAAAATGACGAATACAGAAGTCTCTCTTCTGTTATCATTAGTACCCAAATTTTGAGGTCATAGAAATTGAGTGATCATAAAAATTACCCGATTCCTGAAGAAAAGATAATTTTCGTGCAAAATTTTAGTGAGCGTGGCCATGATCTGATTATGACCTGTCATTTGTATGAAAATTCATCGAAGATTTACGTCAATTTTTTCTCAAGTCTCCATAAATAAGAATAATTCCGCCTTGAACTAAGCCCCATCCACTATATTTGTGAAATTGTTCCCACAGGCTTTTCCAAAACTCAAAAAGTGGCTGGCTGAAAAAACATTTCACTCCAATAAGGAGATTAAAATGAAAATAGAAGCCAATCTGAAGATCTTGAAGTTTAATGAGTTTCAACCGCTATTGAAATGTTGGTGGACCCGTTATAACAAATGTATTACTCGATCTTGAGATTATTTCGAAGATTAAAGCTATGTTTTCATTCAAAGAACGACTTCTCAATTCATGTCACATCTTTTTTGAACAAAAAAAAAATAACATAAATATTTGCAATGAAATTGTATCTCTCTTTTAATTTACCACAAAAATTCACAACTACTTAAGCATAAAAAAAAAAAAATAAAATTCATAACTCACAGCATTGCTACAATGTAACTTGTTGCACATTGCTGTTTCGATTGATTGCTCAATGCACGATTTTCCACTCAATTGACCACACGCCATTCGTTCCAACAAATGGGCAGCAACTACATTTTACTGCTACCCACACAGACAGTACAGATCGCCGGACAGACACAGCTAGACAGTCAGTCAGTCAGTCAGCTATCAGCGTCAGTTAGTGAGTTACTCATCCAGTCAACCGCGCGTGTAATCCAGCGCATAAATAACGAAAATTCAAAACAACAAAAACAAATTGTTGTTGGCTAATTCAATTGAAAAGCAATAACAATTTATTGGCAAACACACACATGTGTGGGAATGTGTATGTGTGTTTGTTGTCTGGAATCACAGCATCAGCAACAGTACATCAGGCGCACACTTCGGTGAGCTCATCAAAGCCATTGGATGGCACAGAGCGGCGCGTTGCAACAAGTCGAGCGCAGCAAATAATAATCAAAAACTTGAGCTATTTTCAAATGCAGCGCAAATTATGAGCTAATAAATAAAAGTGCAACGAAAGCACAAAATGCACACTGAAATGCAAATTTTTCGGTATATGAGGTGTGTTCAAAAAATAACGGGAATTTTCGGGTTTTTGAAAAAAAAAAATTCATTCGCCTACATTAATCTTATCGTCTGCAAAATAGTTCCCAATTGATGTTATGCACGTATGCCAGCGCTTCTTTCAATGGTCTTTCGACACTCCTCAAACTCAATTTTTGGGTTAACCTTTGGTTATTCAGCGATTGCTCGTATGCTTGGAAAACGAGGTTCACTTTATTTTGGGAGGTATGAAAAGTCACAAGAAGTTTTGCCTGGCGAATATGGAGGCTGGGGCAACATTATAGGAATTTTCAAAAATTCCCGTTATTTTTTGAACACACCTCATATGAGGAAAAGTAAATAAAAATGGCAAAAACAGATAGCGAGCATGCAACAGATTGCACCATAGGTGGCGGCATCTCGAGTTAATTTGTGTTTATATAAGCAGATGAGTGTTGTTGTTTCTCTTTTGAATAAAAAAAACAAAAATGTGAAAATGGCAATCATTGATTAGCCGCCGCAAATTCATCAGCATTTCATTTATTTATTTAATTTTTTCCACAATTTATTTATACAATAATTTATTTATTTGTTGTTTTTGTTGCTATTAATTTCAACATTATAGCGGTATTTTGTTTGCGCTTTTGCGAGAGCCAGCGAACGAGTATTCAGCCGCCGTTTCGTACACTTGTGACGCTATTTTTATAACGGTTCTGCCGGCCATTTGCCATTTGCTGTTGGCCAGCACCCAAAACGTCACGTACACACACACACACATACAAACATATATATGTATATAAGTACATAAATTAAATTTCACATTATTTTTGGGGGACAACAAAAGGGAAAAATGAAAAATCAGCGGCACCCACACACACATACTAATAACAAAAACAAACACATACTAGACAAGTGTAGTAATTTTTCGCGCTCTGAGACTTCTTATAAATTAGTTAGTATACTAATTGTTACATATACAGCTGCAATCAGCTACCCACACATACATACTCATAGAAACACTCATCCGCCGGGCACTAAGGTGCCGCAGAGCCATGTGTAAATAATTTATATATTTTTTCAATATTTCTTTATATATTGTTTTAGTTTTTACATTACTTTTTATATTTTTTATAATTTTTTTATTTTTATTTTTATAATTTTTTTATTTCTATATTATTTTTATTATTTGTTTAATATTTATATTTTTATATAATTTTTTTTTATTTTATATTTTTTTGATATTTTTTTTATATTTTTCATCCATTTCCCTTATACTTTTTCAATATTTTTCTTCAATTTTTTTTATTTTTCATTGCAACTTTTTTTATATTACTTTTTATATTTTTTATAATTTTTTTTTTATTTTCATATTATTTTTATTATTTGTTTAATATTTATATTTTTTTATACATTTTTTTTTATTTTATATTTTTTTATATTTTTCCTCCATTTCCCATATATTTTTTCAATATTTTTCCATAATTTTCTTACTTTTCCTTGCATCTTATCGCTCGCCATTTCTTTACATATGCACTCTCAAGCACCAGCAATGGCGCTGCTGCTGTGCTAAATGTAGAAAACAATTGAGTCTATTGCATTCTATCGCCAGATCTACAATTTGTAATATTTTCATCTGCGCTAATCTCGCTTTTCATTGTGTCTGTCTGTGCCTTATTGAAATTTACTTCAATAAAATTTGTATCGCTGTGTATATAGTATGTGCAGCCCTTTTCGACACTGCTCCGTTGCTCAGTGAGGCGTACACGACCAACAATCGAGTGCAACAGTTGCCCCTATTGTTGTTGCTATTGTTGTTTGTACATAAGACAAGTGCTTTATTATTGCAAATATTCGTAATAGATTCTAAGAAATACTTGTAACAGAGAGAGTTGGAGCTACTATGGAGCAGAGATGCATTATAAAGCTTTCTTAACCTTTCCATAAGTATATGGAAAGGCTTCACAAGATATTTTGTTGGAAAAAAATTACATGCAGATCTCTAGTTCAATAGCGGATCTTTTCAGTTATAAGCTTATAAAGATTAGTCTAGCAATTAAGAGTTTTACTATGAACTCGAGCTTTCTATATCTATACCTCTCTCTGAACAGCATAGAAACATGAAGAGAGAGAGAGAGAGAGTTCGAAAAGCAGTGATTAAAACTCTAAAGATTTCTTTCAAATTTGTTGAAAACACCTGCCCATGTCAGAAGATCGATCCAACTATTTTATAGAGTCTATAGATCATCATCCAAGTAGAGAGCTTGAGCAAAGTTCTGCTAACCAACAGCTCTTAGTTAATGTAACGTGTGGAGAATGGTTGGCAATATGAAAAATAATGTAGCCCCAATTGGATTGGCGGAATATAGTCGTAGGCAGAGAAAGACGAGGACTGCTGGAAGGCAAAAAACTTCTAATGGATCAAAAAGTTCCTCACGATAAGGAAAGCGCTTGGAATCTATTACAAAATTCTTAAGACGGCTGTCAATTCTAGCCAATTCGCTGGATTCGGCGAAGCTGTGCCTACAAAGGTGTTTCAACCTCAATCTGGCAAAAGTTTGACATTGGAGGAGGAAACGATTACATTATTCCACCACGTCTTCCTCCAAACAGCTTTGGCAACTTTGATCTGCCAAGATTCCTAGTCTTACATGTGTAACTATCGGACAGTGTCAAGTAAGCACACCTACGATAGCGCCGAGATGGATCTTGCTAAGAGAAAGCAGGTCGAAGGACCATGCACGCTTCACTGCGAGCCAAAGGATGGTCACAGAGCGAAAATGACTAACTTGAACTCTGAAGGCAGCACGTTTTATGAATTCATCTATCACTGTACCCAATTTAATGCCAAAACAAAAAAACCAGTGACTTTAAATGAAATATTCTCGACTTCACAACGTTGATCAGCCAGTCGCAACCGATATCAATATCAACCGTTCATTGGACAACCTCGACCTCAGTTTTCTCATATCAGTACTGCATTTGGGTATTTCTTGTTTTTTCTAAGATAACTTTAATGCACGATTTTAAAGGCGACAACATTAATATAAACGTATGAATAACTTTTTTGTTCAAAAACGAAAATTCCCGTTATTTTTTGAACACACCTCGTATTTCCAAAAACCTATAATATATCTTGGATACGTATTTATATATATTTAATAAACAGACATCGCTGCAATTCTGTGATATTTTGGGATAAATAATAAAAATAATAAACGAATTGAGACTGAGAGTCCACGGAAATGCTGTAATATTCTCTTCCAAGTGATATTTTTCAACCTCTTGCATTTGCTTTCGATGTTTTTTCGATTTCTCTTAGTGAATTGCCACAGTATAAATAGAAATGCCATGCAATGCACGACTTCGCAACTATCGAGATTTTCCTATCGGGTTCAATAATCGGCAGCTAATTGTGATAAGGTGCGTAGATAATGAAACATTAAATGCCAGCGAATGTCTTAACTAACGCTTCCGCAGTCCATAGAAGAACACATACACATATGTATGTAACAATAACTTAATTTGCCTACACCAACAATCAACAAGTACAAAAATAGTGTGCGCGGCGCATTTAACGGCTCTAATGAAAAAATCGTTTATCGCCAGCCGTTGGCCAATTTTCCGCTTATCAATCAATAACAAATAAAAGCGAAAAAATGCGAAAAGAAGAAGCAGAAGAAGAAAAAATAGTAGATAATAAAAGCAAAATTACACATGTATTTATTTGTGACGCAGTTGAACGAACGCGAAAGACCCGGCTGGCTGGCCGAGGTGTTGATGTCGGTGAACGCCTGCGAATAGCACGCTTTCCGCGTACGGCTTGAAACGAACGTTTTTTCTGTTTTTTTCTATTTTTTGTTGTTTTTTTATTTTTACAATTTTCAATTTACAATTTGCTGCTTTGCACTTGGCGTTTGAGGAGATAAAAAACGCTTATAAAAATCACTTTCACACACACACTGGCGGCTAGCTAAAGCACTCACTATAAAAATCGGTAGTGAAATTCAATTTCGTTGCAACTTTATTGGCAGACGACAAAATGGCAAAATAATCACCAATACAAAAGCAACAACATCCAACACCAACATTATCATCAATAATAATAATAACGGGATTGTGTGTGTGTGTGTTCAATGTGCTGCAGAAGTTCAATGTGCAACAGGCAAGTTGACGAAATTGGCTGCCAATAAAATGTCAATCGTGTGGCACCCTGGCTGCCAACCGCATACACATGAACCTGCCGGGAGCGCATAAACTTGTAGCGACGAGCTTTGTATGTGTGGCGGCACCTGTTTTTTGTATGGAGCACCGAGGGAAGCTGCGGGGAGTGGATCGTATGATGGCCGCCATATAAAAATAGCAAACACTAATTGAGTTGTGCGCAAAATAGACAACATAACATGGCATAGAGTGAACATAGTACGACATAGCATAGCATAGAACTACATAGCACAGTGTAGAACGGTATATTTTGACATAGCATAGCATAGAAAAACATAGTGTGATATCTCATAACATTGTATGACGTAGAATAACATAGCATAGCATCGTGACTGACTTCCGACAAGCACTAAACGCCATTCACGGATGAGCTATTAACATCTTCCTTGACTTTCTTCCCGGGAATGCCGTACTTGGAGTCAAATCACCGAGTTCGAGTTGCCTCGAGAAATTATAGTGACCCTCGCGCAACTTCATTCTGGATACAGTAGTAGATTAAACTCCTACTTCTCCAGACTGTACCCCGACATATCCAATTTATGAAAAGTCTCTGCATGACACTAACTACCTCTTTACATGTCCCAATTAATCCTATCCATCTCCCATCACTTTCCCTTTGGTCCGACCCTTTTGAAACAGCTCGTTTCTTGGGCCCCTCGTTAGATGACTTGGATGACAATTGATTTGTAGTTGCCGGTTCAAGCAACAACAACAGCAAATCCATTAGTTGCCAGACCAGGAAAACTGCCGTCAAAAAGTTGTGGATCTTCCACAACTGTGCCGACACTGCGCCACAAAATGAGCGCACTTAGCACCAAAAATGCTCTGCCATAGACATATTGAGTCTATTTTGGCATCTGCAACATTCTTGCCAAAGTCTATTAGCAAAAAAAAGACGACGAAAACAAAATGAAAAAAAAAATAAAAAAAGTCGAAGAGCCGAAATGCTACGCGAAAGAAAATCTTCGCGGCATTTTGGGTGAAATAAGCATTTAGAGTGCCCGCGGTCCCAGTGACGGTGGCATTAGCAACAACAGCGATGGCGACAAGAAACTCACAGTTTCACCGATCGTTGATCTATTTTGGGATTGACTGTCGCCAGCGTCATCGCTACCATTGTCCGCGAATGGCCGAACGTGCGCTGCCGGAATGTGTCTCTTTCGACGAGTTCGTTGTCAAATGCCTAACCAAAATAAACGCTGTTCGCCTAGAGCAGGCGAAAAAAATTAGAATCAAAAGCAAAAAGTTCCGCTTTTCGAAATAGAAAATTTTGTAAAAGCAAAAATATGTACATATATACGAAAATCTACATCAGTCAAGTGAATTCTGCTTTGGGCTGACATATCTGGCGTCTAAATATATAAGTGTATATACACAGAGACCGCAAAAAAGAAACCACACTTCAGATTAACGCCTGGCTGATACGAGTATGCCATTTGTGGTTGGCTGTTTCTTATACCCGAGATCTAGATGGATTGGAAGAGTTATATACTTTTGTAAACGGTTGCTTGGAACGGAAAGCACAAATAAATCGATAGTAGTCGTTATAGGCGTTATTTAACGGGAAGTCTAGAAACATGATGTGTCTCAGTGTATTTGGAAGTCTTCAAGAACTTCAGAGGAGATTCTGATTGAAGTAAATGTGTGAAAAATATTGACTATTTGTAAGACCATTCATATATCGAAAAAAACCTAGAAAGTCACCTCAAACTGCCTCTAGTCCAAATCGTATATCGTATAAGCGATATAGCTCATAAACCGGTACCGCTAGCTAGACATCCTTACAGTTAAATGTTTCAGTTTTTTTTTTAACTTTTCAAGTGTTAACATGTTAGCGCTTGTAACTGGAAATAGCCTGTTAAAATATATTTATTTATTTTCGAAGCACGTACGGCCAACTTTATGCTTGAAAGCACTTATTATTTTGAAAATATTAATTTACAGCTCCGTTTTCGAAATCTAAAATTTTTTTCAATTTTTTTTTAATTTCTCATTTGAAATTCAAAATTCTTGCGCTCATTTCCGACACAAATTGAAATTGCCAAAGAGCAAGGTGTGCCGTGCCATGTGTTGGCAACACTGGCTAGCTGAAAATTGCTTTTGTCACATTTTGCGTGAGTAAAACATCAATTTGTTGTTGCAAAAAGCAAAATTTTCGAAAATACACAATTTTTATATGTATTTTGGCTTGAGTTAGAGAAATTCTCATATGCATACATATCTACTATGTATTCTATATAGGTATGTAGTATATAATAGACTCACAAAATGTCTGCCGTTTGTGAAATTATGAAATTCTATTGAAAAATGCTTACAGTAATCTATATAAATAAATTTATTAAATATGTAGGCACTATTTGCGCTTTTTGTTGCCAAATCAAATTGTGATGCTGCGACTATTTTTAAAAATATTCAAAAACGAATATTCGAAAAAAAAATTAATGACGCATGGAATTGCTATTATTTAATATGTATGTAAGTATGAGCCCACATGTAGACAGAACTAATAAAATATTGATGTAAATGAGCTATTGAAAATATAGTAAATTGTTTTTTAAAAAACTAAAATTTTTTTAAAATTTATTTTTATTAAAAGTATTTCCAATTTCTATAAAAAGTGTCGAAAGCCATTTGTAGACGCACAGGTATGAAAATAAATGAGGATATCTCACTTCCTTTATACGTGAAGTGGACTTCGAAGCCTTTGGAAGAGAACCTCAATGTTATATTTGAAAGAACGAATAATTTTATATAGGTGAAAATTCAAAAATTAAAAAAGTCGATTTGTTTGTGTACTGATAAAACACTTTTTTTAATTTTGTAAAATCTAGCTCATTGTCGTGGGACATATTCGCTTTTACAGTTCTCACCTATCATAAAATTTTCAGAAATTGTCTCACGCTGATCCATATGGAAATGGATCTAAAAGAATGAGGTCAGGGGTTAAGTTTGAACCGAACCTATAGTAAAACCTTCAGAAATGGTCTCAGCGTGATCTACATGAACTCTAAAATACATTGACTCACAAATTATCTAAAAGGTCAGAGGCCTAAGGATTGCCAAACCAAGTACATACTATTTATATTAAGACTATTCGATCCAAACAACCGGAAGAAATTCGAACTTAAAATGTCTGTTACCATCGCAAAATTCAGTAAAAGCCTAGCTAAAAAAATTAATTTTTCATAATAATCGACACCTCACAAATTTATTTGAAGATATCACTTCTGATGCACACACAAGAAAATGCACCAATAAAGCAGGAAATACACTGTTGCGCCTCATCGCTAATGTCGTCCAAGTGTATTGACATCAGCAAAAACACCAAAAACAAAGCAAACATGATGCCACTTGCTCACAACCGGGAGCACAACCCGCCGAGAAATGTGTGCAGCCAACTATTTATTGCTTGTAATTTGTATCTCGCCTTTTACAATTACGCTCAAGTTTGGTAGGTACATAAATAAGCTTTTTTCGCGCTAGACGCAGATGAGCTGCTAAGCAAAATGTATTTCCCAGATTTAAGACAATTTTTTTTTGCAATTTGCTCCACACTAATATGGCGCAGTATACAAAAAGAAAAACATAAAAAAAAACATATATGATATGCTTATGTGTGAGCTTTTGATTTGCATTTTCCGCGTGATTACAACATGTTGCTGCTGCAGCAGGTCGAACAGCAATTACATGCATCTCTCGCTCGCTCTCTGTCTAGGTGAAAGAAATCAACTTTGTGCATAAAATGAGTTGCAACGCATTCCACTGCAGCACAAACACAAACAATTGTTGTTTTGGTGGCATTTTCAATTTATTTACCTCGATTCACATATACTATATATATTTACATAAATCTGTATAACACACACATCCACACGCAGGGGCGCTTCAATGCACCTTTTTGAATCCGATTTTGCTTGAGTACCACCAACGCATAGTCAACCACCTGATTTCACTGCATTCGTATGTGCACATACATACATACTTGTATAAATATATAGAAACATATAGCAGTACGCCTGCATTCTTCTCCCACAGTGCCAAGCACCACATGCTTATCTCTCCTATGCACTTATTGCATATAATTTACAAGCCAGATTTGTTGTTAAGTGCTAAACTTGTTGTTATTGTTGTTGTTGGCGTATTTGTATATTTATCTCAAACCCATACTGTATTTTGTTAACACTTTAACGGGTTTTCAGCTAAAAGAGTTAATATTTTTTTAGAAAGTGACGCTGAAAGCTTTTATGAGGGTGCCAATTGTTGTTTATGGGATTTTTGAGCACAACAAAATATAAAATTTTTACATTTTTAAACTTCATTTTAGTAAGAAATGTCAAACTGAAACAAAATATTGCCCGAAGACACTCCAAAACTATTATTGTCGGTACAACAGTTTTGCAATCTTATTAATAGTATTTTCTATTTTTCTAGCACTAAATCAAATTTAGATTTAAGTAAACTTTAATAAATAGCATCTCTGACATTTTTCTGTGCCTGGGAAATATAATAATTGGATTATTTGTTTACCAAAAGCGCTCTCATGCTGGCAAAACGCACAAGCACTTTCCCCCCACATTCTGTACTCACTACAGCAATTTTTACACAAACACAGACTTTCACTGTGCACAGCACACACAACAAACGCGGTTGTTTTTGTGGTAGTGGCGCTTCATGTGGCACTAGCCCAAAAAACCGGACAAAGTTACCGGTCAAGACGTGAGCATCGAAAAAATCAAATACGACGGAATTAAGCGCAATAGCAACAAGCCAAGCCGGTCGGTCGGTTGGTCGGTAAGATAAAAAGTAAACATGAAAAGTTACGTTAAAAAAAGTAATCACTGAAAGAGAAAAAGCGCAATAGCAAAAACAAGAATAGCCCACTTCTATAGGTAACAAGCAATTACAACAACAACAAACAACAGTTGTAAGCAACAAACCAGTTGCGAGCAGAGATTAAGGTGAGTGTGACTATTAGGCCGTCTGGTAGTTTGGATGCGCTCCGCTCATTTAACGCTGGAAGACGAGGCGCATATTGAGCTACAGAGCAGCTCCAAGCTCCACACTGCTGCAGCAAGTGCGCACAATATCGCGTAGTATGTGTGTGGACAACTGTGTTTTATTATTTTATTGTACTTGGTTTAGTGGTTTACACTTTTAGTTATGTATATAAGCATTTATTGTTATTTTTTCCATTTTTCACTAACGTTAATTGAGTGAAATGAAATGCAATAATTATCGACGCGATAACATTTGTGGTTATTTGTACTTTCATTTCGTTCCGCAGCATTTTTCAGAAGATTTAAACTGATATCCAACACA
Organism: Zeugodacus tau; assembly: GCA_031772095.1. Classification (NCBI taxonomy): domain Eukaryota; kingdom Metazoa; phylum Arthropoda; class Insecta; order Diptera; family Tephritidae; genus Zeugodacus; species Zeugodacus tau. The sequence goes on from CM062652.1 coordinate 22,947,331, forward strand.
TTTTGGTTTGCAACGCTTTTCAAGCAGTTAAACGCTGATGATATGCATAGCAGCGTTGGAGCTATACAAATACCACAACGAATATTATTATTATTATTTACATTTCTCTATGGGTGTAAATAATCGCATGGGCGCTGCTTTTTACTACGTGTTTATGTACATACATATATATGTCTGTATGTAAGAGAGTACAACAAAACTATTTCCAACTCTACTAATTTCGTAGTACTTGTCTTGTTATGACTTACAGCGCCCAGCCCCAGCCGAGTTAATAACACTGCTGGCAGTTGGTTGAAGGTGAAATGGGTCAGGTGCAGCGCAAACACAACAAAGTTAAGCGCCTACAGCAACAAAAAAGCAATTGCTTTGGAAAAGTTTGTTTTGGTGTGGTTAGGTGCAGCATTAGCATTGGTGTAAGAACAGATTGAAGATATAAGAAAGACTACTTGCCCTAGTTTGTGTATTAAAACGGCTTTAGAACTTCAAAATGCACACGAGTGAAGTGAGTTTGTATAGAAAATATATTATAAATTGATATTATAGAGGAATATTGTAAACTCTACTTTTGAATTGAGTAGAAAGTTGGAACAGCATGTTTGCTACAAACAGACATTTATATAATACAGCAAAATTTAAGAGCAACTGGTACAGAATTTTAAAAGAGCAAACAGAAACAAAATATTGTTCAAAATTATCACTATTGTACAAAATCTGCACGAAATTCACAACTGTATGGAGCAATTACTATTCCAGCCTCCCGGTCAACACCTTCCAGCGTGTAATTAAATAGTACAATTTGTTTACTTTCTAAATGCTACACACAATGCGTTAAAGTACTTTAATGTATGCGCAGTATAAGATTGACTATGCGGCAGGTCAAGGATGTGCCACTGGAATGGAAGAGTGTGCCATATTACTTGCTTGCTCCGGTATAAACATTATATGTGAGCTATATGTATATATTTTTAATAAAAACAAGTTACTTATTGTATTATTTTTGTAAATTGTCAATTTACAACGATTTTTTGTAAAAGTTTGGGGACTCACCTTTTCCTTTGCACGTCCAGCGTGTTTTTGTACGGATTTAGCCAGCATGATTCCTTTATTTTCGGCCATCAACTAAGTATGCACACAAATTTCAAATTTTTCGCTCACTTTTTAATGTCGTTTGCAAAAATACTGCAATTCTTTTTTTTTGCAATTTCTTTTAACGTACGCGCTTGGCTATAATGCAGTTTCGAGTTTCAACAGAAACTCACACTTGATTTGGCAGCAGCGAAGTTATGGTATTTCGTGTTTGTTTTTTTGCAATAATGCAATTTAGTAAATTTACTTCTTATTTCAAATATCGTGTTGCACTACGCCGACACAAACGCCCACCAAAAAGATATTTTCAAAAACGCTTCATGTAACTTTGTGAAAAGTGAAATTTATGCGTTTTCTCTTATATTTTTTAAGTTAACTGGTTTAGTTTGATTGCTGTTTCTTTCACATTCGTTTCGTTAATTAATTTGGCAAAATGTTGAAAATCCCGCGTTCGTTCTAAGCGGCTGCACCACACAACAAAACTTAACAAAAACAGAAGAAATGAAATTGTAGAATTTACGGCGTTGAAATTCGCGAACGCGTATGCGAATGCAAGACAACAAACAAGTGAATGAATTCGATTCGAGCGGTGAACTAAAATTCCAATAAGATTTTTGCGGCCGTTTGCGTTAGGAAAAACAACAAATAAATGTCGCGAAGGCGTAAAAGCGCAGCTGTCAAATGATAAGCTTTTGTAGAAATGTCAAAATGCGTGGAGACTTTGACGAGCGGGTGTTGCCATGTGTAGAGAATAATTACTATTTTGACAGCACGTTAACTGTTATAAAAAATAATTTATTAATGTAAAAACAAAATGTACTAGTTTGTGATAATACCTATTTTTTGCATTATCTACAAACAAAGCACACTGCTAACAGTAAAATAAAGTTTTTTAAATTTTTTCACTAATCAAATTTTATATTCATATACCAGTTACCTTTTGAAACAATTGAAAGACATTGGTTTTAAAATGACTTTATTTTTTATTTCGGTCAAATAATACAGTTTGTCCGGTGTCGAAATATATATTTTTTTTCATTGCAATATGAAAATGTCTTAGAATTAAAATTAGTATTTGTATATATTTGCTTTCGACACTGTCTGTATTTTCTAAAATATGCTTCATTATATAACACAAAGAGATATATAGTAGGAATGGAAGTTAAGGAAAAATTAAAAAAAAAATTTTAGCAAGCCAAATGCACTTTAAAAATTATATGTATGCGATATATATGTATTCAGCGGTAATTTACAAAAACAAAGTATAGAACTGCAGCAACATAACCTAAAATATTATGTTAGCTTGATTGTGCAGCGTGGAAGGTGATGTGAAAATTAAACAAAAAATAAAGTAAACATTTAATATTTTAAAACTTTTTTCTGTTAATTACAAACAAAAAACGAAAATAAAAAACAGTAAAAGTACTTAATTAACGAAGTAGTGGCTTATGCATTGCTCTATTTTGCTGTTGGTATGTGTGTATACATATATTAATAAACTTACTGTATAAGTAACTAATTAATGCTACTAAACAATAAACAATTTTTTTGTTTGTTTTTTATTATTATTACGCCGGCTGATGTTACGTCTTACCCGGTTAATTTTGTTTTTCTGCGTTTTGTTTTGATTTATTTATTTGTAATTACCCAATAGCGCTGCTGCATTTTATAACATTTTGCCAACAAACTACAGCTAAGACACTGAAAAATGTTATTCTGTAGCATAATCTGTTTTCATTTCATTTCATTTTCTCTTCACATGCAAAATTACTATTGTCCTTAGCTGTTAGGCAATTTCTTAAATGATTTTTAGGATATATACTTTTGCAGTGTGTGTGGTTATTGTTGTTGGTGTTACTAGAGGTTGTACAATTTGCACTTCATAAAATTTCCCTTTTCATGCCATTGTTGAATTGTTTTTTTTTTCTCATTTTCACTTCTTCACTTTCTTTTGTTTTTACTTCCTTACATAGGTCATGCTTAAAATAAACACTATTTTAATAACTTTTCTTCTTCTTCTCTATAATAGTTATCATGTATGGTTCTTTTGTTTTTACTAACACTCTGATTTGCCAGGCTTTGCTTGTTCTTGTTCGCCAAAAACACTTTCCATATATGTAAATATGTATGAATGTCTTTCGAATTGGCGTTCCCTTTAATTGCTTGGCATTTTTATTCTCCGTTTCTTTTTCTCCTGCTTTCTATACCTACATACAAATTTTTCGCGCCACCAAAATGTTCTAATATGCATAAATATTATTTAATAATTGTTTTTGCTTGTTGCATGTTGTGGTTGGTTGTTATTGTTATTTTGTTTGTAATAATAGTAGTGTGTGTATGTGGTTGTTGCTATTTCATGAAAATCTATAGTATTTTGTTTTTGTAATAATATAAACGCTGTGTTTACAATTATTTATTGTATGTATTACTTGAATCTTTCAAACTTGTTGCTGCTGCTGGCTGTTTTGTTTGCGCTTTTCATTAATATATAAACTGATATAGACATGTTTTTTGTTTTTGTTTTTTTTTTTTAGTTGTGGTTTCTGTTATTATATCTTTCTTTGTTAAATTAAAATTGTAGAAAAACGTTAATTGGATATTTGTAAACAAATGCTACGATGATGCGTCGTCCTTATAAAGCACTTTTTAACCGTCGTGCTTTCTTTTCTTTCCTCGTGCCTGCGGTTCCTCACCATCTATAGAAAAGAAAAATAATGTAAAAAGCAATTAGCAAAAATGCATTTTCGGTTATACTCAGCATTTGTGTACTCACCGGCAGCTCCATCGGCGGTAGCGGTATTATTTGCTGCAGCAGTTTCTGCTTTTGCAGCGGCGGAATTGGTTGATGATTTTTCCTTGCCTGCTTTACCCTTAGCAGACGCATTTCCCCCCTCACCTTCACCATCTTCATCGCTATCATCGTCATCGGTGTCCTCAAATTCATCTTCGGCTGCATTCTCTTCACCCCATTCGGAGTTATCCTCCTCCAGATCCTCATTATACACCTGCAGCGAAAAAAAATTGATTTCAAATTAATTTATAAACAACAATATATTTAATGCTAGCTTGCTCACTCACCTCCGATAACGAGACGTCAGTTGTGGATACATATGAGCTGCTGGCGTAGTCCTCCTCATCACAGGAATCTGCAAACAAATAAGCACAGAGAGTTCATTAATTAATTAAAATATGCACATTACTGTTTATGAATGCTTACAAAAAGAGGCATTTGCCAGATTAAGTATCGCTAAAAACCAATAGAGTATAAGAGCAAAAGGCATGGGGGGTGCATTCGCTGCTTCAGCATCTAAGTGGTTGCTGGCTGTTGCTTTCACCACCGTTGCATCTCTGCACTCAGATGCCGTGGTTAGCTTATCACAGTTAGCATTTGTTGTTGCATCTTTCAATTTTATTTCCTTCAACAACTCATCTAAGTCATCAACTTCGTCAACAGTACTTTGATTTTGTGCAGCAGTTGAAGCCTGCAGCTGTTTCTTTGCCTTTACACGCTGCTCAAACTCTTCCAACTCATCCAAATCAATTTCAATACCATTTAAACAAAACGCTTTTTGTTTGTCTGAAAATGTTGGTAGTTGGGTTGAGTTTTTGAGATTTTTTTCTTTAATATTTAGCTTTTATGATTTTAACTTAAAATGTTCACTTTATGTTAGATTATGTATGTGCGTATGCAGTTAGTGATGATTACTAATGAAAATGAGCCTATGAAGAATGTGTCCTCTGGTAAAGTTCAGGATTTAATTTTCAGTACTTTGTAAAAATATTAAATTATTGAATTTCAACGAACGAGAGTTGCCACTATTCAAAAATTACAAAAAGTTCTGCTTTTTAATAAATTTTCAATAAAAATTCAATATTTTTTCAAAAAGCTCATATTATGAAAATTATTACAGCGAACTAGTGTTGCCACTATTTTGTAATTACTAAAGTAGTTGATGCATAACATTTAAAAATGTTCTGCTTTTTAATGAATTTTAAATAAAATTCCAATACTTTTTTGTAGTTGAAATCAAGAAAATTAGTCCAAGGAACTAGAGTTGCCACTATACAAAAATTAATTTACAAACATAGTTGAAGCTTATAATAACAACTCTGATTTTTTAATAAATTGTCAATTAAATGTATGAATATAAATTTAATAAATTAACAGTTTAACCTTTTAAACATATACGTTCAACCTACACCTAACCTAAGAATATTGCTTTTATTCGCTGGTCCTTACAGTTCCCATAATTCCTATTTGGTTCCCTTTGGCTTAAATTACCCACGGTTATTTGTTCTTGAAATTTGCACTGAACTCACCTTCTTCATCGCCATCGTCATCACCATCATCCTCGCCATCGTTGCCGTTAACCTCATCATCATCATCTTCTGAAGGCGCTTCCACATCATTCGCATCAAAACTAAAGCAATTGAAAATTATACATAAAGAACACAAACAATGAGAAACCATGTCTTCAACTTACCCATCCAGGAATTTCAAAGATTTCAGCATTTCGAATATCTTCTCACGATAATTTTCAATTTGTGTTGCTTCGTTATTAAACAAATCCAAAACGGCGAGTTGTTTGAATTCCTCTAATGGTTTCAGTGTTTCCAGATCCTTAATTTTATTGCCCGACAGGTTAAGGTATTGTAATTTGGGGCTTGTTGTCAAGTAGTTGAGGCCATTTGATATTCTACAAGTAAAAATACGAAAAATGTTATTACAACAAAGTTTTCAAATGCATAGTTTTGAAATTACCTGTTATCGGACAGTTCGAGTTTCTTCAGATTGGGCAATTTGGGGAAACCTTTTAGTGTGGTTAAACCAACATTGATTAAGCTCAACGATTCGAGCGCAGTGTACTCATCTGTAAGGCCCACAATACTTGTACTCCGGCAATTATCCAGATTCAAATCTGTGATCTGCAAGTGGTAAAAATATATAAAAATATTTGAATATCAACTATATAAATATTGTTTTATTTTTTTATGGATTACTTTGTAACTTAAATCCAAAATTCATATTAAAAAAATTAAAATCCGAAACGGAAAGTGCGCCGAATAAAAGGAAATGAAAAAGTGGCAGAAAACACAAACAGAAGAGGCGCGCTGTTACAAACATGGCGCACATACAGCTGTGTTTCAATGCCAAAGCGTTTCACTAACATGGCTGTAAAACATTAAAAGCAAAAATTCAAAAAACATTTGACGTTCCTTCCACACACAGCGTTGCATTTGGCACACAAATTACGTTTGCTTTGAATGTGGATGAATTGAAGAACAAACGCAAAAAACAAGATGTGGTATGGCGAAAGCGAATGTTATAGTCAATTTTGCCCCAAATAGCCCCAATGCAGCAGGCGCAACAAAGATGAAAATAGTTGCACTCGAGCAAGCGTTCATAAATGACCGACCGACCGCCTATAGTGCGTCGCGTTGTGAGTGTGTGAACGCAGAATATATACAATAAGAAACACAAAGAGGGGGGCAGCAGCAAAGAGCCAGCACATACAAGGAAAATCGATTATGACAAGAAAACTGCAGCAACCTGTCGTCACTTTAGCAAAATGCAACGCTATGTGTGGACACATTTAAACTGTTAATATGCGGATAAAAACAATGAAAATGATCACGGACCATTCAAAGCAGGTAACAATTATGCTTTTGTTGATTTGATAATACAAATCAAGCGTTTATGTAATTCGTCACAAGAATGCTTGGTAGGCAATTTGGTGATATCTCGCACACAAGCAACAAAAACCAAGATGGCAGCGAATATGGAGTATACGGCGAATTGCGTAGAAGAAAGAATGGCGGAAACTGTGAGATACACACGGAATACATATGGATGTATGTAAAAACATGCGAAGCGAACTATTCAAAAAAAGAAATGTCAAGCAATTTCATTACAATAACAAACTGCGCATAGCAAAATTTAACAGTGCAACAGTAGTTGGCATGTTGTCATTAGCATTGAATAACACAGAACTGGCATACATACATACGTGTATGTATATGTAAATATGTAGTTTTTTTACTAGTTGTTGCTTCCGTTCGCCCAATACAAGCAATTTGCAACACCACCACCACCAATTATCTGCTTCGACATAAATTTGAAACTTGGCGGCGTTATGCTGCCACTTGGTATGCCGCCATACCAATTGACCATTTGCGGTGGATACATATGTAGATAAGAAATAATGCTTTGGTTTAATTTTTTTTTTGTAAAGTGAAGCCTTGTAAAGGAAAATATTGTCTTTATGCCTTATACCTCGCATATTGCTCGTTAGTGGCACCTTAGTGCAGGACTTGGTTCTACAAGTCTTCTTTTGGACAGTGTCTAAAGCGCACAACTCTTATTTATTTACTGCATTAGTGATGTTCAGTTTAGAATTGACATTAAAAAGGCAACAATGTTTCAATAATCTGACCTTTATCTTGATTACAAAGTCATTAAACAATTTCAAGAGTATCAGCATACATATTTGGTTGAAACTTTACTGATAAAGACGAATAACAAATCATTGTCTGTATATGAAGGCTCTTGGATCTTGACTAACTTCTATTTTTTAGACTAAAATTTTTAAATTTCGGTCTATACATAATCAATACATAGGTTAGTACATCTGGTACAGAAATTAACTGATGTGCATATGCTTTCAAGTGATCGCATTAATTCCGAAACGTAACACAATGAATTATGCTAACGATGCTTACATATTTTTTTTTAGAAGATTTAAGTACAAAAGTAGTTAGTCAAGGGCATTGCACAGCCAAATTGTTCAAGTGTTAAAAAATAAACAAATAAATACCGCCATCAAAGCGAGGATAGCACAAAGTGCTCTATATGTGACCGCATTGGCAACCCTCGGGTAGCCTAATATGCGTTGTTACTGCTAAAATGGTAATATTCACATATGCCTACACACTGTTCGCCCTGTATGTGTACGTTTATGTGTATTAAACATTGCAGCTACACGTGTGTGCGTTTGGGGGTACTACACGCGCGTTTATTTGTATGTTCAATGTGCACTCATGGCAGATTAACTGAGTTTTTGAGACAAATTAATTTTCTTTGATATAAATTCAAACGCATTTGCGTTGGTGATGATGATGACCGGCCATATGATGAAAAACCATATTGTCTGTACACCCTGTGATGACATTTGGGGACAAGCAGCCCATGTCTATAACCCTTCAACAACCTGCTGTTGCAGTCACTATGCTATTTTCTTATAAAAGTATAAATGGGGATGCCAATGCGTGGCTAAAACAAAGGGAGGGCGGCTGGCAAAGACAAAAGCACATAACACATATATATATATATGTATATTATAGTATATTAGCGCACACAGGAACTTGGCGTTACTTTATACAACGAAACCAAATATAAGGTTGGAAATGAATACACCAACAAATAGGCAAGGAAATAAATATTACCGCGTGAGTTATTTCATAGCGCAATAAACATAGAAAATTATTAATTAATTTCAAAACTGCTTACCTGATTAGCTTTGCGTGCGCGTCTTTCCAGTTCTATTCTCTTTTCCATTTTATGTTTTTTGTGTTGTTTCAGATGCACTCGTCGTACTTTTTCACTTGTAATTCTCAGCTGCTGTTGCAATTTCAGCTCCTTTTTGAGTGTGTTACAATATTATACACTTCCAAATTGTTAAGATTTTCAAAATTACTGCGTTATTATACTATGTATTCAAATACAGCTTCTTGTCGCGCTTTTTAGTTTTTCTTGTCTTAACAAATTAATAATTCAATGTTAAGCACTGTCACACACCGTGTAGTCAGTCGACTTGAAAATCTGAATGTTGTGCTCCTTTGCTGCTGCTGCTGTTGGCTTTCCTATATAGTTGTTTTCTCCCCCACACACAAACACACGCGTTGCTGCGTTAACTGCCAAGACGGGTGTATGCGCCAATAAAACAAAATGCAAAAAAGAAGCACCAAAAGCAGTTGTCGACCGCTGTTGCTGTTGCTGTAGTCGTCGTCGTTGACGTCGTTGTTGGTGCAATCGCGCTAGCCAGCTATATGGTGGCTCGCCTTTCCTCCTGTACGCTGTGTGTTCTTTTGGTGGTCGTCTTTGTAGGCTCTATTTGCTTTCGCCTGCCTATACGCGTTGTATTCTAGATTGCAAATTTTGCGTTAACGTAATAATTCACTTCTTTTACTTAACAAAACTCAAAGACACACACAAACAAACTTTGCTTACCTGTACAAGAACCACTGCCGCTATTAGCTTATAGCAAAACAATTTGTACGCTTTAGCTTTAGCAAATCAAATGTGCAGGCTCAACGCGCAAACACTGATCGTCACACACAATTTTTCTGGCGCTTGAATCAGCTGCGTCAGGATTTTTGCCTGTTTTCCCCCAAGATATTTTCTATACGAAAACTCAACTTGAAACTTATCTGCACTTTTCCACGCTTTTCTACTACTGTTGGCTGCTGTTGCTGCTGCTTCTTTTGATTTGCCTCTTCGTCGGTTCGTATGTTCGCAATTAAGTCGCCGCACACAGGGTTACCAATGTTAACTTGAATTTAACTGCGGTTTTTAGTTGATATTATGTGTTATAATAAAATGACAATTTGAGGTTATTGTCTTTCAATATTATATGTTATATAATTAAAAATAAAATATAATAAATAATATATATAAGAAAACTGTTTTTTTATTTAATTTATATTAAGGTAAGTTATGTAATTGTACTGAATAAATATGTTTCTATGTGATACCTGTCAAATATTCTTTATGAATTATTTATCTTGCAGAATTTTAGTTAAAAAACGTTCTTTTACCTTTTGTCTTTTCTGCTTTTAATTTAATTTATATAGGCAACGTGTGCTGGCAACTCTACTTCTATTTCGCTTTAGTTTCCTTCAACTCGTGCGATACGGCAAATAATTAACACACACACACAACCGCACGTGTGTAATTCCAATGTTCGCGCGGCCGTGTCATTTGATTGTTTTTTTCCACTTCCTCATATTCATTTTTCGAGTTTTCATTTCACATCGTTTCATTTCGCATTAGTTTCAATTTTTCGCAAATGCTGCGTAGTATTAGGCGCATACACCTGTTATACGCAAATTTCGCTAGATTTCATCTTTGCCCTACAATTATATGAACTAAATTGTTATTGGTAAGCAAAATTTAGTTTTTCAAAGTAATTATCGGTTTTGAATTGCTCTTAACCTCAAAACCGCTAATTTCATATGCATTTGTTCCGGTTCGGAAGAAAGTGATTTTGGCGCAAATTATCTTTGTGCCTCAATTCCATTTCTTCCTCGTTTGTTCCACCATTGGAATTTGTTTCGTTGTCGCAATTTCTCTTCTGTTTTGTTTGTTCCATCATTGCATGTTGTTTGTATTTATTTTGTTCTTTTTATGCGGCGAAAATGTGCGCGAGCGTGTTCAGTATGATGGTTGAGCGCAGGGTTGCTTTAGAGATTTATTGTTTTGAACGTTACAATGGATTTTGCATGAATTTTTAACGTGTAATGCAAATTCAAATTTGAATTTAAAATTTTGATAAATGAACCGTTATTTAGTGTTGCATTTGGTAGTATTTTTTAAGCAGGAAAACTTAATCAAGTATCAGTATTTCATATTTCATATTTCAAATGCTATTTCATTTATTCACTTTGTGTCTGCTATTCGCTAGTGCAGACCAACAGTGTTGCCATATTTTCATGAACAAAAATGCACTGCTTGATTTTTCTTGCTAAGTTGTGGCGATTTTGTGCAAAGAAAGACGAAATTGTAGTTATTCTGCTCAGTGCCAACAATCTAACCTCACTTCTTGTTTTAAAAAAAAAAGTATATACTTACTCATTTGCATTAATTAAACCCAACATTAATCCAATTATAAATAAAACACTTATATTTTTTTGCATTTTTTTGTAATTAAATCAGTTACAAATAATTCTTTTTTACTGATTCTACGCGCAGGTGTCCATCTTTATTTTATCATTATTTCTGTTTTATGCTTTAACATTTATTATTAATATATGTATAATCTTCATTTTTAAATACGCTGCATTGTTTTGTATTTGTTTGCTTTTTATTAAGTATTAAGATTGTTTCTTCTTCTCTTCATTACACTTTACTTAGTATTTAGTCATTTAGCAACAGTTAACATTTAGAATTACTTTTGTGTGTGTCCGTTTGTCATTTTCATTTTGTTTGATTTTTGGTTTTTAAATTGGCTATTCAATGTACTGTTATTACAATAGTTAATAATAATTACATAATAATTAATGCTAATTTAGATGTTTCCTTGTTTCAGTTTATTTGACATTTTCACATCCATAGTGAAAGTTTCATTTTCGCATAAAAGCTCATCGATCTCCAATTATTTATTGTTCGGCGCTGATTTTCTGCTTTAATTTTGCTTTTATTAGTTTTCGTTTCATTTAACACTTTTGCTTGTTAATTTATTTAACAATATATTTTATCAGCAGCATACTGGCATTTTCAACAAATCTTTGTGTTTTAGCATATTCAGTCAATTTTGACTGTTTTTTTTCTAAACTCGTGTCGCGTGTCCTTTTTTGTAAACACTACAATTTTCATTAACATTCGTTTGTTTGCTATTTACAAGGATACGCTCAGTGTTGCCTACTGTTACTGTAACTACTAGTTAATCCGAACACAGCTTCATATCTAATTGAGCAAAAGATTGACAAATCAGTTACGTCACTCGCTTAAAAGCGACTTCTTTGTATCTTTGTTGAATATTTCTTTGTAATTTGAATGATTTATTAAACATATGTAATTAATATACAATTACGCCAAAAACTGTCACTTCAAGTACAAAGTAATTATATTTGATTCAATTAGAAATTAAAAAATCACTTCCAAATATTTTGTTTTTATTAATTTCAATTGATTTTTCATTTTATTCATTTAAAGCTTTTAATTCAACACTTAATAAAACCATTTAAGTATTATTTCTTGACTTGACCAACTTACACATTTTATATACTACATACACATTTTTAATAACAAATGATTTTGCGCGTTTAATGCAATCAATAACTGTTTAATTGGTTTAAAACGTTCTTTGCTAATTTTTGTTATTAAATAAATTGTTTATAATATTTATTTTATTCATATTAACAACACGTATTTTTCTGTGCTCACGCTTTATTAACTATTTTTTTATTTTTTTATTTTATTTTTATATTTAATTATGCTTTCTCTCTTGTAAGTACTGCTATTAGTGACAGGCACAATCTCATGCAAAAAACATTTGTCTAATTTACTTAATTTTATACAATATTCGTAATTTAATTGGTACAACTACGCCCAAAGCCATGTTATTGTTAAAAATAGCTCAAAATATTCACAAAAACCTAATATTTAACGTTAATAATACTGTTTAAATGAATACCCTGAAGAAACACAACAAAATATTTGGTTTTTAATAATTCAAAACGTTTGTACAAAAATCAATAATCTGGTAACCACTTATCGGCTTACACTTTTATTTAGTCATTCGTGTCTAGCACAGTGTCACTTTTAAGCGCATTCCGGCGGAAACAACGCGTGTGTTAATAAGAACTTTAAGTGCTCGAAAAATTTGTAAATATCATTAATTAAAGTGTTAAAAATTAAGTTAATGCAGTTCAACGCACGTGCAAACAAGTTAAGGTAAGCGCACGCTAATATTTGTAAGCAAAAGTTGTGTATTTAAAGCAGCGCAATTGGCTAAAGATTTCTGCGCAGCGCAGTCGACGCTGCCCGTTGTTGCCTTCTGCTTATTTGCCAATTTTCAGTAAGCCAATAGTTTCAATAAATTTTTCTTGCTTAATTAGCGTATATAACACATGCGACTTTTAATTTTTCATTAAATTAAGAAATCTGCACATTCAAAAGATGTCCGAGCAGCGCAGTCGACGCTGCCCGTTGTTGCCTTCTGCTTAATTGTCAATTCTGGTCAAGCAAAATGTTGCAACTATTTTTTTTTTGCATAATTTGTTAATTTAACACACGCGAACTGTAAATTATTATTAAATGAATACGTTCAATGCTTTGCGCACGCTATTTAACAAAGTTTGCTTGTAAACGTCAACTTCTAACCTCTGCCGATCTGTGTTGCTGTTGTTGTCATACATTTTTGTTTACAAAAAGTTATATTAACACAAAATATTTGATAAATATTAAAGTAAATAAAGCAATTAGTTTGTTTGTAAAATAGCATTATCGTTAAAGCCATGGCCAACTACGAATTCTTGCCCTGCACCAACATTCTTTGATTTTTGTTTTGTATATTTCTTTTTACTAATTCTAATAGTTTACAAAACACTACGCATATATTATTAACTCGCTTGTCTTTTTCATAAATACGAAATTAAGCTGAGCAACATTTTTGCCCGAATAGTCCAATGTTTTACTTTATACTTTTTAATTTGAAACCGCCAGTGTAAATGCTTAAGCACAATAAAACGAACGTAAACAAAAGCAGTGAGTTAAAAACAGGGTGGTGGCGAGGAATAATTTTTATTAGTAAATTAGTAAATTTTGAAGTCTTAAAACAATGTAATGAAAAAAATATTTATTTTCAAAATGAAACTTAATTAATGCGAAATAAGTAAATAATTAAGTAATTATTTATAAATAAATATATAATAATATTTTTTTTTTAATTTTTATTAATTTAAGTAATGAAAAAATATTATTATTTTTTAAATAAAATTTATTTAATGCAAAATATGTAAACAAATATTTAAAAATAAATATAAAATAAAAATTGTTTTAATTTAAATAAGTTTTAAATAGAAAAATCAAAAAAATAAAATTGTTTGAAATATTAAAAATTAAATGTGTATTTAAATTGCGTGTTTTTATTTGTGTTTTGTTACAAAATTTTCTAAATAACAAAATTTAAAATTATGTTGTAAAACAAAAATTATCGTAAACAAATCAAACCACCCTGTTAATATAATAATATATTAAAATATTACATTTTTCACATTTGCATTCGTTTATACAAATTCATTGTTGAATGCAACAATAATATTAACGGAATTCCACTAAGCTACTTTACAAGTAAAACACACACACAAAAAATATTTTTTTTTGTGGAAATTACTTTTTTACGCTAAAGTTATAAAATTTTGTCAACATTTTTCTCAAACCCAGCACTTTCAAGTTTCGACTGTCTTAAACAAATTATGTGTGCCATTACGGCACTTCCTGTGTATAACGGTATTTCCACAGCATGCTGTTGTGCAGCGAATTCATTTCTACACACAACAACAGCTGATTTTGCTGATATTCAGCATTTCCTTTTGATCGTGCTTCGGCGTCAGTTAATGAAAATTTGCAATTTGTTTTAAAAATTCTGTGCGTGTTTGCTTTAAAAGTGCGTAATTTTCGGTTTTATAAATAATAATAATAAAGTGCTTGTGTGTTTAAATGCAGAACTTGTATTTAGTGTGAATTTACGCCGCTGCCGGCTGTTGGTGGAAAAATGTGCACGGCACTATTGTTAAGTGTAATAATGGTGGAGAAGAGTTAGTGTAATTGTTGTTGAAATGTGAATTTTTGTCAAATTTAATGAAAAATTAGTGTCGAAGCACATATACTTAATCACTTTGTAATTAAAAATCTGTTCAAGTGCAGATCGACGTCGCAGTATGTGTGTCAGGTGAGCAGCACCAAGCCGATATATAATTATTAGAAGTGTTGTTGTGTATGTTGTATGTGGCTTCATATGTAATATTTGTACCTTTAATTAGTGTGTAATAAAGTGTTTAAAGTCGACATTCCAAACTTGAAAGTGCAACGGTTCCTTCAGTGTACATATTTCATGTCTATGCATGTTTGTACATGCATAGATTAATTTATATTTGATTTTTATTATATTTTGCTAGGCGCTTGTTACGTTTCATGTTCGTTAATCAATTTTACCGCTAATTATTGTTAATGATAAACGTTTTATTCAATTACTTACATACAATACATAACTACAACTATTGAATATCGTATTTACTACACAATTACAAATAATACTCGTTCTTTTGCTACTATGATGGTTTTCTTAGTTCTTGCAACGTTTTACTATTTGTTTTCATTTAGATTACAGGTAATACGTATTTTTATTGAATTTTACGTAGCATATTCCCTGTGTTTTCATCATTTATTTCTTTATTTATTTTTTTTTGATTAATTTTTTTTTTAATTTTCATACTACTGCTCTCAACTATTTTTAGCACTTAAAAAATTCGATTTTTTTTTTACTTTTTTTTACATATTACAAATTTTACGTTACATAATTATACACAAATTTTGTCGGCAGATAAAACTGCTACATTTAGTTTACTAATTTGTTTTTACACAAATTGTTGTTAATAATCAGTTAATACATACATACTCACTTACAAACAAGTGTGAGAGTAAACAATAGTTTTTCTGTTTGCTCGTTTTTTTCTAAACAATCTGCTTGCATTATTGCGCTCCTTCATGGCCTTTAATAGCCATGCGTAACTTTAAACATTTGCATTTGTAATTAATTTATTTACTATATATTTCATATCTATTTACAATAACAATGCTAATATCATAACACAATCTTTTTATTGCAGGTAGGTACTCATACGGGGGACATAAGGCGGCGGTTGAGGGTAGCAAACGCTGGCGGTTGCAGGCGGTTTTGATTGGTGGTGGCATTCCATTTTTTTCGGGGCAGTGGAATTCACAAGAAATATACAAGATTAATATGCAATATTTACAAACGGTATTAACGGTATCAAATGTAGTTTGTGCATTGAAAATGATAAGAAATAAGTTTTGACAAGTGAAGGAAAAAGCAGTGAAGAAAAGTCATTAGAGATTTTGGGCTCCAGCATTATTTATGTGAATCCCATTGTAGTTGATGTTTTAGAAAAAGTAACGGTTTCGGTGAGTTCTATATTATTTAAATTATCTTTTATATTTTGTAGTTCATACTGATATTTTGCAGCTGATATTTTGAACCTAGATTATGCGTAAACTGCCTATGCCCCCCCGTTAAAATACATATATTACTTTTTTAAACATTTTGTCGAACTTAACCTCACATTTCAATTTTTTTGCTTTAATCTCACAAGTAATCTCATACGCTTTTTGTGTGAAAAGCTTTATTTGCTAAATGAGATTACTACTCGCCTAATATGGCCGATCGTGTTGTTGTCCCAAGCTCGGTTGATGCCATTAGCGTTACAACTCAGCTATTTTGAAGTAATTCAAAATGAAATCACGGTATTTTTCGTATTCTTTCTAAAAACTTATATTTCTAAAAAAACAAAAACAAAAAAAACATCTTTTTAGAGAACTACCACTCAACCACCGCGAAATGTCGCATCATTTTGTTCGCTTTTCAGAAATCTTATATTTAAAACATTCTTTTTTAATCTCAAAATCTCAAATCTCGTTTACTTTTTTGGGGATACTCTAACTAACCATCAATAGAATAA
Source organism: Zeugodacus tau (assembly GCA_031772095.1). Lineage (NCBI taxonomy): Eukaryota > Metazoa > Arthropoda > Insecta > Diptera > Tephritidae > Zeugodacus > Zeugodacus tau. Next base: position 22,963,894 of record CM062652.1, read on the forward strand.
CAACAGTGCACACAACAATTATCTAATAGCATTTACAATTTCGGCGTCCGTTGCGCAGATTGACTGACAAAAGGTCTAAGCAAATGCTGAAATTTCCAATTTTGTGGACAAAAAAGTTTTACAGGTCCAACGGTTTGCATGCTGACAGAAATTTCATTTTCGTCGCAAATTGTTGTTGTTGTTAGACACTCTTAAGTTTGATTTTTCGTTTGGCTTTGCTTGTTGTGTTTTGTACCATTTACAGCATTAGCAATTGAATGGGTTGAATAACTGCAAGCATGTTGCAAGAATGACAATGGATGTTGTTGTTGTTGTTGTTCTTATTAGTGACTAGATGTTCCTTGCAACAAAGGTGTCGCGTTAATTGGTGTGCAAGCGACAGCAGCAAAAGCAGTGTCGGTGCGCCACAACGAACTAACTGTCCAGCCATTTGTTTGAAGCAGGCTAACGGTGTACGATGCTACAAAATTTGCGCAAACATCGAAATTGTCAGCTGCTGTGATGGCAATGCCGCCTGTTGCTGCGGTGCTTGCTGCTTCACGCTCGGTTGCGGCTGTGTTGCAGTGTTTGTGGCAAGTGGGCGTGATACGTGGGTGGTAGTGCCATTTTTTGTTGTTGTTGTTGTTGCACTTTCCACTGTTGTAACTCTGCGTTCTTTCGTTATTAGCAAGTCGTTCACTATTCGTCCTTCTGTCGCTTTGCCACTCGCTCGCGCTTTTAATGCAGCTGCCTTGTAGCTCGCTTGGGCACGACTCGCGAAAGCTCTTAGTGATGTTGTAGATGCTGCTGTGAATGTTGTTGTTGCAGTTGCATTACTATTGCCCTCAATACCATTGCTGCTGATGCTGCTGCCTGCATTGTCCTCTAGTTGTTGCGGCTTGTCTTCAGCGAAGCGCGCCAAGAAATGCACGAGTCCACCGTTCACGAGAGCACCGAGTAGTGCATCATCGTTTTGTAGCCGTTGTTGCTGTTGCTGTTGTTGTTGTAGCTGCTGCTGCGTTAGCGGCTGTTGCACTGGCGGTTGTTGGTGTCGCAACAATTGTGGTGGAAACTCGAATTTTCTACTGCGCTCCGCTGAGTCGCCGTTGTGTTATGGAATCTGTTGAAATGCCAAATGTGCCGCTGCATCCGTTACGTTTTTGTTGGAGCGCGCACGATCCAGCGACTCCTTGAGTAGGCGTTCACTCTCTTGGCGTACTGTATCAATGTGAGTGCGTGCGTGCGTTGTATCAAAATGGGAGAGAGAGGGGAGAAAAAGAGAGCAATGTTAGTTTTGAGGGTTAAATAATTGGTTAAGGTTCATAATGCGTTTAAAAATTCAAAAAGGTTAACTCAAATTGAAATCAAATAGTTTGAAAGGTTGCACTGCAGTATCTTACGCATTCGAGCTTTATATTTATTTATTTGATTACTTTTGGGTTGGGAATGTACACTTTCGTTGTTCACAATCACTTTTTCTTTCTTTTTCGTTATTTGGCATTTGTTTTGTAGCTTTTTGTTTGAACTGCGATTGAAGTAAATGCCTGTTGATGAGCCATTATTAACACTCATCAATCCAGACTATTTACTTTAAGCACAGTTTAACATGTGTTTTGCGTGGTGAAATATTTATTAAATATGAAATATAGTTTATTTGTGAAAGTTATCGAAAATATTAAAGCTTAAGTTTACGTAAATATTATTAAATCAAAAACCAAAAAAATAAACTTTCAGTTATACTTGACTAGCTTACATTTTTGTACTACAGAGCTTTCACATTGCATTGTGACAATAGCAGTTAGTCAAAAGTTATAGAGAATAATCTTCAAAGGGGTCCGGAGAATTAATACAGTTCATTCACACCTGCTTCGTTTAGTTTCTGCGACCTAAGTCCGTTAAAAACTAGAAAAAATAAATTTTATTAGATTGTTTGCAAGATTTCTTTAAAAAATAGAACATCAAGTGCTGACAGTATTTTATTTTTCAAGATTTCAAGATCGCTGTAAGTTTCCGACCCTCCACTGAATTCATAAAGAGCTTTCTAAGCACGAGCGATTTCTAATTATTTCTTCCTTTTTTAATGATTGAATTTTTAACGAGCTTTCTAATTATTTCTTCCTTTTTTTAACGATTGAATTTTTAACGAGCTTTCTAAGCTCTGCGCGATGTCTAATACGTAGAGTGATTTTATTTAGTGTGGATCAATAAGTTTCGGACACGTCACTGTATTCATAAATCCTTATTGTTTTTAGTAAAAAGTTTTTGACGAGCTTTGCAAGCTCCGAGCGATTTCTAATATGTTGAATGATTTTATTTAGTGTGGATCGGTACAACTTTTCGACTCGCCGCAGTATTCATAAACCCTCCCCTTTTTATTAATAAATAAGCTTTTGCCGAGCTTTGAGCGCTTTATAATATGTTGAGTGTTTTTATTAAGGGTAAAACTTTGCGTTCGCGTTTAATAGAACAGTCTCTCAATAAAAATTCCCTGTATTATCGAAGTATCAAGTCTGAGGTACGAAAGCTTCGTAAACGTAATGAGCTTCGGAACTTTCCTTTTATATCAGCAGTAAAAGTAAGTAAAGTGAGATTAATCAACTTTCAAGTAGTTTAAAATCAAATAGCTTAAAGATATACTGAAAGCTCTGTTCAGATTATAAAAAAGCTCCGAGTAATTTCTAATAAATAGAGTGCTTCTATTTAGTGTGGATCGGTACAAGTTTTCGACTCGTCAGTGTATTCATAAATACTCTCTTTTGTATAATAAATAAGCTTTTAACGAGCTTTATAAGCTCCGAGCGATTTTTAATATGTAGAACACATTTATGGAATGTGAAACTTTGTGATTACGTTTAATAAAACATTCTTTCTATAAAAATTCCCTGCATTATCGAAGTATCGAGACTGAGAAACGAAAGCTCCGTGAACTTTTAAATTTTACTCTGTTAGAATTAATGCCAGCAATAATCGAAGAAAGCAAAGTGTGGTTAATCAATTTGGTTACAATTTGTGCTAAAAAAGCTCAAGCATAAGTTGAAAGCTCTTTTCAGATTATAAAAAAAAGGATTTTTATGCTAATAATTTTACAGCCCACGTCCTTTAGCGACTTTTATAGGTCCATAACTGCTTTCATCCAAACAGAGAGTAAGCTTAAACGTATCATATAAGTAGAACAAGAGCTTTTGTGAAACTCTAGAGCTTTCTGCTGATTTTATTCTCTCCAAATGAACATTGCTAAAACATTTAACGGATTAATGGGGCCACAAAGGCATTCCCAGGAATACAAGCAATTTAAGAAATGTTTAAAAGCTCCGCTTGAAAGCTCATTGAGCTTTATTTGCTTTTAAATTGCGCGCAGTTGCAAACTATCATAGAAAATGTGCAATTACACTCTTATTTACCACACATCCATTTTTCTCCCCTCCCCCCTCCCTTCTTTCGGCATACTGCTTAAAATTAATTTGCACACTTTAGATACTGTTTGTTTTCGTGTCGCCACAGCAAATAACACATACATACAAGTGCAGCAACTATATGATAGTGGAATGTAATAAAAAGTACAATAACAGCAACAACAACGACACTTGCACATTACAGTGTGAGTGGGGTAAATCAGGCGCACAGCCTTTTAAAGTGTCACAATTGCTGTTGCCGCGTCACTGTGGCATGCAACGAGTATGTCAATATGGCAACCATTGAAAAATTACAATAATAGCAACAACGTTGCGTGACGCAAATTTCATGCGACGTGTGTGCATACAAATTACTGAAAATTTAATTAAAAATTTGTTTGCACACGTTGGCAACGCCAGGCGATAGCACAAAAGCCAAACTGAAAACTTCAGCCAACCAACCAACCAACCGACGAACCAGCCAGCCAAACAAAGAAACGAATAAAAATTACCCAAAATAGCTAACAAAGTTAATCATGCTAGTTTGTGAGAGTGGAGAGGGGAGCAGAGCAGAGCAGAGCAGATAAAGGCGAGCGTTAAAAGTGCAGCGTGCAACCAACAGCACTGGCGTTGTTGAAAAATGCGCACGACAAAGTTGCCTCAATGGCGAATTTTTGCACATAACGGTGCGCAGCAAGGGCAGTTGGCTGACATAAAAGCCATCATCAATTTTTAGCTTTATTAATTTCATATGCCACAGCGGGGACAAAAGTCTTTATATGTGCATATATTGGCTTACTATGATACCAATAACCTTGAATAAATGAATATATTGAGGAAAAAAGCATGTTTCACTCAAAAAGTTTAATATGTGGTGTGTTCAAAAAATAACGGGAATTTTCGTTTTTGAAAAAAATATTCCTCTATTCGTCTACATTAATGTTGTCGCCTGCAAAATAGTCACCATTCGCTATAGTACTTATGCCAGCGCTTCTTCCACCAGTCGAAACACTTCTCAAGCGCGATTCTTGGCATAGCCTTTGGCTTTTTCAACGATTCCCAGAGATTGTAAAACGAGAGACACTTTAAGATTCTATTTAATTTTGGAAATAGGAAAAAGTCATACGCAGTCACGTCTGGCGCACATGGAGGCTGTGGCATCGTTACAGTATTGTTTTTGGCCAAGAATTCACGAATAAGCAATGAAGCCTTAGCTTTTAACAAACGAAAATCGAAAAGTTCATAAAAACACGTGTAACCCTAGTGGCAGACAAAGTAAAATGGGAATTTTATCGCTCTTCAGAATAATGTACAATCTATAATATAACATTTTTTTTCGAAAATTTCAAAATTTCCGTTATTTTTTGAACACATCTCGTATTCATAATAATCAGTGTAACTTTCGTCTGCTTAGTTTTTTACTTGTAATTTCAGTTAATTCAATTAGATAAATAGTGGCAGGAAGCCGCATATTTGCACGCCAGCACGACCAGCACGCCAAAGGAGCTAACTTTTGCTTGTAGCAAGCACTGGGATGTGGCTGCCTAGCTGATAATTAGAGGGTTGGATGGTTGATGGTTACTTGGATTGTTGTTAGTTGGATGACTATTTGAGTGACTGGCTCGTCGTCGTTACGTTGCCAGCCATTGTGGCCGAGAGTGTTGTTAATTTGTTTGCTTTGTGTTGCTGCTGCTGCTGCTGCTGCTCGAAGTTGTACTTCAAAGTTGAGTGGCGCGTGTAAACATGCAACACCACATTGCCACACTAATAATAGGCGCACGTATGCAGAGAAACACACACTCATATAACACATGCTTGTAATATAATTTTCTTGCCGGCAAACTTGCCGACAGAGCAGCCCTACGTCGGTTGCCAATTTTCACTCAATTATAGTTTTTCTTGCGGCCAAAATAGGTTTAAATGGCTTAAACTATTATGAAGACAAGTCAGGCGAGCGGACAGACAATGTGTTGCATGTACATACACTTGTGTGCAACAATGTAGCAACTTTATGCTGTGTGATTGCAACATCTCTGACACATGCACAAATAGAGTTTCTCAGTTTTGTGGCTTTCATCTTAGTTTGTTTGCATACATACGTAGTATATGTAGGTGGCTTTGTGTGAGTGCCATTGTTTCTTAAAGTCTTTAAGCCTCTTTGGGGCGTCGAAAGTTTTAGTTCATATTGTTAAGTGATTTTTCTTTCTCTCTATTCTATATTTGCACTTGCAATGCGGTTTGTGGTTGTTGGTTTGCGGTGTGGAAGATGTTGAAAGTGCCCGAAAAGAATGTGGTGTGTAGTGAGCATATTTGAATAGTTTTGGCATGCAAAAATGCGATAACAATGTGCGAGAAATATTACGGTGTTGTGTAGTTGTCGTTTTGGTACTCATTTTGGGGTTATAAAAGTTTTGTTTCAAATAAAAAACTTAGAATTTAATGGAAGGGGTAATAATCTGACTTTAATAGTTTGTAATTTTTATGGTATTTTGTGCAAATAGCATATTTTGTGCTTTAAGAAGACCAATTTATAATTTTCGGAATCTTTTCTAGCATAGTAGGTCTTATCTCTTCAATAACGCGATGATTCTTTGTTTCCAAACGGTCATTTAGAGGTAACTTATCAGTATTGAATTGACGGAATAATCTGCACACCTCCTTCATTCATATTTTGTCCTTTAAAAAACATAAAAAACTAAATTAAATCAGATCTGTATAAGATCTCTTTAAGAATAAACTAATGGTGTAAATTGTCTGTTATACATATTTGAAGACCATTACAATTTCTCGGTTCACCACTGTATTCATTAACTCTCGATTTCCTAATAAAAAAGCTTTCGATGAGCTTTGTAAGTTCTGATTTTTCATGCGTAGAGAGCTTTTATTGAGTGTACAGCTTTGCGATCACGTTTAATAAAACAGTGTCTCTAAAAAAACTCTTTGAATTATCGAAGTGTCGCGAGTTGTAGAAACGAAAGTTCCGAAAGCTTTTCTCTTTTAGAAAAAAAAAATAATTCCAGCAATAGTCGAAGTAAGCATAGTGTAGTTAATCAACTTTGTTGCAATTTATGCTAAAAAAGCTCAAGCATAAGCCAAAAGCTCTCTTCAGATTATAAAAAAATTTGTTTTTATGTGAATCGGTTTACAGCTATGATTCTTTAGCGACGTTTCTGGGTGCATAACTGCCTTCATCGAAAAGAGAGTCATCATATAAGTAGATCTAGAGCTTTTTTGGTACTCTGAGCTTTTCGGTTTCAAATGACCACCGTAAAATAAATATCCGTAATTCTGATATAAGTTTCTATTCCGTTAACCTTGAGAAACTTTAAAGTCTTTCAAATTAAGCTTCCAAGCGGTGTCATCGGTCCAGCTTTGAGAATCCGTCAGTTGCTTACTGTTAAACTTTAGAAAACGGTAAGTGATATTCGTATTAGTCAAGGACTATTCTTGAAGACTTTAATATACAGATTAGCTGGTTCGAGAGCTTTGAATTTGAGGTTTAAATTTCCAAAAAATAACAAACAAACTAATGAATGGTAATCATCCTTCATAACCTCACTATTACCAAAAAACTCCAAATGTTCGACAATATTGAGTAATTTTGTAAAATAAAAATTAATTTCCTTCGGGTATTTCACGAAATTCTTTATTGATTGTAAAATTATTTAAAAAAGTTGTCTATTGAAAACCACAAGAAAGAAGGAAACCAAAGAGAATCAATAATAGAAGAAGTGTTGAGTAAAATTGGCTATTAACACCCTTTCAATAAAGTTTGCACACCACAATAACCGAAGCAAAGGAAAATCTCTTGTGCATTCTCACTTCGCACAACACGTTTTCACCTGCACAAAAATCGTCATAAAATGAATGGAAAAGTAAAAAAGAAAACCAAAACCAATCTAAGCAACAAACTATGCTATTTTGGAGTGCCGGTGACATGCAAGCTGTTTTGCTACAACATTCCCGTCGTGCTCCTGCGCTCTTGCAGTAACCGAATCGAGTTGACACCGCAACACTTTTTAGGTTACAACTTTTACCGCACCATTAAACACTGCCACTCAAAAGTGGACGGACAAAAGCATGCAAGCAAGTGAAGACACACTAAGAAGGACAGCACGACGACAACACCGTGAACCCCGACCACGACTCGTCCTTGCTTCACGCTTCGTATATCCTCAACGTTTTGTTCATTCGCTTGTAGAACATTTGACTTAAAAGGTACTTAAGATGCAAAAAAGTTAAAAGCACGACAAAACATCAAAGGAGTATATGCCAAAAATTAGCAAAAGAATAACCAAAAACGAAACAAAAAAGAAGGTAGAAAGAAAATACAAAATAAGTGCCAACAAAAAACAGCTGTCCTGCTAAAAACTATGACAAAGTTGTGCAAGGAATTCAACAGGAAAGAAGAGTTAGCGCACAAATTCCCAACAGCAAAAAACGAATTGTGAAAGTTTTAAATAAAAAATTAAAATCTATTCATGCAACTTGCAGCAACTTTGGCCAGGTGATTCTCACAAAATATTCGAATTGCAGTGCTTTGGGTAGAAGTAGACTCTTTTTCTCTTTTTCGCTCTTAAGAAGCGCTTAGACAGGTGGTGCACTAAAATTGTTTCGATTTTGTTTTAGTAATGGAGATTTTTAGTTGGGGAAAAGAAAGATAGTAAACTCATTCATTGATCTAAAGAGTTCTGAACATTTATAACGGATTTTTTTATTCAGATTCTATACACTATTCGTAAAACGTTGTGTTGTTAATTGTGAAACAAATCAAAAAAATAGTTGTAAAATTAGTATAATCAAATTAACTACCTAAAAATTTGAAGAACAGCTTGAAGAAGTTACTTTTTTAAGAGAAATATAATAAAGACGTTAGAGCTTTGATTTATCAGTATCAAAATCCAACTACTTATGTCTGCAGCACTTATGAGGACGAAGAGGAGACTCAATCGGATCAACTTTCCATATTTGACGGTTCTGTCCTTTGATCCAAGAGACTCAAGTTTCGATCTTATCAGCTTTACTGATTCTAAATATTTCGGGTGATCCAAGTAGAGGTACTTTTTCAGCCTTTTTGACAGATCACGCGTAAGTCAATATTATTTTGCATTTCATCACGGAAAGACTTGGGCCAGAACAACGTTTAGAAATTGTTCAACTTTATTCCGAAAATTCACGTTCTATAAATAATGTGTTTCACGTGCTTCGCTCAATTTATGGTCAACATATTGGATAATATTCGATCGAATAGACCAGGTTCAGCACACAGTGAAGAAAATATAGCAGCTGTAGCTGAGAGTGTACATGAAGACCGTGGAGAGATTCGGCGCCCTTCGCAGCAACTCGGACTGTTATCGCGCCATGATAACCGACTATTTGATGCCTGAAATTCAAGCTCGTGATTTCGGCGACATTTGGTTTCAATAAGACGGCGCCACTTCTCACATATCGCATCAATTTATGGATTTATTGAGAGAAAACTTCGGGTCGAGTAGATAATTTCACGTTTTGGGGCGATATCACCTTTTGTAAGAATTTCTACTATGCCGAGTAATAAATACGTGCGAAAACCCGAGTCAAAATTATTCAGCTGACATCATGTTTCTTCGTCTATGACACATAGACAGAAAACAATATTTTTTAAAATTGAAATGAGTCTTCTCATAATTAAAATATTAAACCTATTAATCTTAGAGTGAGTGGAATATAGTACATGAATACTATTCTTTGAGTCCTGTATTAAATTACTAATTAGAAAGAAATTGAAAATCGTAAAATTATGTTTTAATATCGGTTCAAGACAACCATAAATAAATTTTGCCCGATTTGTGATCAGCTGCTTTCAAATTGTGTGATAGTACGAGTAATGAGATATAAAATAATAATAAATCTTCAAAAAAGTAGGTCGCGGTCATTTATGGTTATATTGGTTGATTATTCCTTTTAACACCTAAATAACTCTCATTGATTACAATCAGGTAGTCTTAAAAACACGTTTTTATTTTGTTTCAGGCAGCACAAGTTTTTATAGAATCACCAGCGTCCTTAGAGACGCTACTAAAAATATGACTTGAAAGGTTTTCTCATTAGTCATCATTGTGGATCAAAATTACAATTTAAAATTTTTATAAATTCCCAAATACATGCTTAATACAGCCTGAAAGAGAGATATTTGAACCTTTTGTATTGTTCATATTGAATATTTTTGAAGGCTTTCGACTAGCCCAAATAACCCAATAGTATTTCCTCAATTTTAACAATGTTTAATATTTGTCATCAAGTAGCAAGTTTCAAAGGGGGTTTCAACATTATTGTTCCATGCCAATTAATATTCCAACCTCCGTATTAATAATTTGATAAATTAATGATCGTAATATATACTTAGATTTGTTATTTTGTCGGATATTTTTTTAATGTAAATAGTGGTTGGGAATAATATATTTTTTCTTGAAAAATTATATATTTAAATTATATACCCAATTTTTTATATTCAGATCCTAACAGTGACATTAGTTATATAATATTAATAACATAAACTACTTGAGAATTGCTATCAAACACTCGATACGAATGAAAATGTAATAATCGTGTATCTCTAACCACACAAAAAGCTTAAACTCATTTATTAAATGCATTCGAGGCAATTTCTAGTAATGTGTCTGCATAAAATATTAATAAAATCCAAAATATTGCCAGCAAACATAATAAATATGCGTACTTTATGGCATACAAGTGTTTGAACTCACACACACAAATTAAAAAAAAAAAGTGAGCAAACAGAGTGCATTGACTGCTGCACACTTGTTTGACATTGCTTGTAGCAGCATGACGCGTTAAACACCATGTCTCGACTCACTCCTTACCACTGCGAGCACATATGTTGCACAATGGCTTGTGTTGTTGTAGCAATTTTCATATATTTTACCAACTAACACGTCTTTTATTTTCAATTTTTTTGCACTTCCATATTTCTGTTTGCACATATTCATTGTTTTTGTTGTTGTTTTTCGGCACTCACTTTAATATCACTATTTGCACACACAGAAGCACTACGCCAGTGCTGCCAGCCTCATGCCTCTGACATGCCCTAAATGTAGCTCGTGTTGATTGCCATGTGGTTGCTGCTGAGCTGCAAAGTGACTTTAACGTGCAACACTGCTGTTGCAACATCAGCTAGTTTGCCAATTTTTTTTGTATTTCTTTTTTCTTTTTGCTTGTGTTTTCTCTTGTTCTTGTTGCTTTGTATACTGTTTACAGCTGTGCACATTTTAATATTTGCACGTCACACACCAGGCGTTGTGGAAGCCAACCAAGCAGCCAGCAGGCGAGGCAGCATGCAACCAATGTCACCACAAGTGGCAGCAACAACACACTAGCTAGCAGGGATTGCAGAGAGGAGCAGAGAAGCAGCAGAATGACAAAGGCGGTCACTGTGCCGTTAGTGGCAACACTGCATAACCTACATTTCTGGGAACACACATGTATATATATAACGGTATATATAAAAAATATAGTAGAACCGTTGCGGCATCAAGCGGTGGACAGTTGGCCGGTTGCGGAAGTGGGGAGGTGCGCCTGGCTGTTAGAAGGATGAGCTGCGCGCCGCTAGCGGAAATGTGTTATAAATGAGCGTAACTGTGGGAGAGCGGCAAGCTCACATAATGTACCGTTAGTTTTGTATATATGTAATGTGAGTGTTGAACTAATGTGCCACACGCCAAGTCACAAGGTTGTTGCAACAACGCCAACTTAGCGTCATTTGCATAATACTGCTTGCGAAGACAATGGCAACCATGCGCTGGGGCTTAACGCATAAAAATATGTGTGAGTATGTGTTGAAGGCTCTAACTGTAAATTCCATGCGGGTCAGTGCTTTTTCACAATCCCTAACGCACAGCGCGTCGCATATTTAATAGCACAGCAACACAGCATTCATCCATTACATGCGACACCGCCCCACTTCTTTGCCATCACGACTGTCCTCCTCTCGGCCACGCTTCCGGCCTACACCCCTATCGAACATGGCACACTTGAGCCCCCATATCGTACCGTTATAATGTACTGGCGTCTCACGCGACATTGAGTGTATCTTCTTGCTCGGTCCCGGATGTTGTGTCGTATGGCTGGAGGAGTGCGTTAACGTCAGCACCACAACAAGCGCGCTAGCGCATGCTAAGCATATAAATACCGTCATCACAATACATACGATACGTTTACGTTTACGATGCGCCTCCTCATCCTCGTCCGTTTCGTCACTCAGCGATTTCTTCTTGAGCGCCGCCTTGTGCGCGCCACCAGTCATCGAAGCCTTACGGCCGGCGGCTACTTTGTGATGGAATGGACGTAACACTTGCTCGAACGCGGCATCGCTGAGTTCGTACGTCAGCGACGGTTTGCGTTCGAACGAGGGTCGTTTCTCCTCCATGAAGGCGGTGGCTGCGGCGGCGGAGGTTGGCGTCAACGCCAACGGACGTGGACTGCGCTTGATGTCGTCTACCGTGCCGCCAACCGCACTGGACAATGGACGACTGTTGCGTCGGTGGGGTGATGTGAGCTCGAACTCGTTACCGGTCACAGCGGTGGGTGGATAGGCGCTATCGCCAATGAAACTCTTCGATTTTTTGGTCGCACTGAGCGTCTCGCGGTAGGTGCGTAAACGCATGCTGGCGCTGTGCAATGCTTTCGCTTGTTTGGCGCTAGCACTGGCGTTGGTGCCTTGAAAGGCGGCGGCGGCGGCAAGTACGCTAGGACGTTGATGTACTTGCAGCTCTTCGAGGTTGTTAGGCGATAGGTAGAGTGAGCGTCCGTGTTGTGCGCCGCGTTTAAAGTGATAGGCGGCGGTTGCGGCAGCAGCGGCGCTATGCAGTTGTAACGCGTGCGGTGAGTGACCATGTGCTGCGGCTGCTGCTGCTGCGGCCGCCGCTGAAGTTGAGGGACGTCCATCCAGCTCGAGGCTTTGTGAGCTATGCTGACGCGTGTGTGGGTGTTCGCCGCGTTTTTTGAGACTACTCGACGCGGCTGAGGGTGGGTGTGTGCCACCATGTGTCATGACTACGGCGCCACTGCCATCTTCGAAAGAGCCCGAGCTCTTGCGCGCTAACAACACAGCGGCGGCGCGTTGTGCTGCAGCCACTTCCATGCCGATATCCTCCATTTTTGTGCTGCTATTGCTACGCGAACGCGATTCGACGAAGAGCTCGTTTTCTAGTGAGAGATTCTGTTGGGGGAAGAGAGATGCCGTGCGTCCCTCCAGCAGTTCATCATTCAGCGATGGATGTCGTATTTGCGATTCGACTACTGACTCAGGTTTGATGCTGGGTCGGCGCCCCGGATCGTTGAAGGAGCGATGTGAACGACAACCGCGGCGACTTGGCGATGGCGAACGACTTAATTCTTTACCACCACTAGCACCGCTAGGATGGCCGGGCATAAGAAAATTGCCGCGCACCGAACTTGTACGTCTACTCGAGGACGCCGATGAGCCCTGCGACGCTGCCGCCGCTGCGGAGAGCAGCATCTGATCCATTGTGGCGGCGGAATCTTGCTGTGCGTGAAACGAATGGGTTTTCTTCATCTGAAAAGTGGAAGCCGGATGTACGTCAATAGTGTCAGAGCGACGAAACATATTCTTTTTAAGCGGGTGCGTAGCGCTGACCGTATGTCGATGAGACGACGACGACGGCGGCAGCATATAGTCATCGATGAATTGTATTGGCGAACTGCTGCCGCCACGTATACCACCACCGAGTGCGCCCACATCCTCGCCCAGACTACTGCTGCTGACCAAGTAGATGTCCGGTTGATGGGCCAACGGTACGCGCACCGGCAATGGGCTTACCGCATGCGAAGTGGGCGAGCTCGAGCTCGAATGGTGGTGCTGTTGCTGCTGTTGTTGCTGTTGATGTCGCGCTTGCGCCACCATATTTTGAAACGTATGTAGGCTGTGTTGTTGCTGTTGCTGGTGATGTTGTTGACGTGCCGATAACGCTGGTGAGACGACGCGACTGCCATCACCACCATGCATTTGATGCGTTGGTATCGCCAGCGTTTGCGGTGGCGCCGAACGGAGCGGTAACGGTGAGGCGGAACGATGTATCAACGGTTGTTCGACAATCAGCGTATCATCCAGCAGCATTGTAGGCGGTGAACCAGTGCCACCGCCACCACCCAGCGGTGGCGCATAATTGTCGATGGCCATCGAGAGCGAACGATTGATGGCTTTCAGTTTGGGTGGCTTTTTCTTGGTGGCCGGATTGTCGAAGGACGACTTGCCCGGTGTATTGTACTCGTAGTCTATGTCAGCAGCGGTGGCGGCGCCGTGGTGGGTCATGTAACTGTGGCCAGCAGCAGCGGTGGAGGCAGCGGCAGCAGCATGTTGATGATGGTGACTACTACCGCTGGCGCCGCGCTCCATACGGTAGTAATAGTGGTAGTAGGGGTGCCTATTATTATAGTAATGTGCAATTGTGGTGCTGGTGTGGGATTTGTCGGGCGGGAAGGGTTACAATTACAATTACAATTACGGTGTGAACAAACAACAAATGTTACGTTAACGTTGACGATGATGTACAAGGCTTTAGCTGTTTTACTTCTAATTCTTACTCTTACTCTTACGTTTACGATAACGTTGATAAATACGTAAACGTTTACGCTTACGTTTACGGTGACACTTAAAGTGCGTTGGTGTGACGTTAATTTTGCGTACACTTGCTTTACTGGTGATTTACAAAAGGCTGGTGATCGGCTGGAGGTTGTGGTTGTGGTGGTTTTGGTGATTTTGGTGCTGATGGTGAAGGTTTGGACTTTATAAGCAAAATTAGTGGTGTTGGTGGTTATGGTGGTAAAATATATTTAGCAATCTTTAATGGTGCTCTATTTATAGTGATGGTGTTGGTGGTGGTAGGTGTCTTTGCTAGCTGGGTTTATTGCTTGGGTGCGTTACGTTTACGAGCAAGTTATTATATAAATTACGTTACGTTATGAGTACAAAAAAAACGCTATACACCATTTACAATTTACAATTTACGTTTCTTTGACTTGATGCAGGTTGTGGTTGTTGAAGCTTAAAAGCATTGGAAGCGCACATATATATATATAACGGTTTTTGGAGTGTATGAGAGCGAGAGCAAGCGTGTGAGCGAGCGAGCGAGCGACAACTAAATATTGGCAAATGATATATATTTCTACTCAAAATAAGTACTCAAGCCTTTCTAGTGTTGTTCTTATTGTTATAAGGTTTTTTTTTGTGTTTTTACTTTTTTACTTTTCTATTGGAAGCGCTTATGAGCGTGTGGCTCTTTCTCTTTCTCTATATATTTATATATAATATGAAAAATACGTTGTGAGCGTGCGTGCTGGCATGAGTGTTTGAGAGCGGCTACACACTACATTGGAGCTGTTGTGTTGTTGTTGTACTTATTGTTGTTTTTTGTTGTTTGTTACCGATTGTGCGCGCAGTACATTTGAGTGAGCAGCTCGTAAGCGTAACAAAAAAGGAGAGTGTGTACAATTTTTTGTTGCTCACGAACGTCTGAGTGTTTTTTTGCTTTGTTTTTGTTATTGGTAATGAGTTGAGTTTGAGTTGCGTTTTGCTTGACAATTGCTTATCAGTTTCCACCTCGTCTGCTTCTTCAGCTTATTGTAACGCTCACGTTTCAAAGCACCTTGCTGTTGTGCCTACTTGGTGTTGAGTTGAGTTTAAAGTTCATTTGAGTGCAATTTTATTTATTTAAAAATTTTTTATTTAATTTTTTTTCATTTAATAACGTGCATTACAAGTTCGTACTTTTTTACATCTCTGTGTCATAGTTACATTGCTTATTATTTAAATTTTAGATTTACTTTTCTTATTTATTTTTTTATTTTTATTTTTTTTGTCTCTGTTTACTTGGTGTTAGTCCTCGCTTTCCTATATTCTTGTCATACTCTTCTTAGAGTATTATGTTTTTTATGTAAAATTTTTTGTTGTGAGTATAATTTAGTGCTATCTCTTTCTATTATACTTTGCATTTATCACTTGGTGCAAGTTGTGTTGTATTTGTTGCATCAACATAACCATTTCGTTTTTTAAATAAAAACAGTAATCACAACTAGAATTAGACAAAGAGAAAAAGAGACAAAAATACATATATATTTCATAGAATAATTGTGTTATCGAATTGATATGAATTGAGTGCTTTATTGGAATGGGGTTGGGTGAGTGAGTGTATAAAGCTGTGAGTGGGATATAAAATGAGTATAAACAGCGTGCGGGTGAGTGGTGGATGTATTTATTGCAAAAATATGTTTTTTAATAAATTTTAAGAATATGGTGTGAAAAGATATGAGTGAAAAATGTGTTTGAGTGATTATGTAATGAGTGTTTTATTTAGTATAATTTTAAAAATTTAAAAATTTAGAATTTGTTTGTTATTATGTTATTTGTTTGTAATTTAAAATAAAAAACTTTTTGAGAAAAGTGAGCGATTAAAACTCATGTTACAAAAACTCACTCATTCATTAAATTTCAAAAGTCAAAAGAGTGTCCGAACATTATTAGAATATTAATAAAATTAGGCAGTTGAAAGAGTGCCACAAAAAAATCTAATTGAGTGAAAGTGCTAAATTTGAGTAAAAAATTGATTAATTAAGTTGAGTAAAAAAATAAATTGAGGAAACCTCATAGATTGTGAGAAAAGCGAAGTGAGGTAAAAAAGAGAGTTTAAGTTGAGTAAAAAAATAAATTGAGTAAATACATATAGTTTATTATAAAATATATTTGAGTGAAAGGCCAAATAATTATATTTAAATGAAAAGTAAGTATCAGTACAGTGTGTAAATGAGTGAAAATTTGAGATTAATGCAAAATGTATATAATTTTGAGTGGAAAATGAGTTTACATATTGAGTGTATTTTATGTGAGGATTTAAGTTTATCTCAAAGAAATACGAATATGAGTGTAATGTGTTAAAATGTTTATAATAACGGAACGTTTTAAAAGACAACATTTAGAAAATTATAATAATTTGAGTAAAATGGTTGAGTAAATTATATGCAAATACAAGTATAAGTAAATAAAATAAATTAAATCTTGCGTAATTGAGTTAATATTGGGAAAATTGGTTTGATTATATGCTCATAAATAAAATATAAATAAAAATTAAATATTCAAATGGATTGAGTGACAATGGAAAAACTGAGTAAAATTGACATGTTTGAATCTAGTTGTAATACATTAGTTTGATTACATGTTCATAAATTAAATATAAAACAAAAGTAATGGTAGAATAGATTGAGTGAAAATGAAAAAAATTAGCAATGAGACTTGAGTGGCTTATATTTGAGTATATTAGTATTTTATCTAACAAATTAATGAGTAGTAAACACGTTTGTGGTAATTTTGAGTGAATGGTCTATAAAGTCTCAGAATAAATATGAAAACAAATTGAGTGAGTAGAAAAATACCACATTGAGTTTGAGTGAATTTTGTAAAAATTACATCAAATATTTTTGCAATTTATTTGTACGTTTTAAAACTGAGATTCAATATCCATAAAACATGAGTTATACATATCTTGTGAATGAGTGAGTATTTTTAGTTTGAGTTTTTAGCCAAGTTTTGGGTTAGAAAGATATTTTAGTGAAAACTTTTGTGTAAATAATGTTTTAGAATACCGTAAAATTATATGTGATGTGTTGTATTTGCATATAATTTACTCAACCATTTTACTCAAATTAGTATAATTTTCTAAATATTGTCTTTTTTTCTATATATTAATTGTGGATATTGTTGCAATAACGGTGTAGTTAAATAAATTAAATTTCTAATATCATATTTATATAGGAAGTGAAAATTATAGCAATCTATTGCCAAATATAGTATTTATTAAATAAAAAAATTTGAGTGCAATTTGAGTGAAATGTGTCTGTTGTTAAAACAATTTAAAAACATTATGCTAAAGTGAACAATACAATATGTATGTTAATTATACATATAAATACTTTTTGAAGTTAAAATAATAATTTAGTTTCATTTGAGTGAAAATAGAAAGACATATTCTGAATTTTTAATACTCAATATCTTAAGTACTAAAGCGTATGAATTGTTTTATTATATAACACGAATGAGCCTTATTTTGTACACTAATGTTTTATTTGCTAATTAATTTATATTAATTTATATAAATTTGAATTCTTAAAGATATATTAAAGAGCGAGAAAGTGCAAACTGGGTCACTTTATGATTTTTTGACCATAAAGGCAATGAGATAATTTTATACACTGTTTAAACCATTTTTGAATAACTTAAATGCAGATAATATCCAAAAAAAAATTTGTTCTCTTTCGAGAGAAACAGAATATTTTGCTCGTCCATTTTCATTTCAATTAACATAATAATCCAATTAATTTCCACCGAAAATAACTTTTTTAATTTATTTTTACGCTTATATAACTCCTCTTCTATTTATGCTTTGCTGATACACAAGTGTATGGTCAAATTAATGGCACTCACTTGAATGCCAACGACATTTACATATGTAAACATGTATACAAGCGCATAGCGACGCAAATATGATTGATGATTTACCTGCGAAGCAATAAACCGCTCGCTCACATTTACATAAAAACATGGAAAATTTGTTTGGTGTCCATTATATGTTCTTTGTCCGTACCTACATCGTTATTCACCGCAAAACTTTCTTCCTTTTCATACACAAACACACTCACTCACACAAAGAGATGCGCTGAATAAACCAACAGAATTGCTCACAAATACGCCACGACCGTTGCAACACTTGACAGGCGAGTGCCATAAATAATGTCAGTCAGTATGTCAGTGTGTGCGCAGCGACAATTTGAAGTGAAGTGTGTCGTGTCGCCTCTTGTCACAAACTCACTTTCGTATGCTCAAAGATAATTCATCATTCGGATCTGTCCGCACAATGACGGATATCCGTTAGTTGTTGCAATTGTTGTTGTTGCAATTGTTGTTGTTGTTACCATTTATTTGTTGTATTTGGTGTTATACAAGTGAACTACACCCGAATATGACTCTGCTTCCGTGTGATTGCCCCGCTCAGCCTTCAATTTACATATTTATATAAAGAGACTTGTATGTGTGTGGGTTGTAACAGTTTGCCTCAGCACTTCCGTTGAGAGTTAACCCTAAACGGAAATTTTACATGATAAACTCTCTGAACGCTGACCCCCCAAACCTCATATTTTAAAGGGTGCACAACTACATTTGTTTGAGTGTTGAAGAGATCTGTGTTTTTGGGAAAAATATTCACTTTTGATTATCCCCTTCGGTCTTGTATTTATATCTAAATGTTTTGAAGCACATTCGTACTTCATTTTTATGGGCTTTTAATTGACTGTTTAGAGCAAATGTTGTAACAAATGTTTACTGCTATTGTTGTTGTAAAGGGAATACGAATGATGAAGAGTGTTTTTTTTATATTTAATGCTGAAGAAAATTGATTAAAACTATTACTCAGGCATTTTCCAATGCAGTAAAACTATATACCGTTATAAAGAAAAAAGCGTATGAGGATTCTCATCTCTGAAACTCTTCAAACTTAATTCAAAATGTTTTTCAAAAGAATTTCAGACAATATTTTAATTTTGTCAATTAGTTCATTATCTAGTTTAAACAAGATTTTAATTAACTCAATTAACAAACGTTTGACTCTTCAAATAAATTGATTTTGAAAAGTATATTGATATTTTGTTAATCGAAACAAGTTTTTAATTGACTCAATTAAGAACTGTCGATTCTTCAAATAAATTGGTTAATAAAGATAAATTGGCTGCATCTTAATATAGTTAATAAATTGATATTTTGTTAATTTAAACAAGTTTTTAATTTACTCATTTAAGAACTGTCGACTTCTTAAAAATTTAGATTTTCAAAGATATATGTATTGACAGCATCTTAATTTAATGAATACTTGCTTTTTTGTTATTCCAAGGCATTACGGACATTATTTTAATTTATTCAATTAGTAAATTGCGTAAACTAATTTGAATAAAATTTTAATTCACTCAATTAAGAAACTGTGCACTCTTCAAATTAGTTTTTTTTTTAATGCAAAAAAGCTGCTGTTATTTAATTAAATTAATTAGTTAATTGTCCACGTTGATATAAATATATTCTTAGTTAACTCAATTAAGAAACTCTCGATTAGCACATCTACTAAGAAGTTTTTAATTTTTTTGTGTGACTACTTTTATTATATTTTATAAAATTAAAACTTAAAAATGTTAAACTTATTTTAATACTTAATAAGTCTGGCAACGCTAATGTTAGTTATCTTCAATTCGTTGAAAACAATTAAAGTTTTGCGTCTGCCCACCATAAAAAATTCTAACGAATTATTTTGTAAAATTTATTGTAAGTGTAGTGGTAGTTTTAATATTAAATTTAGTGAGTGTGGCAACGCTATTCAATTATTTAATATTTAAAATTAAATATTTTAAAACAATTAAAGTATTGTATCAACATTGTATGTATAATTTACAAATGTTTATTTGTTGAAAAGATACTTTTAGTATGGTGGCAACTCTCAAAAATAATATATTTTTTATTTATTTGTTCATTATATACATTTAAATATTTACTGAAATTTTTGTTTGTATAATTTATTATTATTTAATCCATGATCAGCAAACAAATGCGGCAACATTATTTGCATTGCTGTATTTTAATATGTGCTGACATAAACTAAGGCAAATGTGCCATAAGTGGAATTAAGTGTAGTCATTTAGTCTATTTTGGATATTTGCAGAATAAATGTCTAAAAATATGTCTGTATGTATTCACATTTTCATTTATGGAGGTTTATTCCTCCATTTGGTGTCAATTAAATTTTATGTTTCATACTAAGCTGGACAGAATGGCTTTCACTGCGCACATTAGGCGCCAGCAAGCTTAGTGCTTAGCATATTCCAAAATTATTTCAAATATTAAACCAAAATAATTATTGAAATTTCTGTTAACATCCGAAAACAACAAATAGTGCAAATTATCTCCATGACAGCGAGTGATTTATATTTTTCGTTCAATTAAAGTGATCACTTAAGCTGGCTTTGCAGCAATAAGCTCTTTAGAAGCTTTAATTTACATACAGACACACATTATTTCATTTACACAATTATCTTTATCAACTCGTCACCTCCACCGAGCGTCTTCTTTGCCTTCAGTTGCCATTTGTCTACAGCAACTTTGTAAATTTTAGCCGCGTTAATTTTTTATAATCACCACTTCACAGAGTCCTTGGTGGCGCCTGCGGATATGAAATGATTTCTGATTTAATTATTCTTCATTTAGCGCTTTCACAATTACTTCCAGTGAAAGCAGCTCTTCATGACAGCAGCAGTTGCAATGGCAAACGCGTAGTCGTCGTCGTCGTTGAGTTTGCGCCAATTTTAAGTTGAAAATGCATTTAATGGATTTTTAATACCCGCATTTAGTAGATGTCTACGAGCGCTTAAAGGCGTTTACGATGAGCGGATATTAAATTCATTGGAAAGTTGTGGATGCGTTAGAATATAATTTTTGTTGAAGTACTTTCAATTTGAATAACTTTCAATTCATTGGTGAACTCTTGTGGTTATCTTGATAAGTCTACAAATTGTTGTAATGCTCAAGCTTCTCTAATGATTTATTGAAATGTTAGAAAAACATTAACTCTGTGAAAGTCTTAGAATATATACTCAATCAATGAATTGACAATTTTAGAGAATCATGATCTCATCTCATCTCATCTTATTGCCTCGCTTCCTCTTTATTACCTTCAACTCATCTAATTTGATTTCATCTCATCCTATCCCACCATAGAACATTTAATTTATTCACCTCTTATCTTATTTTATCTCACCTTATGTCATCTTATCTCCCCTCATATCGCGTATCTCACCACTATTTGCATCTCATCTTATTTTATATCATGTCTGATTTCACCTCGGCTAATATCATCTTCTCTACTCACTTTTTTTATTTTCTTCGATTCTTCTTTGATTTCATCTTATTTGATCTAATTCCATTGTTGGTTTACTTTTTCTCGCCACATTTTCATTTCATCTATATTTTTCCAACATTTTCACAACACTTTATGGCATGTGATCTCATCTCTTATCTTATGATCTCAATCTCATCTCATTTACTCATATCTAATATGTATATAAAATTCTCGTGTCACGGTGTACGTTATTGAACTCCTCTGAAACCGCTCGGCCGATTTTCGTGAATCTTTGCGTGCATATCGGCTAGGGTGGAGAATCGGACAACATCTATTTTTCATCCTCCTAAATGTTAAGGGTGGTCGACCGCTAAATTTTTTTAACTTTCCGCGAAGAAAATTAAAAATTTTCTAAAATCGGTAAGTTATTGGTTGTTGAAGTTCAAACCGATCTGGCTAATTTTAGTCTTGAAATATTCGTGAAAGGCCAGAAAAAGATTAGAAAGTGAGTTTGAAGGTTGTCTTGTTGCTTTGTTAAAATATTTTTGTTATTGTTCAATTGTATAAGGTTGTGTCGATAGCCCAAAACAATTTGTAACAAATAAGGAAAGGCTAAGTTCACGTCCAACCGAACATTTTACACTCTCGCAATTTATTGATGTAATTTTATTAAGATAACACACAATATGACCTATATATTCGGCATAAAGTCCCATAGAAATAACATATAGTATATAAGGGCTGATGTGATTCCAGAACCAATTTCACTCATTTTCACCACCAAGGTTAACGGGAATAGGGGTAACTTGGCACCTGTTAGTAGGCAAACAAACGGCACATTCGGCCTTGAAATTACTCCTAAATTGCAAATGAACGAAACACCAGTCGGCAAAATCGACAAAAATAGCGCTATAACGAAGATTTTCCAAATATTCAAGAAGTCGTTGGAGGTACTGCACAGGACTTTAAAAGATCTTGATTGTCGATGAACGTTTTTGGTGGAGCCAGGATTCTGTTAGTAGGTGATTTACGCCAGACTCTTCCAATTATTCCGGGATCAACTGTTACTGACGGGCTAATCGCATGCCTAAAGTCATTTAATTTGTGGCGACACATAAAGTATCGCCAATTAACAACTAACATATGAGTGTTTTTGCAACAATATCAAATTGCGATTGTAGAAGCAGTTGGCAGTTGACACCTCGATGGATTAATAACATTTCCAACAGATTTCTGTCACTTCATTGACTTGAAAGAGAAGTTTTCCTGACATGAAACCTCAATATGATAACCATAAATGAATGATTGAATGACATATATTGGTGGTAAAAAAACAAAGATATCGATGATCTTAATGCGACAATTTAGAATTTCGGTCCAGGAGAGTTGACACAGCTACAAACCAGGATGACGTAGCCAATTATCCCAAGCTAATTAAAATTGCCTGTACTATCACCACTCACTTTGCAATTAAAAGTAGTGTGAGTTGTCATCATGCTGCGTAACATAAATCGACCTCGAGTAATCAATATCGTCGCCGAAGCCAAGATTGGACCAACTTAATTTAATGTATACCTTAGCCACAACAACGTGTGGCCGGGTCTGCTAGTTATCTATATTTCCTAGTCCCATCTAGTTCATAACAGCTCACCTTGTCTTATCTCACCTCATTCCAGCTCATCTGTACTCGTTTTATTTTAATTTATTTCACCTCATCTTGTCTCTTGTCATCTAAATTTTTCTCACTTTGGCATAGTAATATCTCATCTCTACTATAGTATATCCCAAATATGGAAATTCTCCGGTAAATTATGAAATTTAGCACAAAAATACAACAACAATACTAAAAACTCAAACAATATTAAAACAAATGCTCCTAACAACTATCGCTATATTTACACGCTGTACACGATAGCGTGAAAATTTATTTATATTTAAGTAGACAAACAACAACAAAAACAGCAACAACAACTAAACTATCAGAACACCCAACCACACAACATCGCCACCACAATTGGAGAAATAACGGTTGTGAACAGCTGCGAACTTGGTCGAAATGAATAACGGTGTGCCGTAGAGGCGAAGGTGTGCCTGAGGTGAATAATGTGAATATACAACATTCATACAAACACATTTACATTGGCATATGCGTATGTGTAATCCCGCTATGCATGAGGAAATACCAAGCTTTCTGATAAGATTTTCGCAAGCACATATGCAAAGCAGTTCCAGTGGGTGGAGAACAAGAAGAAGAAGAAGCAGAGCGGAAATATGCGCTTAAAAGTGTGCAGATTGCGAAAACGTTTTTTTCGGTGTGAGAATTTTAAACTGTGCTATAATATTTGTTTGAATAGTGTAAGTACTAGAGCGTGACAACGCACAAGGACATGCCGAGGCACAGCTACACGCACATATACATATACATATGTATATATGATTATAATACATAGCTCCCTCATAAGGGTACACACGCATGGAGAACAGTGAAAATATGTTTAAAATGTGGCGTCGCCGATCTGCAATCCACACGGATGAGCAATAAATCACATAACAAAGCAATTTGCATATCCTTCCGATGCGCGCTGATACATATATACATATGTATATATTTGCGAGGAAGCCACAAGTACTCTAAATTCATGATATCAACACATGCGCGATTACATATATATATATATATGTATGTACCCATAGTAAGAATATATATTTATTCACCTACACATATACTCGTATACGCACGCTTGTCTTAAGCGCTTTTGTCTGCTTCACGTGGCACGCTACTGGTGCTAACCGCAGTCAAAAATGTGGGTTAGAGTGTATATGTATATATTTGTATACAGCTATCTGTTCAGGTTTATCTCCACAAGTGTTGCGCGGTAAATCGTTTGAAAATAAACCGCTAATGTGTCTGAGAATCTGTTGCATGCTCTTTGCTGGCCTTGTGATCTGCTTTTTGTTGTTGTTTGTTGACATCGCGCAGTTTTCAGTAAAGCGAACGCCGTGGAAAAGCTGAAATAATCCCGTTACTCGTTGCTATTATTGTTGTATGTTGTATTATATATAAAAAATTGCAGACATAGCACTTTAGGTACAACATTGCTTATTCTGTCTTAAACTTTTGAATGCAATCTTTTTTATAAGCATCTGTAGTTACAAAATTGCTCTTAAAGTTTCAAGAAATGGCTATTTCGTTTTAAAATCCTTTCAATTGGAATAAAAAAATAAGCATATATGATTATGAGCTACATGCAGTTAAATTTAAATTATTGTTTTATTAAAAACAAAGCGTTGACTCGGAGTCTACTTGAAATAAAACCATAAGGATAATGATAAGTTGTTATTACAGTCTCAGTAGCCTTTCTTTGAAACTATATCGTATAACGTCTCTATAAATTAAATATCATATTAAATTATCCAACAATTTCGCGAAGCTCCATACGATACATATTTTCAGTAACATCTTGCGAATCTTGTCTAAGTGACACTTCATTCATTGTAAAAGTTGTAGCTGTTAAAATGTTGGCAGACTTTGGAAAAGTTAATAAAATATTTAGAGAATAAGTAAAATGGCACATAAAAGGTCTTTATTTAGTATTTCAAACAAATTCCTTAACCCGTAAGTTCAAATATGCTTCGAGCATTTCCATTTAAAGCCAGCAGGAACTTGCCACATGATCCAGATAATCTTAATATTAGCTGAAACAAGGTGTTGTGGACTTTATATTTCCAAATTGTTGTACTTCATTTAAGTCTGTGTGTATAAATGTCAACTTTTTTTTCTAAGAAGGCAGACCTAGATGATCTCGTGAATATCAATTCTAAAAAGAAGACCAAACACAAATTTGACCATCTAGATAACCAAACAGCTAACCAATACTCGAATAACAAAACATAAGAGATTGGGAGGACTCCTCGGTTAAGGAAGTCATTAGCAATGGTACACTGCTGGGTCTAAGACCACAGATGGTATAGATGCCGGGCTCGCGGGACCACGTATCGAATCTGTCGATGCCCATGGGACACTTTCCCAGTATCTTTCAGGCTGAGGTCTATGCTATTAATTAAATGCGCTGAAATAATATCAGACAGGAACTATCACGGCGAACGAATTGCCATCATCAGTGATAGCCAGGCGGCTGTCCAGGCACTATCATCCTTCGAAATAAACTCGGGGTTGGTTCTGGACTGCATTGGAAAACTCAATAGAGTGTGCAGCAACAACAAACTAACACTGTTCTGGGTACCGGGACACAGAGGTATACATGGCAACGAAATCGCAGACCAGCTAGCTAGAAAGGCTGCGGCTACCAGACCGGTGGGGCCAGAGCCCTTCATTGCCGTTGGTCCGCAAGCTCTGAGAAATGGACTACTCGTAGGCGAATTAGAAAGAAGAAATCGCTACTGGCTGCAACTGCAGGGACTTCGCCACTCCAAACTGTTTCTAGGGGGGTACAACCGCAAAAGATTCAAGCAACTTATTGCGCTCCCAAGAAACAAAATGAGACTACTAGTGGCACTCTACACTGGCCATTGCAGACTAAGGTGTCATCTGAACAAACTCGGGATCTGCTCTATGGACCTGTGCAGATTCCGTGATTTGGAAGCGGAAACACCTGAGCACCTACTCCTGGAATGTCACGAGGAGGCAGGAAATGCGGTCTCCATATCCCCAAAGGGAAAATATCGCGACCACCAGCCCTTCAGCTTTACTAAGTTTCCTTAGAGCTACAGGAGTGGACGGTATTCTGTGATAAATAGGAGTGGGCACAATAGGCCGTAGGTCGCAGTGCGATCCTCTAATAAATCTAATCTAATCTAACCAATACTCGATTCCTGTTTTTTTTGTTGTCCTTCGTAGATCTCCAAAAAAAACTACAAATTTTCTACTGCTGATACATCTATGATCTCCTTCAAGTACTGTTTGATAGTGCCGTTGACCGTGGTGACTTAAAAAATCCTTAAAATAATTACGATGACTACTGTAGAATCGGCGATTTTATGCTGGATAAGAGTATGGAACAGTTTCGGTTATGTACTAACATTGACTGTCTTGTGAACGGTCGATGATTTTGTAGAGCATGGTATTGTACAGTCAGCATTTGTATAACTTTTTTTTTTAATCTTGACAAACAAGAGCTCATATTAGACCCTATATATTGTATCTTTGTGGTAATTTGATGCAGGCGTTTTATATACAAGGATTTAAAAAATGATATTAAGCCTAAAGGTATACTTCTAAAAATTCAATGGTATTTTACGGTTTAATTTATTTAATTTATTTACGCTTGACAATCAAGGTATCATATGTGACATTTTAAAATTTATCTTGGTGGTTATTTTATGAAGGAATATTATATACAAAGCGGTCTCTGATTACAGTGTATTTGTCATAAAATTCAAAAATTTATACTGAGCCTAAATGTATGCTTCAAAAAATTCATGTCTGCCTGATCTCTAAGAGTTAAAAAAAGTGTGTTCTATTTTTTGCTGTAACTATAATGAAACGCTTCCAGCTGCCTTTGCCTGCTGTTGCTCTCGAAGAATTTGCAATACAATCCAAATGCACGATAAATATTTAATTCCAATTCATGTTTACAATGAATGAATTCACAAATCGTTCTTTTGCTGCAAGCACTACAAGCAACTATCAAACGAATAAAACGAATCAGCGAGCAGAAATTGGAAATATATTACATTTACATGTGTTTGTTTGTATGTATGTGTGTCTGTATATGTGTATAGAATGCTTCTTATTAGTTTGCCAATAATTTGCTGCGATTTTCACCATACGCTATATTGCTTTGTATGCGATATTTGTAGCACACAACAGCTTACAAGGCATACAGAACAGAATAAAGCAATATCACAAACACATATAAACATTTGTATATATGTATATCTATACCTATACATGGTTACCAAGTCGATTGTGTACCAAAGCAAATGCATTAAAATTCAAATTCATGCAATTTCTAGCGTTCGTGGACACACATAGTTGCCAACACTGTGTCACGCTGTTTATTGTATGCATAGTGTTGTTGTTTTTGTTGCCCGTTGCTGGTGTTGTCAACAATGCTGTTACGTTTGTCGCCAACATGCTTGTCGCCTTACTTACGACAGACAAACACACTCACTTTACAACAACAATGTAGAATAAATTTTGTTGTTGTTGTTATTGTTGCTTCGCATTCTATTGCATATGCATGTGTCTGTGCTGGTTTGCAGGGCATTTGTAACGTGATTGCTGACACCGATTGTTGTTGACAAGGCAAGCAGCACTGCCATGTGTCATACACAGGCATATATATATATACATATACACCTATATATACATACATACATACATCTATATGTATGCTTTATTATCAGTTTAGCTGGAATTTGGTGGCATTTCAACGCGTCGCCAACTAATTTGATTCGTGTCACAGTTGCAGCTGCATGCCACATACCTTGCAACACCCGCTTTTGACACCTCACCCCTCTCTCTGTGGTCGCTACTGACTTTGGCTGACTATAGCAGCATCAGCAACAGTTATTTGCTTCTTTTGTTGGCTGATTGTAGATTTGTGACACTTTTTTGTTGTTGTTGTTGTTGAAATACTGTTGTTATTGCTTTTACTGACAATTTGCTGTTATTGTTGTTGTTGCTGATTTTTTGCTTTTATTGTTATTGTTGACAATTTGTTGTTGTTGTTGGTGAAAAGTTGTTGTAATTGTTGTTGCTGATATTTGTTGTTTGTTTTACGAAAGGACATATGTACATATGTATGTGTCTGCATAACTCTCATTGCCACATATCACACAGTGACACTGAGTGCGCGGAGCATAGCAAATGAGCGAGAGCTTCCCTGCCAGCCAAAGGTGGTGAAAAAGCTGGTTAAACCGAAGGTTTTTAAACCCACAAAAGTGGTAAAAAAAGTGGTGAGTTTGTCATAGGCCAGCATAGCTGCTTGTGAGTTTTTTAACCACTATTCCCCTCACATGTACGAATACAAAAACAAAATAACCCAAACGTGTGCGTTGGTGTTAGTAATTGAAGAAACATGAGGGGAAAGTGGTTAGGCCTGGCTGGCAGGGTTTGTGGTTGCAAGTTGTTTGTACATACATATGTATGTGTGTGTGCCTTACTTGCAACTCATGCACATTTTGATATTGTTTTTGTTTCGTTCTTTACACTTTCTTCCATGTGCAACATGCAACTGGCTTGTGGTGCATGACAGCTGGTTGTGTTAAAGTTGTTGTTGTTGCAATTTTTTGTTGTTTTTTTTATTTCTTATTTTCAACACACACACACATACACGCATTTTATTCTGTAAGTAGCTATGTTCATGTAAGTTGCAAGCTAGTAAAACTGTGGCTTAGCCATTATAACAAACATAAATTGTTGTTGTTGTTATTGTTGCTGTAAATTTGCTGCTGCATAAACATTTTCTTAAGAGTTTTCTGCTGCTGTCAGGCGAGCCATTTACAAACGTAGTTGTTGTAATTGCATTTTACAAATGCTTTGTTGTTATTGTTACAACAACAGACAACAAATTGTTGACAGTTTGTGGTTTTACTTGCTAATTAAATCATTTTATGCTTTAACTTTTTGTATGCGTATGCAGATTTTACAAGTGAGTTTTAAGAGATTTATTACGTTGGCAACAACAACAATTTACTGTTATCCTTGTAAATATGTTTGTATATCCTTTCACTGTTGTATTTACTAAATTTATCTCTTCGAAATGCAATTATTTTGCGAAAATGTGTCAGAGCTTAAAGTGAATTTATAATCGGTTTTCTGCTAGATTTGAAAATCAATAAATTGCATTTACTACTACTGATTTAAATCTAATTTCTGTTTTGATTTTAAAATTTGAGATTTTCCATAAATGATTTATTAATGCTTTCTAAGCTCTTGTAGAATAAAAATAGCAGCAATTTCCTACAATGCTTTTATTGAATTTAAATTTTACTGTTTAATACTCGCTTAATTAGAAACAAAAAGTTAAAAGGTTGCCACTTGTTTCAAAATTTTAGGTAAAAGAAAAATGTGTTACTTAACAAGTCAGGAAGGGCTAAGTTCGGGTGAAACCAAACATTTTATACTTTCGCAATTTATTGGTGTAATTCCATTAAGATAACACACAATTGGACTCACATATTCGTCATAAAGTCCATTAGAATAACGAAAATCATCATATATGGTATATGAGAGCAGAACCGATTTCACCATAGTGTACCTTGGTGTACCAAGACTATACGCTCACTTAATTTTGCTAAGATATCTCACATGTTAACCGAAATATGCGGGATAAAGCCGACCGTATTTCAGAAAAACCTATATATAGGTATATAGGAGCTAGGGGAAGTTATGACCCGATTTTAACAATTTTTGGAATAGAACATTATTAGAAAAAAACAATTTCCTCTGAATTACATTAAATTATCTAAGAGATTTACCAATATTTTTGTTGAAAAATTACCCTTAGGCACTAAGTTCTTCATGTTCGATATCAGGGACCTTGAAAAATTATGATCCAATTTCGACAATTTTTCCACAAGTGATGCCACACCTCAAATACAGTATTTGTGTAAAGTTTTATTCCGCTATCCTCATTAGTTCCTAATGTGTATATTATAAAGTCAAGGCTTCAGATGGAATTCAAAATTGAGTTATATGCGAAGTAGTCGTGGTTGTGTACAGCTACTGGCGTACGCCGATGATATCGATATCATTGGAAATAACACCCGCACCGTTAGTTCTGCTTTTTCCCTGGATAAGGAAGAGAAACGAATGGGTCTGGTGGTGAACGAGGACAAGACGAAATATCTCCTGTCATCAAACAAACACTCAGCGCATTCGCGTATTGGCTCCTACGTCACTGTTGAAAGTCATAACTTTGAAGTTGTAGATAATTTCGTATACCTAGTATTAACACCGATAATAATGTCAGCCTTGAAATCCAACGCAGAATCACTCTTGCCAACAGGTGCTACTATGGACTAAGTAGGCAATTGAAAAGTAAAGTCCTCTCTCGACGAACAAAAACTAAACTCTACAAGTCCCTCATCATTCCCGTCCTACTTTATGGTGCAGAAGCGTGGACGGTGTCAACATCCGATGAGACGGCGAGTTTCGAGAGAAAGGTTTTGCGGAAGATTTATGGTCCCTTAAACATTGGCAACGGCGAATACCGCAGAAGATGGAATGATGAGCTGTATGTGTTATTCGACGGCATAGATATAGTCCAGCGAATAAAAAGACAGCGACTACGCTGGCTGGGTCATGTTGTTCGAATTGACGAAAGTGCCCCAGCTCTGAAAGTTTTCGATGCAGTACCCGCTGGTGGAAGCCGAGAAAGAGGGAGACCTCCACTCCGATGGAAGGACCAGTTGGAGAAGGACCTGTCTTCACTTGGTATTACCAATTGGCACCAAACTGGCAAAAGGAGAGATGCGTGGCGCGCTGTTGTGGAGTCGGCTATAACCGCGTAAGCGGTTTCTACGACAGTCAAGAAGAAGAAGAGTCGTGGTTGTAAACCGATTTTTCATTCGTGTTATCAGGATGCTAAAAAATATTATGTACCGAATATCATTGAAATCGGTCAGGTAGTTCCTGAGATATAGTTTTTGACCCATAAGTGGGCGATGCCACGCCCATTTTCCATTTTGTAAACAAATACGAGTGCATTTCTTCTGTCATTTCTTCTGTAAAATTTAGTGTTTCTGACATTAGTGAGTTAACGCACTTTTAGTAATTTTCAACATAACTATTGTATGGGAGATGGGCGTGGTTATTATCCGATTTAAACTATTTTTATTGTGGTTGATGGGGTATGTAAGGGAAGCGACTGCGGAAAGTTTGGTTTATATAGCTTCATTGGTTTGCGTGCTATATACAAAAAACCTATTTGAGGGTGGGTCCACGCCCACTTCCCCAAAAAAAAAGGCATCCATAAATATGTCGCTCCCTAGTGCGATCTCTTGTGCCATATTTTAGTTTTATAATTTTATTTATGCTTTAATTATGACAATTTATAAGTGTTCGGTTTTCGCCATTTTGGGGGCGTGGTAATGGTCCAACCTTCTCATGCTATCATTATTCTCTATCTCAATTTTTATTGAAGTTATCGCTGGCACGGATGTAGGATTATACATTAACCACTGTATTTAACATTCTTTGAGTCTTCCATGTTCCCAAATCAAGAGATCCATTAAACTGAGTGTTTGCTGAATGTTTTCATTGATTTTTGATTTTATTGTAAATTAATAATTTAATAAAATCAAATTTCATTATTATTTATTTAATTTCCATTTAAGCGCAACACTATTGGTGCAGCGGCGCTATTATTGCGCTTTTATTTGAATAATAATTCGAATTAATTAAATATATGAATATAATATTAAATTGTAGCTTGCCATTTCAATCAGACATAATCATCAGCTTTCATTGACTGCTTTCCAACTAAATTTCATATTTGCTCGCGCTGCTTACTTCTAAATACAGCATTTGCATAAGTATTTACCATGAATTTTGATAGGTTTGTGTTCAATAAAATAGCAAATTTGCATTACACTCAAGCGCATTGCGGATTTATGCAAATGTGTATGCCAAAAATAACTGTTTGCGTGGAAATGTATACAATTTGTTTTCATTATTTGAACTACTACTATTAGTAGCATCAATATCGAGTGTGTTGTCAATATTTGTTAGTGAAAGTGTGTATTTCCACTTGATCTGTTTAAATATGATTATTGATTGAACTTATTTAACTTGTATGTGTTAATTGAGTTACCATAAATGCCTTAATGCACTCTGTTGGGGAAATTATTTAGGCTGCTTTATATTTATAATAAATATTGTCATGAATTTTCATTTGTGTTTTCGAAAAACTTAGTTTTTGAATATTTTTGTTTTTAAGTTTCGTACAAAGCTGCATGTGATTAAAATCTAATTAATGTATTTACTTAACATTTTTATTATTTTCCGCCTCATTTCACCGTTCTAATTAACTTTGTGGTAATATGTGCTTTGCCTATGGTGTACCAGGGCGTATGAGTAATATTTGCATGACAGTGCGTATGAGTAATGTGCGGTTGAAGTGTTCAGTGCCACTTAAATAATAATATTTTCATTATTTGTGCTATATAAGTGTGAATAAGCTATATTCCGAAACAATCCGTGCATTATGTATATGACTAGTATGTGGTAGAGTGCAGGTTCGAAACCCAGTCCTTATATCTTCCTTTTTACGTACTGTACTTGCTCTTAGGAGGTATTACTGAGTGCACACTTTATAATTTTTAAACTTAAAGCTTCTCTTAAACATTTTTTTGTCTATTAAAAAACGGTCTTAAAACAATGGAAGCCTGTATTAGGCCGATAACTTACTGTACAAAGAAAAATGTCCAAGGTTATGCTATATTAGTAAAGTTCAGAAACAAGCCAGCGATTTTCCTCGGAGTCCTAGATCTTTACATGACCCCAACCGCTTAATCTAAGCTTAACAAATGCTTTAAAACATGGATAATAAATTCAAAAGTAGGTAGATCTTCTTCTCTGAACTCATACTCCATTAAGCATACAAAAAAAAGCACAAGCTTTTCATTACATATCATTCATCTGCACGTAGAATAGCTACTAGATGTTATTCAATGAAATTCCCGCCTTCATTTACATATCTCACATCAAGCATTTGCATAATTCTTAATGTTATCTGGGAATTAAGAATTCTATGTGGTTTCTAACTGTGATATCCGACTTGTTTTAATGTAAAAATATATATTATAACTGTAAATTGTAAATCACAACGTGTACTCACTCAATGATATAACCACAAAAACATCACAACAACAACAACAACAACAAAACCAATATTTGTTGTTAATGCGTTGATGGCATTAAAGCGAACTGCTGCTGCCAAATGCTAAGCACGATACATATAGACATACATACATGGTATATGTACGAAAGCATAATAAGAAACCGCTTGGAGATTGCAATCCAGGAAGCCGGCGGGTTATCGAAAAGACAATACGGCTTCACAAACCGGAGATCCACTATCGATGCACTAAAAGAAGTCGTTAACACTGCAAGGGATGCAGTTAGTGGTAAAAGATGGAAAGGAGGAACCAAAAAATATTGCGCTCTCATCACCCTGGATGTGAAGAATGCCTTCAATTCAGCGAAATGGACAAATATAATCAAAGCTTTACATGAAATACACGTCCCTCAATACCTAGTAAAAATAATAATGAGTTATTTCGAAAACAGAAGGCTGATATTCGACACAGACGAAGGCACAATGAGCTACTCCATTACGAGTGGAGTACCGCAAGGATCGGTTTTAGGCCCCCTCTTATGGAACCTCATGTATGACGGGGTGCTGCGAAGACACCAAACAAAAACCGTGAAATTAATAGCATATGCCGACGACCTCGTAGTGGTAGCAGTGGCAAAGCATCTTGATGACCTACGGAGCAAATGCAATGAATGCATAAATGGTTTACGGCAATGGTTTTCCTCCCAGAGTTTGGAACTAGCAGAGCATAAAACGGAAGTCTTGCTCATAAGCACACGGAAATTTGAAGAAAACATAACTCTCACTATAGGGGATTGTGAAATTACTTCACAACCACAGTTAAAGTACTTGGGGGTAATACTAGACTCTAGGCTTAAATTCAAGGAGCATTTGGCGCACACGTCAAACAAAGCAAATAAAATATATAACGCTCTATCTAGAATGATAGCGAATAGACGCTGCATCCGCTCCAGTCGATGACTGTTAATTGCAAAGGCGATGATTTCCGTAATTTTGTATGCGGCTCCGATATGGATCCAGGCATTAGACATTAAAGCGTATGCTAGACCAATTAACGCAGTACATAGACTGTCGGCAATCCGAGTAATTAGTGCTTTCCGAACCATATCCAGTGATGCTGCTGAAGTTTTAGCCAGCATGCCGCCTATTGACATCCAGGGTGATGAACTAGCTCGACTGTATAAACTATCAGCGCCCCCCTCTGAGACTAAAAAACTAGAAGAGAGAAAAATGAGCATTACAAAGTGGCAGCAACGGTGGGAAACCTCAACCAAAGGACGGTGGACCCATAGACTAATACCGGACATCCATTCGTGGACACATAGGGAACATGGGGACCTGGATTTCCACCTGACCCAAATATTAAGTGGTCACGGGTGCTTCAGAAGCTACCTGTACAAATTCCATTGTGATGTTAGTCCGTATTGTCCAATATGTGCAGAATCTGTAGAAGACTCGGAACACGTATTTTTTCATTGTCCACGCTTTTCAAACATAAGGGAAAAGATGAAAACAAACTTAGGTGGTAGCTTAATGGTGGAAAATTTGACTACACTTATGTGTCAGTCGTCTAAAAATTGGAAAGCTGTTAGCGAAGCGGCAGCATTAATCATGACAGAACTGAGACATCTCCAACAGATTAGGCGTCAGTCAGTCCGCGCTATAGAGGAGACTTAAAATGTCTTGTCACTCCCACGAAGTAATACCTTATCCGGTGGTCCCGTGGGAGAGTCTTGTGTTGGGAGTAGGTTAGGTTTAGCGGATTAAAGTTCCGCACTCCGGCTTTCGATGCTTCCCCCTACTATAAAAAAAAAAAAAAAAAAAAAAAAAAACATGGTATATGTATATACATATGTTTGCATAATGTGTGTGTGTGTTTCTGTGCTTGTGGCGCACCTAACTGCTGTTTACTGACCGCAGCCAGCAGCAACAGCTGTCTGACATATGCACACATAGCTGGTATGGTGTGCGCGCTCATATTTATGTGGCAAGGTGTCCATCACTGGAGATTTGCGCTTCTGCTGTCCATTTGGTTGTATACGATTAGATGTGCAGCTGCACGAAAGAGCAGTTGAGCGGCAGGCGAGTGATGCATTGATGCTGAAGCGTCTTGCAAGTGAAGCGCCAATGGGCTATTTAGTGAGACGGGTAGAGAAGAAGGAGTAAGTGAAGGTAGGCTCTAGGGTTCACAATGCATGAGAGCACGTCCGTTAGGTTCGTATGTCTATGTATTTGGCGCTTATGTCTGTTCAGCTGTCCTGGCAAATTACACCGTTGTCCTGCTTACATATGCAGATCTCTTGCCTCAAAGGCTATTCGATTGCTTCGGTGCACATGTGTGTGTGTGTTGGTAAACACACGTGCTGCTAACAGCGCTTGGATAGGAGTGTTCGCATGCATCATTAGCTTCATTTAATACAAAAGCGGCTGCATGTGGTGTTGACCAGTGTTGGTGGCTAAGCTGTGTTGTTGTTGATGTGGCTTAAGCGTTCAACAGGGTGTGGTCGCCAATTGCGCTTGCCCAACTACCACTAGCGTTTGCTAGGCGATACTCAGGTTTGAAAGCACTTAGAGATTGCGCGCACTTAGTGCTAATGCTACTTAAGCTTTGGATGTATACATATTTATGTATGTATTCACATAACATTAGGGTGTTACATTAGATTGTTGCAACAAAAAAATAATTTTTCTTATCCCAAAAATATAACTTTTGCAAATAAAAAGATTTTCACGGTCAAAAATGTTTTTAAAAAATTTAAGGTTGCCAGCTGTTTAAAAAATTTAATTGCAAAATTGATAAGGTTTGAAAAATTTGTAAAATAAAAGTGTGAAACTGAGTTGTGGTTGCAGAAAGCTTGCAGCTGAAAAAAATTTTTAAATAGAAATAGAGTTGCCACCTGTACATAACATTGAGGTGTTGCAACAAGAAATGAATTGTTCTTATCTAAAATTATAAGTTTTTGAAATATGGATATTTTTATGAGAAAAAATGGTTTAAAGAAAGTTAGAGTGTTGCTTTCTGTTTCAACGTTTTAATTGAAATAATTGATGAGATATGAAAAGTTTGTAATAAAAGTATGAAACTGATATGCATGAAGCTTAGAGTTTAAAATAGTTTTCATGGAAAGTTGCCACCTTTTTGATTTTTGAAATAAAAAAAATGAAGAGATAAAAAGAATCAAAGTTAAAAATAACTTTCAAGATCTTAAAGTTGAAAATATGTTTAAGAAGTGTTGCCATCTATTTAGAAAGAAAATATGCAAAGAACAATAATAAAATTTAAAACACTTCACCATAACAACGAACAGAAATGGTTATGCAAAGTTTACAGTTGAAAATAAATTTTATGATTTCTGGGAGGGTTGCCACCTTTTCAAATGTTTTGTAGATAAACAATATAATGAAGAAATACTTCAATATGAGTGTCGAAATTAAGATTTTAAAGAGAACTTACAGTTGAAAATATTTTTTTGTAGAGGGTTGCCATCAGTTTAGAATTGTTTTTTTTTAATATTTGTAACAAACTGAAGAAGATTGTACAGAGTAAAAGAATAACTAAACTACATTTCAAAATAAAAATTTCTCTTCCAAGACATCCAAAACGTGATATTTGCTATTTTTCAGGAACATTTCTGTCATACTCAAAATTTTTTTATTATCTTGCACAAATATGACCCTAATGCATATCCATATGCATCTTCAGGCAATATTAACGTTATTAAAGTTGAGCTAAATTTCACATAGCAAATGGCATAGTTTCATTAGCACAAATTGAAGGTTATGTGTGCTACTTCGACATACAGCAATCCATAAATATAATTTCGGAATTTTGAACATTGTGCTCGGAGACAAAAAGCGTCGAAAAGTGTGCTAAAACCGACAATTTCAAGCAATTGCACGCTTTTAATGTGAAATAAAAGACGCAAAATTGCAAAGAATTGCAAAAGAAAGCTTATTGCCGCAAGCGCTTTACCAACTTTTCGCCATAATCAGCAGAGACAAAGCGCAAAAAAGAGAAAATAATAAATAAATATTTATAAAAATAAATTAAAGTAAAAGAAACTGAAAGAAATTTTGACAACTTTTTTTGCGCAAACTTCTTGCAATGCAACTTTCAAGCCTTCACACTGCTGCGCTGGTCACTTAAGTTAAATAAGTAACGCACAACACAACTTTTGCCACTAAATTCTTATTTACATTTCGTATTGGGCACACAACAAGCCACAGTGTAAGAGAGAGTGTGAGAAATGTGGAGAAAAAAGCGAAAAGTGTAAAGTAAAAGAAAGTTTCGCAATCAATTGCGAAAAGTAGCTGAAACAGTAAATATAATCGCGATGAAGAGTTATTCGAAAATTACGGTATCATCATTGAGTTGGTCTGGTCGAAAAATATATAAATATAATCAACTGGTTGAGAAAGAAAACGAAAAATAATTGCATAAGTGCGGAGAGTCCGATAAAAGTTTTTATATATTTTTGCAATTAGTGACTTGCTGGATGTGAAATGAGTATTGAGTGTTCGAAATTGATTGATTATTGAAAGTGATTAATGAAATATTTGTTGTTGGATTTCTGGAGTTATAATACAATATATTATAATATAATAGTGGAATTAATCTTCACATTAATTCGCATATATTTCAGTATAATTTCTTCATATTGAAAAATATGAGTCTTCGGAGCCACGCTTCAAAGAAACTTTTACAGATTTTAAAAAGGAACTTTCTTCTATATCATTTTAAGAAAAAAAACAAAGACAAACTAGAGGCTCTCCAAGAATTCAATAATGGTTTTCGAGTAGTATTACTTAAAAAAATTAAAACATCAGACTTGTGTGAAATAAATCCTAAGCTATACTTTTTTTCTCTGACGAACCTCGAAATTTTGTGACTGAATATACCCATCAAACATTTCGGAAAAATATGAGAAAAATCCCCGCCCGGGATTTTATAAAAATATAAACAAAATTCTACCCGCCATCCCGAAATTTCGGGATCAATTTATATAAAATTAAATTTTGTTCTAATTTATTGTTATCGAAATTTTCGGACTGATTAATGGTATGCATGAGAATAGAAAAATTCACAAAATCTGGGAATATCTTCATATACCGCTAAATAATATTTCTTTCAATCCCGAAATTTCGACAGTCATCAAACAAACAGTCAAAGCACTCGCGTCTTGACTCCCACTTCACTGTTGACCGTCATAAGTTTGAAGTTGTAGATAATTTCGTTTATCTGGGAACCAGCATTAATAACACCAACAATGTCAGCCTCGAAATCCAACGCAGAATCACTCTTGTCAACAGGTGCTACTTTGGACTGAGTGGGCAATTGAAAAGTAAAGTCCTCCCCCGACGAACCAAAATCAAACTCTACAAGTCGCTCATTATTCCCGTTCTGATGTATGGTGCAGAAGCGTGGACGACGACAACATAAGATGAGACGACACTAGGAGTTTTCGAGAGGAAAATTTTGCGCAAGATTTATGGTCCTCAGAACATTGGCCACGGCGAATACCGCAGACGATGGAACGATGAGCTGTACGATTTATACGACCACATTGACATAGTTCAGCCAATAAAAAGACAGTTGCTACGCTGGCGAGGTCATGTTGTTCGCATGGACGAAAACACTCCAGCTGTGAAAGTGGGTCGGGACTGTACCCGCTTGGGGCAGCCGCGGAAGAGGAATACCTTCACTCCGTTGGAAAGATCAGGTCGAAAGTGACATGACTGTACTTGGAATTTCGAAAGGGCGTCAAATTGCAAAACGGAGAGATGAATGGCTCGGATCCTATGCCATATATATATCTTGAACTTTGCTTCCGCCGTTTTCCAATAGATGTCTCTAGGGTCAAGCACTGGTCGATTAAATCGATTTTGGACATTTGTGTCAACATTATCCCAACAAAATATTTATAGAGATCTGTTTGCATCCCAAACTTATTCTCAGCTGAATATGTCACTTTTTGAGCCGAATTTTCGACATTTGCGGGAATGTCTCTGGGGTCAAGCACTGGTCGATTAAATCGATTATATCGTTTTATATCGATCTTGGACATTTGTGTTAACATTATCCCAACAAAATATTTGTAGAGATCTGTTTGCATCCCAAACTTATTCTCAACTGAAAATGTTGCCTTTTGAGCCGAATTCTCGACATTTGCGGGAAATTTTGCTTTTCTTTTTTAATTCCAAGAAAAGTGCGGCTGAGGCTCATCGAATGCTTTCGGATACGTACGGTGAGGCTGTCCTTAGTGAAAAAAAAACTTAAATTTACAAAAAAATGGCGGAAGCAAAGTTGTAGACCTATATATATACCAAATTCCGGCGATATAATACTGTATTATTTTAAAAATTTTCAGATAAAATAGTATAAGCTCGAAATCATGCATAAGAACTACGCTTTATTTAATATTAAGATTCTCATTCTCATTAAAGAGGCTTAATTTATTTCACGTAGAAATCATAGATGTAGGTGGGCAGGTAGGCTTCTTTTGAGCTATTAAAGCTCATGCCTCTCATTAAATCAATCACGATGAAATTTTCACTTCATTTAATACTCATTGCAAAAATTCTTAGAACTTTGTGCTTAAGTTTGAATATCCTAAAAATTTATTCTAATAATCCATTTCATTTTGTTGCGGAGAACTATTTTTGCTTTCATGTAACTAATACCTCATGTACAATAGAGAAAATCGAAAAACATGGCATTGAGTAAACCGAACAACTCAATGAATTCCTTGAATTAATCAATACAATGCAAATAAGCAAAGTATTTTTGGGATTTACAGCAACTGATAAGCTTGCAGAATTAATCTAAGATAGAATTTGAAGAAAAAATAGATTTATACAAATATTTTGAGAGAAAATTTTGTAAATATAAATAAGATTCTAATTAAAATTTGATTATATCTCAGTGAGATAATCATATTGCTTGTTGTTTTTTTAAATAAAATATTTAATTTTGAACGCTGAGAACGCAAATAAGTACCACAAAACCCTGTTGATTACTGTGGCAACTCATTTTCCTTAAAAATTTAAGTTCTTGTCAACTTTTGCATCAAACTACATTTAAGAATTTATAATACCAATGAAAAGAAATGCAAAAATCTCGCGCAGGACAAAATCTTAAAATCGCGAAGCGTTGTAATAAAATGCGTGTAACCGATTTCTTAACATGTAAAGGCTTGCACTCCAAATGTCCTTGACGGCAAACTTCTGACTAAGAAAGAAATTTACATATTTACTTTGCATTTCTGCACAGCTTCGCACAGTTTTCGAATATTTTCCTTGAAATTATAACGAAAGTAAAGCTTGTGCAAATAAAATATGACTCATACGCCATGGCGACCCACAAATAAAGTGCGCAAAAATTTCGGTTTGAATAAATTTATATGCAAGTTGCTTGCTTTCATTTCGAACAGTGTGTGTGTGTGTTATTTTTCCGCTTTTTCTCACTCCTGCAACCAGCTGAACGCATAATACTCGTAATTCGGTTATGTTTATTTTATTTTATTTTTAACTTTTTGTACTTCTTGTACTGATTACAACGATTATTGCTGTACTCATGCGGTGGCGAAAAGTTACACCGTCGCCATGATACTACTTCTAAAGGGGGAAGTGTATTTTTTTTTATTATATGTCAGTCATGGAAATTATTTTAAGTTAAGTTTTTTGGGTTTTGAAGAAGAAGACTTAAGTTCATTAAAATAAGGATGTGATCTGTATGAACTGAGTATAAATCCTGTATTTGTGCAGTTATCTGAATGGCATTTTGTATTATGATGAATTTTAGTAATGTATTCAATATTTTGTTCAAATTGAACTGATCGAGTGACTAAAACATATAGCTGTCATACAATCGATTGTTCAGATATCAGATTTTTCGAGTGTAACTCAACTAATTAATGGTTGAATGGCCCTGAATTTTCGAAGAATTGTTATTTTTAAGAATAAAAAACTGATGGTGAAAATTATGAAGATCGGTTGACTAAAATATAGCTGTCATACAACCGATTGTTCAGATATGATACTTTTGTGGTATAACTCCTTCATTTAAGCAGCTAAGAACACGAAATTTCGTCGAGTTATTTAGTATCAATTATAAAAACATGATTATAACAAGTAAGGAAGGGCTAAGTTCGGGTGTAACCGAACATTTTATACTCTCGCAATTTATTTATTTAACTTAATTAATATTATATAATACACAATTTGACCCACATATTCGTCATATATATTGTATAAAGTCCATTGAAAGTTGGAAACCATAATATTAGGTTAGAAGCACCGAGGCCCTCGTGTTCGATATATGGGGCCTTAAAAACCCATGGTCCGATTTCGGCGATTTTTAGAATGGGGCTGCTACACTATTAACATGGTATTTGTGCAAAGTTCTGCACCGATATCTTCACTAGTACTTACTTTATATACTATAATGTAAACGATTCAGATTGTCTTCAAAGTTCTGGTATATAGGAAGTAGGCGTAGTTGTGAAGCGATTTGGCCTATTTTCACAACATATCATTGGGATGTAAGGAAACTAACACAAACCAAGTTTCATTGAAATCGGTCGAGTAGTTCCTGAGATATGGTTTTTGACCCATAAGTGGGCGACGCCACGCCCATTTTCCATTTTGTAAAAAAATCTGCGTGCAGCTTTCATCTGCCATTTCTTATGTGAAATTTAGTGTTTCTGACGTTTTTCGTTAGTGAGTTAACCCACTTTTAGTAATTTTCAACCTAACCTTTGTATGGGAGGTGGGCGTGGTTACGATCCGATTTCTTTCAGTTTTGGACTGTATTAGGAAGTGGCTAAAAAAACGACTGTAGAAAGTTTGGTTTATATAGCTCTATTGGTTTGCGAGATATATACAAAAAACCGATTCTGGGGCGGGGCCGCGCCCACTTTACCAAAAAAATTACATCCAAATATGCCCCTTCATAGTGCGATTCTTCATACCAAATTTTATTTCCATAGCTTTATTTATGGCTTAGTTATGGCACTTTATGTGTTTTCGGTTTTCGCCATTTTGTGGGCGTGGCAGTGGTCCAATTTTGCTCATTTTCGAAAGCAAGAAATAAGTGTGCCAAGTTTCATCAAGATATCTTAATTTTTACTCAAGTTACAGATTGCACAGACGGACGGACGGACGGACGGACAGACTGACATTCGGATTTGAACTCCATTCTTCACCCTTTGGTATATATAACCCTATATCTAACTCGTTCAGTTTTGGGTGTTACAAACAACCGTTATGTGAACAAAACTATAATACTCTCTTTAGCAACTTTTGTTGCGAGAGTATAAAAATAATCAAGATCGGTTGACTATAACATATAGCTGTCATACAAATGCTTCTTCAAAATTTACTTAATTCCTCCGAAAATTGCTTTCATGAAAGGCATAATCAGAAATTTGTTATTTTTGTTGTTGTTGTTATTTTCGTCAATTTTGTGAATATTGTTGTTGTATAAGTATTACGAACAACAATTGAATTTGCGATATAGTCTCAATTACATCGTATTAATATTTTAGCAGCAGACGAAGCTGAGTATGTCTTTATGTGCGTGTGTGAATATGTGCATATACATGTATATGTATGTGTATATCTATAAAGAATACCGTAATAAGCAACGCATTTTTTGCTTTGCATTAAATTCCTTTGTGTCTGCGCGCTGCTTGCGGTCGGTTAAAACGTTATATATATTGTTATACAAGTTTCTGCGCCTTTGCACTTCGACAATTGATTTCAATTTAAGAAAGGACGCCAAAAAATAAAACTACAATGGATATATGTATATATGTATTACTAAGTAATACTTCAGAAGTAACGAAGCGTCGAAAAAGGCTCAATAAATTTCAATTTACGCACATTATGTGCCAAATGCAGTGACAACGTGAGCACACTCATAACTCATTTGCTTAAAACTGTGTGTATAAGTATGCGTGAGTATCAGAAATACGGACATGTATGTATGTATATATATATATTTGTATATGTATAGCCACCTTCATTGTGGTTATAAATTGTCTCGAAGAAAATTCCTTGCTTGGTTTTTTTGGGGGTAAAGACATAAATGGGAATTTGAAAATGCCAAATGACTTAGCATACTTTTAGGAGATAAAACATGGCAACGAACAAACAAGTAAGCACGCGCTGATAAAACCCATACAAAAGCCACATCTCCGCCTTAGTCAACAACCGCAAGTGAATGACAGACAGACAGCACGTGTGTGCCTCGCACGCTGCGAAAAGGTGTGTCTTCGCTGACAAGCGCC
Organism: Zeugodacus tau; assembly: GCA_031772095.1. Taxonomy (NCBI): domain Eukaryota; kingdom Metazoa; phylum Arthropoda; class Insecta; order Diptera; family Tephritidae; genus Zeugodacus; species Zeugodacus tau. The sequence continues at coordinate 23,007,300 of CM062652.1, forward strand.
GCTGGCCATGCGGCAACCAAGTGCCGTGACAAAAAGCTCTCGAAAATCAGCCATGATATTTATTATGTAACGCATATATGTATGTATATATAATATAACTGTACATTTGTGTTGTTAACTTTTTGCGACAAAAGTTGTCTTGTTGTTCTGTGTAGTTGAAGAGCGCACCAAAAAAAAGCAGCCTGCTCGCTGCAGGCGTAAAGGATATTTTACGCTTCGTTACGACGATTTACGAATTTTCCTTAAGCAGGCAGCAGGCTCAGGTACTTGGAAATCTCACACGTAAGTCATGCGTGTGTTTGTTGTTCTTTTCTCATCTGTAAAATAAACTCGCGCATACAAGTGTATTTATTTAGCCATGCCATTCATCACTGAGCACGATTTCACATCGTCGTTGACTTTACTTTTTTTTCTACTTAAAGTGATACAGGAGTATATGTGTTTTTTATGTCGCCAAATGTCTTCGCATGGGCCGAGTGTTTATTTTTTAATAATGACAATTTGTCAAGCTACTGGTTGGGTGGTCGGCTTAAGTGGGCTTAAGGATGGAGTGTGGGAGTTTTCTTTGAGAGTTTGGTTTCTTATGAACTTTTTTGTTTGCTTAAAGGTAGGGGTGTTTATTGCGCAATGCAATTGATCATTTGTAATACAATAGTTTAATATATAATATATCTATTAACAAAGCGAAGAAAGCCCATTGTCAAAATTGTTAAAACTTTGCACGTAATTTAAAACTGAACTTGCTTAAAAAATATGTAGACAAGAGTGATTACAAGATTTTAAGATATGAACATATAAATAAGACATACGAGTTAACTGTATTTTGTGATTTTGAGAACTCAGAACAATTGGGTTACCGAAAATTGTTTTAAAAAAATAAACTATATCAATCTACAAGTTCTAGGTATTATTCGAATAATATATATACGCTTTTAGTGCACGGAAAACTGTTGAAGGCTTACAGAAGGCATACACAAGGCTTTTCACACAACCAAATTAATTGATCAATTAAAATGTTGATTGTGAAACCAGTATTTGCCGGCTACTCGATAATCGTTTGCTTTTCATAAGAAGTTGGTAATAGCGTTTTTCCACAGTCAAATTAATTGATAAATCAAAAATTTTATTGATAAACCCTTTTTTTGACTTTCACACTGCCGGCTACTCGATAACCCATCAGCTGCTATACATTTTTGTTTTTGCTTTTCATAAGAAGTTGGTAAGTTTCATCAGATGATTAATATTTTTAGCAGCGACATCTACTGTAGCTTCTTTATCAAAAAATACAGCCAATCGCAGACAAGGGACGTAATATACAATTACAAAGACGGTATTTGTCGTAGAGTTGCATTTCATTTTCAAGTCGATTTGTTCGATCAATTAAAAATTAATGTAGAAAATTTAGATTTTAATTTTGTATGGTAAATCGATTTTAATAAGCATTTAATTGATCAATTAGCTCTTGTGTGAAAAGGCTGATAGACATTAATTAAATGCTGAGCTAAATTGGAGATGTTTGAAGACACAATTAATATTCAAAACTATTTGTTCTTAAAGGAAAGTAAGATGATATTAATAGATAATATTATCGTAATAATTATTTCTTCTTAAATAAAAACGTATGAAACGAAATTATTTATTTTTTTTGAATAAAATATAAATGAAGGTGAATTTGGTTGTTATTGTTGTTATTTTCAGGTTCTATTTTTATACAATTTTATATCTCTACCCTTAACGGTTTCGTTGGCTTATGCGTTTGGTTTATTTAAATCAACCTCATTATTGAACCGAAAATCAGAAAGAAGTGTCAAAACTGATCTAACAGTTCTGGATATTTCTAGCCTCAACTGAAAGCTCATTCCGAAGCGACATCTGTCGGCGTTGTCATAACTTGCAAAAATTAGCTGCTCTTCAATACATATTAGAAACTTCGTATTCTAACACCATGTTCTTAAAAGATTCTAAAGTAATTTTAGTCTGTATGGAACGGAAAAGAGAAAACCTTTCAGAGAGAAAATGAGATTAGATTTCTTGTGAGACTTTTTGTTGATTAGTGAACTTAAAGTCCATCAACGCTTGCTAGTCAGAACTGGTTCGAAGAAGTATGTAAAATAGAGAATACATTTAATTATATTTATTTAAGAATGATCGTGGATAAGTTACGACTTGAATTGCCATATCGGGTTGGATAAAATTTCGTTATCTTGGATGCAGTATACTCCCATAGTACCTAAAATATAGACCTATGTTCAATATCTTCGACATGCCATCGTTTATTTATTTGGTATGATTGAGGATTTAATTAAATAATGATACTTTGGTTTTAAGCAAAAATGATAACAATCATTGTAGATGGTGTTATGGAATTCCATATTCTATCTTCATTCATATTACGTTTATATTTAAGATCCAAATTTAATATCGCTGCAATAATATATCCCTTCTCCCTCTCTTTGCAGTATATGTTTTACGTTTGTGCATCGCAGATACTACAAAGATACCAACTGACAAAAAAATGAACTCTCTTTGTATCAACTGAACCGAAAATATTTCAATCAGAGAAAGTCAAAAGGCGCAAGGACTCGCTGTGCGAAAGTAGTTATCGAACGCAAATAAACAGAGATAAAAGGAAAAATATTAATAATGAATACACAGGCAGATATGAGCAAAATTATGAATAAGAAATGTGAATCAAAGAAAAATAAATATTTCATTTATGGGCATGTGTCTGCAAATAAATAAAATCAGAAAAATCTGTTTGTGTAATTCGTGCGCCAAAGACTTTGCAGTGAAAGGTCGAGTAAAGAAATCGCCGTTAAGCAAATATGAACGAAAATGAAAGTAAACAAGTACACAAATATTTGGACTACAGTCAGACAGACAGAAAACTGAGATTTTTTAAAGCGAAATTTCAACCAAATCATGATGATTTAAAAAACAGTCAGCAGTTGTTCGTTGAAAGTGAGAAGGGGTGCAAAAATGCTTACTCAAATATATGAGTGTGTCGGCGCAAGGTTGCATTTCGTGCAATTCATCAAATAAATGCGAATTTAAATCGGCATGTGAGGTGAAATTGTAATATTTTCACAAAATTTTCCTTCGATATACAATAACAAATACGCACATACAAACAAGTTTGAAGGAAATTGGTTTTGCGATTTGTGAAATATATTCGAGATGGTAAACGTGTCAAGGTCACTGCTTGAAGGCCGAATGTCGTGTCTGAGTAAAATTGCGAGAAAAATGAAAAGATATGGCAAAAGTAAAAAGAAAATATCAAAAAAGTGTGGAAAATATGTGAAAATCTGTAATGTCAAATTTAAAAAATAAATGTATGTGTTAACAAAAAAAAAAAAGTATATATAAAGAAAGTAAGGAAATGAAAAATGTGAAAGGTGATAAAATATCAAAATGTGTTGCAAATGTGAAAAGTGTGTGAAAATAAAAAAGCAGAGAAAATGAAAAAGAGTGAAAATAAATAAATAAAAGTGAAATTTAGCATGAAAGATGTGTTTAGGAAAAGCAGAGTAAATAAATATGTGAAAAAATGGAAAGAAAAATTTAAAATAAATCATAATGAAATATGAAAAGTGTGTGTGAATGTGAAATTAAAAAAAGAAATAAAATAAAAGAAAAAAAATAAAATTGAATTAAATTAAATAATATAAAATTAAATTAAAAATAAAAGAAAATAAAATAAAATATAAAATAAAGTAAAGTAAAATAAAATAAAATAATATAAAATATAATTAAATAAAGTAAAATATAATATAAAATAAAATAAAATAAAATAAAATAAAATAAAATAAAATAAAATAAAATAAAATAAAATAAAATAAAATAAAATAAAATAAAATAAAATAAAATAAAATAAAATAAAATAAAATAAAATAAAATAAAATAAAATAAAAAATAAATTTTGTGCAAATCTCTTGCACTCAAAGTGCAATGAAAAAGTGAAGCAAATAGTAGAGCATAATATCTGGCAACACGTCAAACTGTGAAGTTTAATTTTTTTGCGATTCTTGAATTTGTCCTTAAATTTATTAATATAATTAAAGAAAGTTTACTTTTAATAAGTGTTTAATAAGTGTAATCTAAAGCTAAGTATTTGTGCTAATTTGCTTTTGTGTTATATTTAAATTTTAATTGTATTTAACTATTTTCTTAAATTCTGGTGCCGAGTCTTTTAAATCATTTGTTGTTGTTATCAATTATCAATTTTCTTTCATACTTTGCAATTGTTTGTGCGATTGCATATTGTGTTTGTTTTAATTTGCTCTTTTTCTTTTGATTCGTTTTTTCTTTCATTTTTGCTCACAGCTGTTTGCGTGTTATTTTAAAGTGGCTCAGTGCTTCTCAAACTGCTCACTATTATATTGGTTGTGATCTCGGCTAATTCAGTATAACTATCTTTGTTTTTCTATTTACTATTATATCATACTTTAATTTTTATTATTATTTACTATTTTGTTTTTTCCTTCAATTTAAATTTTTTCATAATGAATTGCAATTTTCCGAATTGTACTATTAAAGGCGATTCTGATCGTTTTGTTTCTTGTTGGCTTTGTGACGGGCTTGCCCATCTTAAATGTGCTGGATTGACAGGTAGAATCTTAGATTCTATTCTCGATGGAAAGGGTCTGCGCTGGTCGTGCTTAAAGTGTAGACCGACAGATATTGAATTATTTAAAGTTTTTAAACAGGCGCGCAATAATTTTAAAGAAATCGGTCGAGAACTTCAAAACCTTACAGAAAAATTTAAGCATTATGAAGTGTTGTTTCAATCATTTAAATGCCTAAATGATCAAGATGATAATGCTAAGCCTTCATCAAAACGTAAACGTCCGTCTAATGAAGAACCTGCCACTTTGTCCGTAAAAAGCATTTCACCGGTGAAATTAGACCTTATTAATCTCTCATCTCCTTGCCCTCAAGGAGAGAAGCCTTCCTCTTCAAAAGTGCTTAATCCTCCGAAAATAATTAACGACAACCTTAAGCGGAAAACTATTCAGGATCCGCCCCCTATTAATTCTGAGTTTGTGGCAAAAAATTTGGTAGTAATACCTCAACGAAAATCAATTTTCGTTTCGAGATTCGCTTCGGATACCACAATCGAAGATATAAAGTTTTACATATCGTCGAAATTAAAAATGAACGATATTGATATTGATGTCAGAAAATTTAACTTTAAATACGAAAGAAACATATCTTCTTTCAAGATTGGCGTTTCAGCTGTTAATTTTCAATTGCTACTTGATGAATCATTTTGGCCACCTGGTGCTTTCGTGCGCGAATTCGAGCAAAAGCAGCAAAAACAAACTGTAATTGCTCATATTCCAAAAAAATGCCGCGGATTCAAAAACTAATTATTAAAAATTCATTACAAATTCTCTATCAAAATGTAAGGGGTTTAAATACAAAATTAAAAGAATTATATTTGAACAGCACTAATTGTAAAATTTTAAAGTCATCGCTTTTACTGAAACCTGGCTTAAACCTCATATCTTTGATAACGAAATATTAAATAGTGAATTTCAAATCTTTAGATGCGATCGACTGAACAGAGTCGGGGGGTGTACTATTTGCTGTGCATTCTTCAATTCCATCTGAAGAAGTAGAAGTTCCTCATGCGGACTTTATTGAATTTAGTGCATACGAATTTGTATTAATAAATGTTCTATTAACCTAACTATATCATATATTCCGCCTCAATCGGACTTAACTGTATATATGCAGCATGCTTCTTTAATAAATAATGTATTTTCAATTGCTAAGAATACTGATTACATAATTGTTCTAGGTGATTTCAATTTACCGTGTGTATCTTGAAATCTGTTGACGATTGCATTACCTTTTTGCACTCGTTTAAGCTTTAATGAGTTTTGAAGAAATGTCTGGGATGGGTCTTAACCAAATTAACTTAATTCCGAACAAGTTTGGTAAATTCTTAGATTTGGTCTATGTTGATAATACTTCAACAGTTTCTGTGGTCCGATCTGATCCTTTAGTTTTGCCTGAGGACTCTTATCACCCTGCCTTGGAAATTAATATCGAAATCATAGACGAATTACTTGTATACAACAAACAGGACCTTTGTTCTCGGTTCAACTTTGCGAAAGCTAACTTCAAAAAGATTAATTGTGAACTTTCTAAATTGACTTGGCCTGATTACAGTGGTAATATTGAATTAAATGTATCACATTTTAATGAAACAATTTTTAATATTTTTGAAAGATTTGTTTCGAAATGTTTTATTATCAAAAGAAAAAGTTCAAATTTGTGGTATTCGAATGAGCTATGTAAATTAAAAATAAAAAAAGCTCGTGCTTTTAAACTTTATAAAAAACAGGAGCTCTTGTTGACTATTTAAAATATTCTAAATTGCGTCGTCAGTTTGAGGAACTTAACAAAAAATGTTATAAAAACTACATAATCAAAGTAAAAAATAATATTATTCGTAATCCGAAATTGTTTTATGGTTTCGTTAACTCCAAACGCAGGATTTCCAATTTTCCGTCCGCGATGAAATATAAATCAACAATGTCATGTGACAATTATATTATTTCTAATATGTTTGCAGAATTCTTCAAATCCAATTATTGTTCAAACAACCCTATGAATGTGCCATATCATCAAGTGTTATGTCCAGTACTGTAATTAATACACCAATTATTTCTGAAACAGATGTCTTAAATTATTTAGTTACGATAAAAAACTCGTTTAAATATGGCCCTGATATGATTCCTCAAGCTTTCTTAAAAATTGTGCAAAATATATCTATCTGCCCTTAACTAAGCTTTTAACCTATCTCTTAAACAAGGTATTTTTCCGTCAATGTGGAAAAACTCTTTATATTACCTTTGCATAAAAGTGGAGTTAGATCATCTGTTGAGAACTATAGGGGATAGCTAAAATGTCAGCTATACCCAAACTTTTTTGAAGCTATTGTCACTGACCAAATAACTTTCTTAATCTCTCCTTTAATTTCATTTTCTCAGCATGGATTTTGTAAAGGGAAATCTACAGTAACAAACTTGCTTGAATTTGTAAACCATGTGTCAATGGGTTTTAGGGATAATAAGAATACTGATGTTATATATACAGACTTTAGTAAAGCATTCGATAGAGTAAACCACTCAATTCTTCTGCAAAAACTGGATCTTCTTGGTTTTCAACCAAGACTACTTGAATGGGTATCCTCATATCTTACTAACAGAAAACAACAAGTTTTATTTAATAATACATTATCCGATTCAATTAGTGTCACTTCAGGGTTCCACAGGGTAGTCATCTCGGCCCGATTCTGTTCTTATTGTTCATCAATGATATACCTTCAGTAATTAAGTTTTCAGAAATTTTATTATATGCGGATGATGTAAAACTTTTTAAATCATATACTTCTCATAACGAAAGGACTGAGTTGCAATCGGATTTAAATAATTTAGTTACTTGGTGTGACAAAAATGATATGCCACTGAATCTTAAAAAATGTAAAACGATGTGCTTTTCCCGTAGAACTGTTGATCTTTCTCCTATGTAATAAAGAACTTCCAGTTTAGAGCAAGTTTTTAGCTTTGTTGATTTAGGAGTTCATATGGACCCTAAACTAAATTTTAATTCTCATGTAAATTCAATTGTCTTAAAAGCTAAAGGTGCTCTTAGCTTTGTTAAACGTTGGTCTAAAGAATTTAATGATCCGTTTATTACTAAAATTCTTTTACAACATTGGTAAGGCCTATATTGGAGTATGGTTCTGTGGTATGGAATCCTAGCTATCAATCCCATTCTGATAAACTTGAGTCCGTTCAAAAACAATTTTTACTTTTTGCTTTAGGCCACTTACATTGGGATTCAAGATTGAATCTTCCCCGTATACTAGTCGTTTAAAACTTATAAATCTTCCTACACTCACTAGTCGCAGAGAAATGCTGGGTATAATATTCCTAGTAAAACTTCTGAATGGTTTAGTTTGTAGTTCATTCCTTTTGTCTGATATTAAGTTTAATGTCCCATTGCGTTCATCCAGGCAGTTTAGACCATTATTTCTAAAATCTTCTAGAACAAATTTTGAGTTAAATGAACCATTCCGCCGAATATGTCATGATTTTAATTCGCATTCCAGCACATTTGATCCATCTGACTCAATATTTAGCATCAAAAAAACTATTTTGTCTTCTCTTAATAAGTAATAATCAGAAATTTTTAACTTTTTGTTTTTATAAATTTTTAATTCTCAGCTGTTGAAATGTTTGTTTCTGTAGCTGAGCGGTTTGAGAACCGGACGCTTAAAAATCTCTTGCCTTTCTAGACTCGGCAAATTCCGCTCGTATGCGGACTGCGCCCCACGCGTCGGTTGGGCGGGAGGAGGGTAATCGTTTGGGTTAATAATAATAATAATAAAAAAAAAAAAAAATAATTTATGTAAAAAGGAAGAGATGAGTAAATAAAGATAAATGTATGACTATTAAAGTAAAAATAAAATCGACTGTTAAAATTAAAAGAAATAAATGAGTATGTGAAAAATACCCATAATTAAAGTAATTCACAAATAAATAGCATATGAACAATCCGAAGTCAAACGTAACATGTCTAAAATTTGATACCAACTACTAAAAATTGCTTGACGCCGTTACGACGCACGTTTCCATAGTGAAAAGTTAAGTGATTGATGATTGTGTTGCATAAGATCGCTGCTGAGTGTATTAAGTGTCTTGACACGACATTGAAAGCCATCTCTGCTTGCTGTCTCATAATAACAATGACAAATCGTAGCGCAAAATAATACAAAAACTGTTGAGCTGTTAGCAAGAACATGAAATCGAGATCCCGCTTCAAATAAAGGTGAGTGTGCAGTAGAAAATATTTATATACATATATTTAGTACAAGTAGTATAAAATAATATGAAGCATAAAATGTCAAAGATGTGACAACAAGAAAAACCATCCTATTGTGTTGCGGAAAATCTTCAAATTTCGTTGGATAGCACGAAGTGGATTTATATTTAGCTCTGCGAATGTGACTTTATAAGTATTTATAGAGTGACGTAGACAATGATAGTGGGGTAGTTTGTGAGTTGAAGATTTTTTGAAAGCTTAGTTTTAATATGAGCTGATGGGAATCTATTGAAATGTGAAAAAGAGTTCTATATTTTGAGGTTAAATTGAAATATATGTAGATCTAGATTTATTTTGAAGAACATTTTTGAAAGAAAAAATCATTAAATAATTCCATTAAGATTAAACACTTCAAATGATATTAAAACATTCTAGATATCATTATTTATCCATAGAAATGTGAATACTTGTATATCTCTAAAAAATCTAAGCATTATTGGTCTGGAATTCCCTTTGCAAAATATATTTTTAAGTTACTAACCTTGACCTTATAGTATATACTTAAATTATGCCCAGAAACTCAATATGAACCCTAAATGTAGGCAATATTATATTTTTATTTACCAAATGAAAGTCATTTATTACATTTATATTAATCATTTGACCATAAAAATACCGTTTTTTAATGAAATTCTCCCTCTTTCTTTCTCTATTGGTCTGCTTTTCACATGGCAATAATGTTGCCTACATTTAGGTGTGTGCTAAATCTTGTCTACAAGACGTAAGAAAGATATTACAATTATTTATTCAAAATTTTGGGTTAAAAGTTAGTTATATATTTCATGTTAATCTCATACCATATCATAACCGACAGATGGTGCTGGAAGACAAATATTTTCTAAAATCCTTTTTACTATATTTTCATATGTATTATCGTAAAGCCACGACAGCATAGCTTCAAGGAAAGTTTTCAAATTATTTAAATTAATTAATTATTTGATGATACTCAACAATATGAAATATTGTAAAAATTGTTTTTTGTTTAATCATAAGACAACTGCTTACATTAATTTGATTGTCATTAAATTTGACACAACGAAACCGTGAATAATAGGTAGTAAGCTTATTAAACATTGGTATTATATTTTGACCTAAACATATAGCAATCATAAAGTATTTAAAACCCTTTTAAAAATTGGAGAAATATATAGTTCAGAAGTTTGGCAATAAAAATGACAGAGTTTTGTCATTAAATTTGACATACCGATTTTTTATATTTTGTTATAAATAAAACATTTGAGAACATTTGGACGAGAACATTTATAATAAAAGATATTGTTCATAAATTGAAATGAAGTACTGAATACTGATGTTAACTATTGAATCGGTTTTGGTTCAAGTGTTCCTTTTACCAAACATTTTTGAACTCATAAAACATGCAATATTTAATTACTCCCTCTAAAACAATTAGCATTTACACTTCAGTATTAAATTGCTTTTGTATTTTACCACGAATAATTAATTCAAACCATTATTTTTAGCGCAATAAATTTTTATTTGAATTGCAGTTAAATTCTATTCATGCGAGAGAGAGCTTTACTATCGTCAAATATTTTTTCACTTCTCAATTAAAATAAAAAAAAAAATATTTTTTATTATTTTTTTTTAGTTAAACGCATGATAAATGCACCAAGCTTCCGCAATGGGCAGTGAGCGGTTGATCATCGTGTTGATTCGTTGGTCGAACACACTTCAGTGCATCAATACACACACATACACATACGAATTTTCGAATTCTCATTTGTTTTATTTTTGAACTGTATATTTATATATATACATCCTCTGTTTTTTATTTTTATGTATTTCACTGCACTGCAGTCTCTTTGGAACACTTATAAATATTCAATATGCTTCTCGGTCTGTGTGTGTGTGTGTGTTCGCACACACAAATTTGTGACTTTCCGGTGATGATCCCGTTACTACCATTGTCATGTTATTATCAATTCAATTGGTTATGTAAATGTGTGCAGAAACAAAAACCGTTATTTAAATGTCTGTGTGTGTGCTTGCGTGCGTTGCATGAACATATGTGGCTTACAGCTGACGCTATTGAAATATTTATACGAATTCAATTTGATTAATATTGAATATTTCATTTCCCATAATATGCGTTGGTCGGTTTTGTGGAAAACCGCTGGGATAAAAATAGAGAAATACAGGAAAAGCAAACAAAAAAATTGCAAAAACATTTTTCATAAGAAAATTAAATTTAAATGAAAAATAAATTTAAAAAATATTTATTGAAACAAATATTAAAAAAAAAATATTTAAAAAAATATTTATTGAAAAAATTTTATATTTAAAAAATTCTTTTGCATCACTAATTACAAGTTATTCTAATTACATTTGCCACTAGCCTCTTATTGTTATTGTTTTTTATGTGTTTCTTTTGTTTGATTTGTGCACATCAGGTTTAAATTTACAATTCACTTTGTTATCTTTGATAAATTGACATTGATATACGGGCCGTGATGGCCGAATTGCTTGTCAGGTGGCTTCATGCACATACACAGACAGAGCTTCATTAAATATGCGCTTTTTTATAAAGAAATTAATATGTATACATGTATATTTCTTCTGTGTGTTATTGGTTTTGTAGGTAGAGTAAAATTATTAAAATCGTAAAAATAATAAAAGGCGGCACTTGAATTATTTTTAAAATAAATTTGCTTTTATAAATTTTAATTAAAATTCTCTGAGCTCTTATGATTGAAATTTTAATTTTTTTGGCATTTGGAAATATTTTATTTCAATAATATTATTTTTGTTTATTGTTATTTTTTTTAATTTTTAAGTAATTTAATTTTTTTTTAATATTTGGACATTTCTTTTTAATATCATTAATTATTTTATTATATTTTTGTTAATTATTTTGCAAGAACAAAGATTTTTACTTACGCGGAAAATCACATATGTATGTTTAAAATACTTGAAATCCTTTTTTAAAAAATTTTATTTTTCGAAATTGTTTTGAAACTATTTTTGCTAATTTTTATTATTTCAAAATTTTCTCATAAATTTGGTTTTTATTGCAATTTTTTAAAGGTTTTTTTTTGTGTTAATTTTTGAATTTTTTTTATTTTAATTTTTTATAAAAAGTTATTTTTATTTTATTTTAAAATTTTTTTGTAATTTTTTTTTATTCATTCTAAAACTTTTATTTTTCAAAGAGATTTTTAAAACTTTCAATTAAATTTATAGTAAAATTTAAAAATAAATTTTTTGTATTTTAAAAGTTAATCGGATTAAAAATCCGTGGCCTGGCTTAATTTATAACCTGATTTTTAGCTTATTTTTTAATTATTTTCATACATATATCATTAACAAATACACCTCTTCCACCCATTTAAGTGCTTGTAAAATTGTGATTAATAAGTACTTCAAATGTGTTTACAAAGTGGCATTTACACATGTATTACATATATGTGTGCAAAATACTTGCAAATCCATCAGCTTGACACGTCATTTCACCTTTGACACATTTCTCATTTGTCGGTTTCGGATGGCAAATTAATTTTCAACTTTGAAAATCTCATTTATTTTCACTTTGAAAATTAATTTCACTTTGACTTTTCAGGTCATTTAAATGTGAAGGCGTTTACAGCTCAAGTGTGCTAATTGAGTTTGTTAATAAATTAGCTTAAAATTGTTTATTTTGCATACAGTAAATATATAGACATATGTATTTGAGGTTCTGTAAACTTTTGACATTAATAAGACAAGTGTTTCATAAGTTCATAAAAATTTCATATACTATAATAATTATAAATCGGTTGAGAATTGCAAATGTAAATTTATTGTGAATGAAATCGTTGGTTAAAAATCAGATTTTGTGAAAATACAAGAAATATAATTTTATTATATTTTTATTAATTTGTAAGAGTCAATGGATTAACTTGATGCTTCGTCATGGTAGAAGAGTGTACTTCTGAGCTTTATTAGGGTTCATTTTCTTTTAAAGACTAGATTAAACGATATTTGCTATGAATTCTACATAAACAGTTTCATCTAAGCACACACGACCTCTCATCTCACCTGTCCACGGCACCATGGAGTATACGTGACATATTTTAATTGCCACTTTTCTGCTTGAATTCTATAAAAAATGTTTGTCACAACCAAGAATAAGCAGTATAAGGGAGAAGAATGAGTGAAAGAAGTGACCAATGCTACAAGCACCGGATAATTAGTGCTTTTATTTTAGGTTCCATTACTTATTAACGAGTGACACCAGGCATTATTTATTAGCTCAACTTGATTTAATACTAGAAAAGCAGAAGAATTAAGGTGAAAAGGACACAGGTCGCAGACATTTACGCAGCATAAAATAATTGGTTGGACACACACACTCTCATACAAATCGATTTCTTACTTTTTAAAACAATCTTTCACGGTCAAGCTTTCTCCATGGCAGCGTCTCTTTGCCCAAAGCAGTGAAATGTCTACGCAACGTTGAACTTTGTCCTTTCTAATAAGCTAAAATCAATAACAAAGAAGGTAAAAAATAGCCAATAATTGAGTTTTCTTCAATTGCAAGACAGGTAAAGCATGTTGCAAGCTCTCATAAGTCACTTGGAACAAGTAGTGTGCACTCTCAGTGTTGCAACTACTTATACATTGCCGCAACTAGAAATTATGAAGCTAATTGATTGTTGCGAATGTAATGTAATTAATAAGGCGATAATGCGATTTGTGGTTGGTGGACTGAGTGCATTTGGGGAAATCGAACGTTGGAGGTGGCATGTTGCAGGTATCAGGTGGTATAAGTTTACGAAGAAGTGTGTTTATAATTAGTTCAAGTGCCATTTAGGGGGAAATAATGAGATTTTCTTTACTGCGGCATTTGAAGGTCATATGTAATACAATATGCAATTATAATTAAATGAAATCGAGATATTAACGATTGCAACAAATGCAGAATACCTGCAAAAGTGGTTTGATATATGATATTAATAATAATAAAAAAAAATTATAGTAATAGTAAATAAAAATGGAAATGTTTATGTTTGTGTTCAATATAATTTCTAAGGTTTTGCAGTATGAAGGACTAGAATGCAATTAAAATAATAATTAAAATATACTTGTTTTTGCTTATTGAAATAATAGCGAAAATTATTTATATTATTAAAAAATATTCTTTTGAATCGTAATTTTTCATTAAAAAAATTCAATTATTTTAAATAATATTTCATTAAAATTGCTTTTTATTAAACGAGGGTGTGAAAAATGTCCACTTTCACGGGCAATTTCATTTAAAACATAATTGTTTTCCACATAATTTGAATGCTTTGTCGCTTAAATAGCTTTCGGGGAAATAGGGCACCCTTGTCCTAAAGAATGCCGTTTTAAATTAATTAACGATTCTGATTAAAAATCGTTGTTGGATATTAATTTTTCGATAGAATATTTTTAGGCGCATTCCATATTCACGCTGAAACGAAATTTTTACAAATTAAAAGTATCTATCAGTCATTTTACAAATGAGAATTTTTAATAAGACTATAATATTAAAGTGCTTATTTCCATTGATTGAAATAGACGCTGATTGTTGTACAATAGAAATAATATTATTATGCACTCAAAAGTATGCAAGACACCTGTAGACGCTTCCAATGTAGCATACCTTTCATCGACAAAAGCTTCTATTTTATTGGCACGTAATCTAGAGAGTCTGAAGTATATTCACAAATTCAACAAAAACTATAATATTAACAGTAACAGATTGTGGTCACTATTTGTTGTCAAAATAAGATTATTTGTATAAGTAACGGGAACTTGGCGATCATCATTAAAGTGTGAAAAAATATCCCAGTAAAAAACTTTATAGATCAGCAAATCAGAGCAATGAAACGAGGTTTCCGGGTTATACCTAATCATAGAGGGTGTTCGATGACGTGAACGATTGTTTATAAATACACAAAATTTAAATCTGTATTTCCAGACGAGATATCAGACTGATAAAAACTACCTTCAACAATATCAGCTTTAGTATACATTTTGGCGGCTAACAAAAAACTGTAGAATAATTAAATGACTAAGAAAGAGATATCGAGAGGGTAATCCATTGTATTGATTGGATACTTGAAAGCTCTTTGATAAGGCTATCAACAGATTTTTTAGTAATGAAGCCTTTCAGGAATGAAAATGATGCCCTAAAGTTTACCAAAGTAGTTCCAACCAATTACAATTATATCATACATTTTGTGTTAAATCTGAAAAGAACATTTTAGATTGCGTTAACTTTCTATGAAATTTTATTGTATCCTTATTGATTTAAGATTCTTCTTGGCTTTCTAAGTCTATTTATTTTCAATGTATAAGTATTTTAAATTAGTTAATCAAGTCCGCTCTAGTCTTTTAGAGTTAAAGGATTCAGACAGTAGCTGAGATAAATAATATATAGCCTTAGTTCCATAAAGAACTCAAAATCTTACATAAAGTACAAAAAATATCGATTTTACTAACCTAACCTCACTTAACTTAACCTCAAAGTGAACTACTTGGTGTGTGGCAACATGAATTGAGGTTACGTATAAAGCTAATGAAAGCAGGCGCAAAAACTAAAAATAATACTAGTTCAAAAACCAATACACACAAGAGTGCTGAGCCAAATGCGGTGAGTATTCGAGTGGTAGAGCTAAACTGCACCCTAATTAGTCAACTTGTTGGTTAATTGAATGAAATTGCGAAATTAACTGTCTGAGCGTATTTTGCTTGTACGCCTCGCTTGAATTCAACTGCAATGTGTGTAATTCCATTCAGTGTAACAGTTTTCGATTACATCTATTTATATGAGTATGTGGAACTATATGTGTACAGACATCTATTTGTTTTTCATTTCCCTTGCGATTTTATTGGTTTTTGTCTTCGACGCAATAAAACTCTCTGACTTGTGTGTGTGTGTATTTTCCGTTGTCATTGTTTCAATTTGCTCGCATTTCTCTCCACATTCGCAGTGCTTTCAGCTCACATTAGAGCAGCCAAGCGTGTGCGTTTCTACTTGTTTTCAGCTGTCAATCACTGCCAATTAAATCGAATTAAGTCGAGTATGTCTGCCGATAATTGATTGCCATATATACATACTTGGCTATTGAGTTTTAGTTATTTGTTGTACGAAAATAAATCAAATTTGTTACAACTCAATTTCAATGGTTATTTATCAAATGTATGAGTTTTTGAGAAAGCATTAAAATGTAGATGAGTTTGAGAAAATGACATTTTTTGTGATTAAGATTATAAAACAGAGAAGAAGGTATAATAAACAGAAGATGTTATCTAACCAGAAAAGGAACAAAAAATCTCGAAAATTTAACGACCACACCAAATAGTGACACGACCTTTTAGTACTTTACTTAGGACAGTCTTAGTCGGCATTCAACGAAATTGGAATTCGAACATAAATGGGTAGAGTTTCTTTAGAGGGATTAAAATTCTGTGAGAATTTAGTCTAAGGGGACTAGAGTTACCAATATGTTTACTATTAGATTATCTGATGATGACTGACCTTTAAATAAAGATAGAAAAATCTCCTCGTATTATTCTTAATATGGAATACTTTCGAAGAGATTGGATAACTATTAGTACTTTAAGGAACACAGATCATAGGACTTTTTATATGAATATACTTCAAAGAATATGGTTTTATATGCCCGGTTTTTTTTATTAAGTAAAACGAAAGCTCTCTAGTTAGTTAAAGACTAGCTAAATGATCTTCAGATTGAGAATAACCATAGCTATTGCTTGATCTAATGTGATACAATAAATCTTTGGAGAGATTATAGAGTTCGCCGATGAGCTAATCACTGAAATAAGTACTTATTTTGAATATTAGAGAATTTCAAGAGCTTTTGTAGTCTATTTTGAAATTACAAAACAACTTTTAATCCGTCAGTGATGCTGTTGGGGTCTCTGAGACCCGTTTTTTATTTTAATTTTTTTCTTCTCCATTTGAACATGTATTTGAACCCACTGTGGTTCATGACAACTGATGTTATATTTGAAGCAGATATATAAAAGCCATTTCTTTCTATTTTTTGTTATAGATATTAAAAAGTGGAGCATCCTAAATGTATACTTCAAATTTCTTTCGAAGTTATTTGTCAGTTCTGCCGCTTGCATAATTTCAATCTTCATATTATTTTTGCAAAAGTTGAAGACAACAACGCCGTGACTTGTTCATTATCCGTTTTCATTACGGATTTTCCTTGAATCAATCTCGGCAGCGGCTTCAACCACCTGACAGCTCATTAAATAAAAGCAAGCAGCCTACGCAATTTTCATTAATAATGCGCCATATAAATGCAAGCGTGCAATATATATACACTTATCGATATACGATTGTGGTAATGCATTAATTTTACAGTTAATTAACAACTTATACAAACATGACTCAGCGTATGCCACATTACATCAACATTTCTTCCACGCAATATGACGTTGCAGTAATGGGTTTATACAAGTCCACGCGCTTGGCAGCGGTAGACTATATGAAAGTGGATGTGTTTATTTAAGAAAAATCATCCAATGCCGTATATCCTGTCCGTTATGATCTGCAGCAGCCCTTCGTGACCGCATGCTGCAATAACAAACAAGAATGAAGTCGCAAATGATGCGCCTCAGTGCAGTGTCTGCCTCATTGCCTCACATGTATATGGTAGGACGTCGACGTCGTGCAGTCGTAATATCATTGACGCACAATTGCATTTTCGCAATACCGTTATGACTACTGTCATATGCGTACCCTCGCCACTGTGACTGCCATGCGCCTCCGTAGCTCCGTATTGTCTGTCGTCCTTTTATACTCTGTGTAATTGTCCAGTTGTTTCAATTCGCTGTTGTTGTTGTTCTTCAATTCTCTATGGTCCTTTGTTCTGTTTTCCAACTGCTGAACTTCCTACTTCATTTGCACAAGTTGATAGCGCTCTATGCTTGGTCAGTTGCTGACTGGTAGTGTCCAATTTAGTTCTTTTCTTTCAATTTCGCTTCCACATCGTACGCATTTACGAGCTCTACATTTTAGCCCTAAACTTCTATTACTGCGATGTCAAAGTGAATGGTCAGTTCATTGTGAGTTTAGTGTCTAACTTAAATGTGTAGAAGGGTACTTTTTGAAGTTCAGTAAAATCTGTGAGTTGAACTCACTTAATAAAGCACACTTTAAAAGACACTTTATGGTGTTACTATTACTGGAGAATTATGTTCTTTAAATAGAGTAATTTTATAATGCTATAACCAGCTGATTTTAACGATCTTGTTCATAATCAGAAGTTCTTGGGTTTCGGTCCGAGATAAATGTAGGACAAAATGTCTGAATAGATTTTCAAAAATACTAAAGATATACTTATGGACTCTCTTAAAGGCCTTTATTTTTATATTAGCACTCTTAATATTGGTACACTAGCTGACTCCGCAGTCGTTGCACTGCGTGAAATTATTTGAAAACAAAGTTGATTTGTATAGTTTTGGAAAACATTTGCGATTTTTCTAAATTTTTTTTTCAATGTAACGCAGCTTAATAAACAACATTTTTTGTTTTCTGTTCCGTTGCGTAAATGTGCAGAGAAGATGATTTTTCAACTCGTGTATGAAATTTATGCCACACAACTCCAGCGACTGTCTTTGAGACCTGTTGATTGTCATCCCAAATGCAAGTCTCATTGGAAACTGAATACGTTTGAACTGAAATGGCAAATCGTTGGACCTCAAAGAAATTCGTGGAATCAAGCATTCTGCCCCCTTGTAGGTCCCATTAAAAAATTCTTGCAACTCTTACATTATTCGATAGCTGCTTGAAGATTGCGAAGCATAATAAATGACAAAGAATTTAGATATTTCACTGGATAATTCACAGCTTCGTCTTCATTTTCAACATGATCGATCGGTGTGTATGAACACAAATATCCCGGAAGTTGACTTTTAGTCTATAGATTAAGTCATCGGCATCGGTAGTTTTGGCAGTTAAAAATCTGCGTGCACTCAACCAATCGGCTAATGTTCGGATCGATATCAAACCATTAGAAGTATTAACCGGAATTTGCCCAGTTCTTTGCAGATCTTCTGCGGTGCTATCTGTTGCAGGAACACACGCATATTCATGGTCAATCATATGGTTTCCGCGTGCCGCCACAAGTACGATGACTTGAGACATGCGTTCAATTCCTCCGCCGCTGTTGATTTCGAAATAACAGAATGTGTTTGTCAATAACAGTATCATAATGCCACCAAAGCGACGATTATTACTCCACAGATCTTTCATTGTTCTGTCAAGTGCTTCTAGAAAATTGCGCTCATCTCATAGATGTTTCATAGATTTGCATGTTTAACTGAAGCTACAGTGTCGAATGTCCCGTTCTTCCAACTTCAAGTAGCGTTCCTGCAATTCCAGTAGTTGCGAGAACCAACGTAATGCCATTTTGAGATCGTATTGTTGCCAAAATCCCGTTTTTACACATTTACAATTGTTTCTTCGCTCCTATTGGTCGTGATGCTATATAGCCTATAGCCTTCCTCGATAAATGGACTATGCAACACAAAAAGAATTATTCAATTCGAACCAGTAGTTTCGGAGATTAGCGCGTTCAAACAAACAAACAAACAAACTCTTCAGCTTTATAATATTAGTATAGATTTATGTAGACTATAACTGTATATCAGTATTAAATCAACAACAAAAAATGTTGCCTACATTTAGGCGGTATAATCATTGAAAAAGTTTCAAATCTTTCTAAGTTCAAATAAAATATTTTAAGATATAAATAGGACTGTAAAATTTAGTTAAATACAAGATTATTTTTATCTATCTGGGTATTACTGTAAATATTAAGACGCTTTCAAAGTCTGAATATTTTTTGCTAACTTTAAAATTATTAAACAAAAATTAATCAATATACTGCGGTTCGGAGAAAAGGTTATATTTGAGTAAAAACTGAAAGTACTTTGGTGAGCATTTTGAATAAAAATATTAATTAGTGTTGTCATTTGTAAGCTTTTTAAAAGGTAGGTAGGTATAGTGGATGTCGAACATTGCACCTAGGCCTTAGGAGGTCCATCGTGGTACCTCCAGGACTGGAATCCCCACACTATACCTTGTCCTCATTGAATCACTCAGTGGTATTTTTTGTAAAAAGACTCTTTAATTCTTTTTTGTAAAAGTAGAACTTATTTTATAAGAAGGCAAAATATTGAAGAAAAAGTATTGAAATTAATAATAAAAGATACCTCACTAAAATTTTCTACAGAAATATTTGTATGGGATTAATTAGGGTTGCCAGCAAGCAAAAAATGCACATAATTTAGTAACTTATTTATTTATCATTATATTTAGCTGTCGTCTCAAATATTGTAATGGTTATGATTAAGTAGAAATATATTTTTAAAGCTATATTTTAAATAAATAACACAACAGGGTTGCCATCAAATAATTTTTTAAAGATAATATGGACATCTAATTGCGCTCAGAGTCCTTTTCAACACGTTTTGAAGAAAACTTAAATGTTTTTACCGCAGTTTTAGTGATTTTGATCTCATCAGAGTTGTCATATGCATAAAATTACAAATATTAATATATTAAAAAATTAAATATTTAAAAAATTCAGTTAAAAATAAAATTTGAGCAAAACTTGTAAATTTTTCCCACAGTTTGCTTACATTTTTTTTGATCAGAGTTGCCATATTGATAAAAAATTATTTATTAAAAAAAAAAATAATAAAATTTGAGCAGAACTTATATGTTTTTCCCGCAGTTGCAACGATTTTTTTCACACCGGAGTTGCCATATTGCCAAAATAAAAAAATACAATATTATACGTATACGTTTAAATACATTATTACTATATTATTATTTTATATTATTATTATAATATTTTCAAAGGAAGAGTCCTTGTATTAAGAAGCAGTTTAAAAATACGAAATATTACTATAAATTTATCCACCTTAAATTAATATTAGTAGTAATCAATTAAATATATGTTGCTATTTCTGCAAATTTTTAAATGTAAAATATCTACGAAATTCTGTGCGCCCCTTTCATACACCCTTCACAGTTATCTCCCGCATCCTTCGTGTTTAAAGTTAAGCTTCAATACCAGCTACTTTCTCAATTTCTCGTATTTATTACATGCCAGATTTTTAATTAAAGATATGTATTTTTAAAATAAGCAAGATACACCATCGATTTTGCATGTACACCGGTGCGTATGAGTAACCAAGGCATCAGCGAGCGCACTTTCTTTCGTGCAACCAACTTTTATTAAAACAAAAAACTTTTTTACAACTTAACGTCATGTCGCTACATTTACAAAGCAATTTAAAGAAATTATACATGTAATGCAGCTTTGCCGCCCGCTCCCCTGAACATCCTCATCTTCATCAACGAAAGCCAGAGCGCACGAAAGTTAAGGGAAAAGACTGAAAACTTTGTGCTCTGCTCGTGGCAACAATTTTTCCGCATCACTGCAACTGCATTAACAGCAAGCAGGCAGGTACAGGTACATATAAACATATCCAGAAGCAAGCTATAGGTAAATACTTTTCTTCATACAAATGAAGCAACCGACGACTCTATTAACCATGCCAAAGCAAAGTTGTAGCAGCAACAGCAGCAGCTGCAGTGCAGTTTTTGCGAAATTTGCTACCATAGTCTTGATGTGCTTGTTTTTGTTGGTGCTTTATTTTCTTCGCTGCCAATGCAGTTGCAAGAACTGTTCAAAAATAAGCTTATTGCCTGTGCAACAAGCAGCTGTGGCGCTCAAACGCTGCACCATTGACTGCTGCCGCATATGCCACTTTGACATTCTAAAAGCGTTGGGGCGCATTATTTACGGTGCGCTCGGATTAGAGGTGACAAAGTGCTGGGCTCCTAACTGTCCGTACGAACAGAGGGGGGAGGGAATGTAGTGATCCAACTGTGCGCTTGCTGCTAATCATCGGTGCAAGCAAAGTGTTGTAGTTGTAGTTGCAGCTACCGTGCAACCTTTTATCTGCAACGCTGCTTGTCTGTCCGCTCAACTCGTCTCTCGTGCTTTGTTGCTTCATTTTTTCCTTGCAACCACGCTAAACCCGGCATTGTTCTCATTGTTGAGTGCTTGATTAGTTCGCCGTTGGCTGGACGAATGACAAGCAGCGGTTGCAAGCTAATTAGAGGACATTCTCTCAAAATGTGTTCGGGGAAAATGTTCAAAAAAAACTGCACGCCAAAGCAGCTGCTGTCAGCTTATTTTTGTTGTTGTTGTTTTGTTTCACCGTAATTCACCTTGCTTGATTGGTTGAGGAGCGTCGAGTGAAATTGTGAAAAAAAGGTGGATAAACGAGTGCTGCATAGTAGTTTATGTGAGTAGGGTTGACAAAGTGCATGAAATTGGTAAAAAAATTCAAAACAATTTTGTTTGTTGTTGCTCAGCTGTAATTTATTTCTTTTATTTCATTTTATTCTCCTTGAATTAGCTTCGTAGCTTTTTTTCTCTTTTACTCTATTTCTCTGTTGAATTTTTGTAGTATATGGCAACTCTACCGCTAAGTAACAAATGACGCAGTGAAATTCCAAATTCCACTGACAAGTCTTTTGTCGTGCCGTTGCACACTATTAGATTTAGCTGAAATGGCATTTTGTGGCAAATTGTCTCGAAATGAGTTTGCAAAAATATGATTTTTTTTGTTAGCAAAAGCAAATTTAATGGCTTAGTGACTTGACGGAACGTCGTTTATATGAAATAACCAGTGTTTAACTAATTTGGAGTGTAGGGAAACATAGAAAGAATTCGGAAAATACAAAATGTGTTCTTTTACAGAAGAAGAAGTGTAATAAACAAGCAGATGTGCAACAAATTGTCTGGTTACAAAATTTTTACTCGAAGTTAAATACAAGATTTTATTCGAAGGATTAGCTTATATTTTACCGAAGTGATATCTAAGAAGTCTTAAAATAGGGCTTATTAAAGTACCTAGCACTCATAATGTTATTTAAAAGTTTAATGTCAGGAATATGGAACAAGAATACTGGAATACTGGAAAGAAAGAAATTGATAGCTGTTTCGTCTTTTCTCTATAAGTTTTGCATCCTTATATGTAGTAGCGTAAATAATCAGAATTAGTTTCAGAAATGATCTTTCGAAGATATTGGTATAAAATTGCCCTTTTATTTTTTTTTTGTAGCACGAGTAAGTAATTAAGGAGCATAGTAGTATAAAATATTATGGAAAACGCTCATTGTATGATATCAGTCGGTTTTGATGCATCTAAGGCTCAACCCACACCGGATTAGTCAATACGTATTTTCTTGTCTGATACGATAACAGCCCATGGCTTCACAAGTGATAACCTACATCGAACAAGACGAGACATAAAGGCTTCGTTTATCGTTTGGTGTAGGTTAGAGCAAGAAACGTTTTTGTGTCTTATTAGTCAAACACGTGTTTGACTAAATTCGGTGGGGGTTGAGTCTTAAAGCAGCTATACCATTGTAACACATTAAAAATTAGCCCTTTTTCCTAAATTTTTTTTAAAAGAAAGTACTCGATCGAATGTTTCGAAGATTTTTGGACCGAATAAAATATATTTTCAGCTATATTTTAAGATTTTTTTTTAACAAAAACGCGTTTAAAGTTTCGACTATAGCGGCTTATATGTGAGTGCGGTGGCTCTTCAGAACGCTGTCATTCAGAAACTGTTCAAGATACAACTTTACCGCTTTCATAACTGGTATAAGACCAAGAATGTTCGAGAACATCGTCGACGATTGTTCGAGAACATCGTTGACGATTAGCTTTGCTAAACCTGGACATTTCAAAAAGAGGTAGTGAATGGATATGATTCCGCTATCTCTTCTTACCAGCATAAATATCTCCAATACATCAGTAGTCAAAGCTTGTCAGAATCGGAATATTTCCATTTTTGTCGGTCTCTTGTTTTTGGTAATTGATCAGCATTTGTTCCTTCAACTTGTAATAGTTAGTAGTAATAAACAATACCATTTTGTATAAAGATTTTTTTATTGGAAAGTGGCTGTTCTCAACAATTTTCGACCCCACTCTACTTAAACGATCTTTTCAACTCTTTCGCTTTATCATCGTACACTGTGTAGAACTCTTTTCTTCGATGAAAACAACTTGAGAGAGAATGAGATTCTCATTCATATTCTTATTTCGTTTCTGATATGTGTGTTGTTCAGTTTCTCTGGCACTTTGTTTAAGGAACGATGATGGAACCCCACACTTAAATAACTAAGCAGCATAAAGTGATAAATAGTTTCAATAAATTGTATTAATAAGCCGTCTGTAATATCTTTAAACAACTGCAGTTGTGTTAATGAGAGTGTTTGAAGAGCTTTGAGAAAATTATAGGTCGTCCTAACCTGCATGGGTATCTGACAAGTTCGGACTGAGACTATGTAACAACTACCTAGTTTGAAAGAAATATTCTATTAAGTTCTACTATATTTTTCGCAAATTGAGCTTTAAGGAGAATTTCAACGAATCTGTGCGCCTTACTAATCACTACCTTCAATACCATCTGATAAATATTTGCAAATCCTATCGCACAAAGAAATAATAATTATCTTAAATGCATCAGCAGATTCCATTCTTAGTGCCTAAGCAGCCTAAGAATGAAATGTCATTGTGTTGGAATGAAAAAATGCTGAGAGTGAAGGGAAAGGGGACAAAACAAATAAAGCAACAAAATATATACATAATACTAACCGACTGAGATTTAGCTGGCAGCTGCACAGTGCCAAACACAAGCAAATACACACACACAGCCCATCACAGCCCATCTCATTTACATTTATGTGCCAGCAAAGCAATACAATAAAGCATTTATTCTATATATTTGTCAGTAAGTATGTATGTACGTGTGTATGTGAGCCCGCACTTATTTATATGCCAATATTGCATAAATACCGTTAGTTATTTATAACGGTAGGGGAGAAAAAAAATGGCGCAAAATAAATACAATGCCCTCGTAGTGGCGCTCATTTAGATGCTTCCCTCACTTTCAAATGGCGCTTTCATTTTCATTTCGCCTGCCTGCATGTTGCATGGTGTGTTTTTGTTGTTGTTTTTAGTTTATTTTTTATTTTTTATATATTTATGTTTTATTTTTGTTTTATTATGTTTTTTCTGCTGCGCCTCCGTCGTCCTTGTACGAGTCTGTTGCACAGCAACGCTATTGATTGCCACACACTAACTAACTGGGCGCAGGTGGCGAGCGCGTGCCATTTAATTCTGGCTGACTGCCTTGCTACTGCAACAACAACACACTCATACATACATATATACCTTGTTGGTGTGTGTGCCTGCCACATTTAACCATGCCTTGGCATGCGACAGCTGTGGCTTCAGGCTGCATGCCACCACGGCGCCGCCGCAGTAAACTACTTTTTACACGGTTTTCTTGTTTTATTTTGCTGGCGTTGTTTTTGTTTTTGTTGCTTTTGTAAAGGTGAGCCAGGGGACTTCGCTTGACATCGCAACGTATCAATTCCAATCAAGTGAATTCAAATTCAAAATCTGCTGTGTGTTGCAAAGGAAAAATCTCAATTGGCTTGTCATGGGATACGCGGAGGAATACGCTGCGGCATGCAACAGCGCTGTGTGTGGCGTGTATAGAAAGTAGGAAAAACTCGTAAAAAATGGAAGTAAAAATATTGAAATTTAAAATAGCAAAATATATTACCGTTATTTTATTTGAAAAGCGGCAATTCGTAATCGTTGTATCTGTGCTATGCCACGCTAAATGTTTGAGTGATGCCGCATGGGGCAGATACACGCAGCAGAAAAAAAGTTGAAATATAATAAAAATATATAGTAGCCAGCCAACTGTGGCATGCAGCGCGCATATAGAGACACGTTGAGGGCCAACAGACAAACGTGCAACATACATATATACTTGCAACATACATTTTTATGCTTGCAACATACCATTTTATACTTGCAATATACACTTTTAAACCTGCAACATATATTTTTATACTTGCAACATACATTTTTGTACTTGCAACATACATTTTTGTATTTGCAACATATATTTTTATACTTGCAACATACATTTTTGTACTTGCAACATATATTTTTGTATTTGCAACATACTTTTTTTCTTGCAACATACATTTTTGTATTTGCAACATATATTTTTATACTTGCTACATATATTTTTTCACTTGCAACATACATTTTTATACGTGCAACACTTATTAATACTTGTAACATACACTTTTATACTTGCAACATCCACATTTGTGCTTGAAACATACACTTTTGCACTAACACACTCAAACATATAACAAATATACACACATAAAGTTCTGTGGCAGCCACACCCCTTCTATTACTGTCTTACTCATTTCTGCTGCTGTGCCACTTTTATAATATAACAATCTGCCGCTTACACTCCACCGTTAATTCTACACACACTCATACTATCTAGTCATAGTCTCTAAGTAGCTCTCGCTATTGTAACTGCTGCTGGATATTAAAAATAACACAACGTGCAACATGCCACCAATTTTTCACGGTTTCACTTTTGTTGCTTTTCTTGTTGTTTTCTCTTTTGTCATGTTGCAACAAATGGCAAAATATTGCACTTTTTCACTTTATTTGTTTTCTGCTTGCGCTCTTTCGCCTGTTTCAGCTGTTCCCTTGGGCAGCACGCTTGCTCTTGAGCTATGAGCTACCAGCTGTGCGCTGCTGTTGCTGCTGTTTTAGCTGTCAAAGTCATTTTCGCTTGTGCATATTTTTCTCATATTACACTTGAAAAATTTGCATTTGTGTTTTGCCAATTTTCTTTTTTCCTCTTTCTACACTCTTTTTGACTCCTGTTTTGTATGTGTCTTCTACTTTTTTGTCTGTTGTTTACAAATAGCTCGTGTAATTGTTGTTGTTTGCTCTTGTGGTTCACTTGGCTGTACACCAATTTGTTAACGGTAGCTTGTGCTCCTCATGGTGTGGCAACATTTGTTGCTTTTTTCTTAATTTCTTTGCTGCTTTTTGCTTTTGGTTGGTGTTTAAATTGCTTTTACGCTCACGTTCTGCGTCAATATTATATATGTGGTTGTTGGTTGTTTTGGTTTCGTAGCTTTTGGAATTTTATTTTAATTAAATAAGTATTAACATTTTTTCTCTGTCTTCCATTGTTTAGTAGTTAATCAAAGTTTTTTCTGGTTACAAAAGGCCAAAAAAGAAAATACGGTGAAGCTGTGATAGACTGAACATTGAATGTTTCTTAATTGTATTCGTTATATGATATATATGTACATATATCTACTTAAAAAATCCCTGCTTTTTACACAATTTATTTTCATCAATCAATTTGTTTTTTGCATTTTCGTTAAGTGTAATATCTTAAAAATATTATCTGAAAATTTGAAGTTGATCCGATAGTAACTTTACGAGTTATTCGACAAATAACAATACAACAAAGATCGCTCGGGCGGTCCAAAACGCTAGTGTGAAACTTTAAATGCGTTTATTTCAAAACTAAATTTTGAACTGGTGACAATTGTAACTCGATAACCGCTCAGTAGATTTTTATGAAATTCATACAGCTTTTAACATATTTACATAATAAACTCAGACCTGATCGAAGGATTTTTTTCAAAAATTTAGATTTTTTAAGACCAATTAACTGTTGATTTTTTCCCGATAATCTAGGAAAAAATTTCCTGAGGCCGGCATTTTGTCAATTTAAAAAAAAAAAGCCAGGCCCTGGATTATCTATTTATAAAACTAATTTTTTAGCCGATTAATTTAATTTTAATTTTAATTTAATTTTTTCATGTCTCCGACTACCCCTAACCCCTTAATAAGAGGAAGGGCTAAGTTCGGGTGTAACCGAACATTTTATACTCTCGCAATTTATTTATTTAACTTAATTAATATTATATAATACACAATTTGACCCACATATTCGTCATATACAGTGGCTCAAACGCATAATCGGACAGTGGTTTTTTATACGAAAGTTTATTTTAATTTAAAGAAAAAAGCCAGAAAAAAGAACAACAATGATTCAATTTTTATGGTGAGTATTCTCCAATCTCTCATTTTTCATACAACAAAAAAAAACAACAAGAATAAATTCATTTATACAAAACAAATTTAACAAAAGCAAAATAACTCAGAATTCTTAAGCACAAACAAATAATCGGACACTAAACAATATTGTCATAATAGTGCAAAAGAAGCAACCAAAAAAGTGCCGTTACGTTGACAACAGTTATCATATTTAACGTGAAGAACATTGTGAGATTTTTTGTTGAAGTATGCACGTGATGGCTCCTGTAGGTAAACACTTAGGATTAGAAATACGCCAACTTATTATAAAATTAAATTTTGAGGGAAAATCGGTACGCGAAATTGCTGAAATAGTCGGGAATGGAAAATCTACGGTGCACGATATAATTAAAAGGTATAGGGACGAATTTAGATTGGAATATAAGTCACGGCAAGGTCAAGGGAAAAAGATATCAGCAAGAGAAGAGCGCAAAATATTAATAGAAGTTAAGAAAAATCCTTTTAAACCCGTTAAAGAGTTGAAAATAGGGTTGGTAGGGTATACCTTTTAATTATATCGTGCACCGTAGATTTTCCTAAGTGTTTACCTACAGGAGCCATCACGTGCATACTTCAACAAAAAATCTCACAATGTTCTTCACGTTAAATATGATAACTGTTGTCAACGTAACGGCACTTTTTTGGTTGCTTCTTTTGCACTATTATGACAATATTGTTTAGTGTCCGATTATTTGTTTGTGCTTAAGAATTCTGAGTTATTTTGCTTTTGTTAAATTTGTTTTGTAAAAATGAATTTATTCTTGTTGTTTTTTTTTTGTTGTATGAAAACTGAGAGATTGGAGAATACTCACCATAAAAATTGAATCATTGTTGTTCTTTTTTCTGGCTTTTTTCTTTAAATTAAAATAAACTTTCGTATAAAAAACCACTGTCCGATTATGCGTTTGAGCCACTGTATATTGTATAAAGTCCATTGAAAGTTGGAAACCCTAATGTTAGGTTAGAAGTACCGAGGTCCTCATGTTCGATATATGGGGCCTTGACAACCTATGGTCCGATTTCGGTGATTTTTAGAATGGGACTGCCACACTATAAATACAGTATTTGTGCAAAGTTTTGTACCGATATCTTCACTAGTGCTTACTATATATATTGTAAAGTAAACGATTCAGATCATCCTCTAAGTTCTGGTATATAGGAAGTAGGCGTGGTTGGGAAGCATTTGGCCAATTTTCACAACATATTATTGGGAGGTAAGGAAACTATTACAAACCAAGTTTCATTGAAATCGGTCGAGTAGTTCCTGAGATATGGTTTTTGACCCATAAGTGGGCGACGCCACGCCCATTTTCCATTTTCTAAAAAAATCTGAGTGCAGCTTCTGCCATTTCTTATGTGAAATTTAGTGTTTCTGGCGTTTTTATACTCTCGCAACAAATGTTGCTAAGAGAGTATTATAGTTTTGTTCACATAACGGTTGTTTGTAACACCCAAAACTAAACGAGTTAGATATAGGGTTATATATACCAAAGTGATCAGGGTGAAGAGTGGAGTTCAAATCCGATTGTCTGTCTGTCCGTCCGTCCGTCCGTCCGTCCGTCCGTCCGTCCGTCCGTCTGTGCAAGCTGTAACTTGAGTAAAAATTAAGATATCTCGATGAAACTTGGCACACTTATTCCTTAGCACCATAGCAAGGTTGCTTTCGAAAATGAGCAAAATCGGACCACTGCCACGCCCACAAAATGGCGAAAACCGAAAACACATAAAGTGCCATAACTAAGCCATAAATAAAGCTATGGAAATAAAATTTGGTATGAAGGATCGCACTATGAAGGGGCATATTTGGATGTAAATTTTTTGGGGAAGTGGGCGTGGCCCCGCCCCCTACTAAGTTTTTTGTACATATCTCGCAAACCAATAGAGCTATATAAACCAAACTTCCTGCAGTCGTTTTTTTTAGCCACTTCCTAATACAGTGCAAAAATGAAAGAAATCGGATGATAACCACGCCCCCCTCCCATACAAAAGTTAGGTTAAAAATTACTAAAAGTGGGTTAACTCATTAACGAAAAACGTCAGAAACACTAAATTTCACATAAGAAATGGCAGATGAAAGCTGCACTCAGATTTTTTTACAAAATGGAAAATGGGCGTGGCGTCGCCCACTTATGGGTCAAAAACCATATCTCAGGAACTACTCGACCGATTTCAGTGAAACTTGGTTTGTAATAGTTTCCTTACATCCCAATGATATGTTGTGAAAATAGGCCAAATCGCTTCACAACCACGCCTACTTCTTATATACCAGAACTTTGAAGACAATCTGAATCGTTAACTTTACAATAGATAAAGTAAGTACTAGTGAAGATGTCGGTGCAGAACTTTGCACAAATACTATGTTTATAGTGTGGCAGCTCCATTCTAAAAATCGCCGAAATCGGACCATAGGTTTTTAAGGCCCCATATATCCAACACGACGACCTCGGTGCTTCTAACCTAATATTATGGTTTCCAACTTTCAATGGACTTTATACAATTTAATTATATAATATATATGCATTATATAATATAAATAAAGATAAAGATAAAATAAATAAATAAATTGCGAGAGTATAAAATGTTCGGTTACACCCGAACTTAGCCCTTCCTTACTTGTTCGTTATTGAGTTAACCCACTTTTAGTAGTTTTCAACATAACCTTTGTATGGGAGGTGGGCGTGGTTATGATCCGATTTCTTTCATTTTTGGACTGTATTAGGAAGAAAAACGACTGCAGAAAGTTTGGTTTATATAGCTCTATTGGTTTGCGAGATATGTACAAAAAACTTCGAAGGGGGCGGGGCCACGCCCACTTCCCCAAAAAAATTAAATCCAAATATGACCTTCATAGTGTGATCCTTCATACCAAATTTTATTTCCATAGCTTTATTTATGGCTTAGTTATGGCACTTTATGCGTTTTCGGTTTTCGCCATTTTGTGGGCGTGGCAGTGGTCCGATTTTGCTCATTTTCGAAAGCAACCTTCCTATGGTGCCAAGAAATAAGTGTGCCAAGTTTCATCAAGATATCGTAATTTTTACTCAAGTTACAGCTTGCACAGACGGACGGACAGACAGACATTCGGATTTGAACTCCACTCTTCACCCTGATCACTTTGGTATATATAACCCTATATCCAACTCGTTTAGTTTTGGGTGTTCCAAACAACCGTTATGTGAACAAAACTATAATACTCTGTTTAGCAACATTTGTTGCGAGAGTATAAAAATATATACTTTATTGTCTTCAAATGTACGGAAACTTGATACCGAAAAGCATAGTTTCAGACATTAAGTGAATATATTATTCGTCAATCAATATGTGTATGTGTACTTCTCAGACCCTTTAAAACATTCAAATTTGCTTACGCGACATAAAGACTTTGAATTTTATGCATTTTGGAGTGTTTGTTTAAAGCAATTTTCGAAGAATTGTTTATTAAAGTGAAAAAGTTAGATTAACCAATATAAACTCAAAAAGTGGGTTTCCGAGATCTTCTGATTAATGTATAATATATATTTTGATTTCTGCAGAAATCTTTCCGATCTTACATTATTCGCCAAATTGAACAGCAGAATTGCTTACAATAGTTAGGTACTTTTTAAAGCATTTCAATCTATTTTTAAATTTGTTAAACTCTTTCAATTGATTTTCGCCATCGAATTTTGCAATTTCATTCAACCGCTTAAATCAATTTGTAGTTCTCAGCAAGTTTATGGATTTATTTAAAATGAAAATTGATGTATGAAAATATATTTTTCGTATTAGTTCATGGTATGGAAAGAGAATTACATGTTTGTTGAATGCAAAAATTAAATATTTTAGCTATAAATTTTACGAAATCCCGAATTTCGGTTGGTTTTTTCGGGATTCCGAACACTGTGAATTACGGGAAACGCTACCGCTCAATGATAACCGAATATTTTTGAACAATATGTGGTTCCAACAGGACGAGCCACAAGCCACACAGCGAATGTCACAATCGATTTATTGAAAACCAAATTTTGTGAACGTGTTAACTTACAAAATTGCCCAGTCGACTGGCTGCCTCGATCGTGCAATTTAACTATTTCCTATGGGGCTGCGTCTAGTTTATGGTGCACGCCAACAAGCCAGCGCCGATTGATGGACTTCGTACGAATATCGAACGAGAAATTGCAGTTTTATCGGTCGATTTATGCTTGAAAACTGTCGAAAATAGGGTCAGCGTCTGGACTTCACAAGCGTGCCCGTGCTGGGCATACAAAAGAAAGCGAATTCAATACAATTGCATGGAGTGTACTTTTACAGGAATAAAGAATTTCATTGATTCCCCGTTTTTGTTTTATTTAACCCTTTTGAACCCGAATTTTTCCCGTGAGCAGTTTCACCAGTTTGACGATTTAAGACAAATGCTGAATTTGCCATTTTTAAATCACGAAACTTGATATTTATTAAAATTACCAACATTGAAGTATTTAGAAACAATGACGGTGATTTTAAAGATTTTTCACCATTTAACTATAATTTCCAGTATTTTCATGCATTTCCACTTCTATTAAATATTTAAAATTTCCTTTCTCCAAATTAAATTTAATTTCCATTCATACAATCTATGCAGCTATTAAATGCCATTAAGCATGCAAAAATTCTAAGCAAAAGCGCAGAAATTTATCAAAGCTACACTTTGGTATACGAATAAGATACAGAGATAAGCCCAGGCAAGGACTAAGTGAATTGCAATGATTTTTATTGACTGGAAAATGTGCAAAACCGGACCAAAATGGGCAATGAGCATTTGCAAATTGCTCTATTCAAGGAATAAAGCGCAGCTGAGGCAGGAATATTGAAAAGAAAAGGAAGGAAATAAAGACAGTAAAAAGAAAAAAAAATGTACAAAACGAAAATACAAAAAATAAAAATAAAAAAGAAAAGCAAAATGAAATGTAGAACTAAAAAAATACGCTCAAGAGTTTCAAATATTCCGAAGAATTACTAAATATATACATTACAGTTAGCCCTGTTGTTGTTGTGTTTTTATTTATTTTTTGTATTTGTTGTTTTTTATTTTATTTTTTTGTTTTTGTTGTGTTTGTCGTTCTTCCTTTCAGGCTAATAAAATCAACTTTGAATCAGTGAACGACAAATTCAATCCATCTCGTCTTGTTGTTGTTGCTTTTTTAACGCTGTAAGCAAGTTATATTTATAGAAATGAGGCTGAAGATGACGATGCAGATAAAGATAAGCATAGAGATAAAATTGTATATGTTTGCTTTGTTGCTCAATTTGCAGGCGCACAGCTTGTCTGCGCAGGAGTCTGCTTGCCTTGTTGCCTAACGCCTATAGCCAGTGTTGCCACATGTGTTGCATGCTGTGCTCGTTTGCCACATATTTTACGGCGTCATTTCGCGTCACAGTCACCGTTTTCTGTTTGTATGTTGTACTTATTGTTGCTTAGATACTATATATAAATATTGAGTGTATGTTGAGGGTGCACCATGACGTATGAGCAACTTTTGGAGGCTCATATGGATTGACATGTGTTTTATAACATAAAATTTGTTTTTTTTTTATTTGTGTTTGTGATTTTTATCACCGTCGCACACCGAAAGAAAGAAATCTGTGTCGAATGACAGACCATTTTATTTCATGCTTCACTGCACTTATTGACAAATAATCCGCAAAATACGCTGGTGTGCCGGTGAGTGTGTCTGCCTCTGTCTCTTCGTTTACTTGAGTGCATCGCACACATTTTTGTGGCATTAGAGATTTACAATTTCGTGTTTACATTGGTTTATTGCTTCGCAACAAAATGGCTCAAAATACACCGCAAATGTCTTCGAAGAAAGTTGCTGGCCGCACCTACTATTTGTGCAACATTTTTCAATTTTGTTCCCAAAGCGTTCGCTCGTTCGTTCGACCGTGTCTTGTGTGCGAGTCATTGTTTTCAATTTGCGTTTTTGCAATTTCAAATTTTCCAATTTTGATTTTGATTGCATTTCCTGACAGCCATGACTATGACTGCCTCGGTTGCCAAGCAATTCCAGCAGAGTTCGAGTAGAGTGCTTGGTCCAATATTTGGTCTTCTGTATTCTTCGGCAATTGTATTGTGCCAGTTTTCTGACAAATGCTGACTTTGTTGATTTTGATTGGCAGTTTTGCAACTGCAATTTGGATTTGAAATAGAGAATGACGTTGTTTCAAAATGAAATAACCCTTAGCAACCATGTTGGAGCGATATTTCTTTGTGAAAATGCTGCACTTGAAGGTGCTGTCGCAATTTGAGTCCTTTAACTGTATGCTAAAGGAATTGCAATTTGGTACTAATTTAATATAAATTGTTAAGTGTATGACATTGTTGAGGGACAACAAGTTGCTGAACATTTCATTTATTTAGTCAAATTCAGAAGCGTTGAAAGCAACAGCCTGGTGTGGAAGAGGTGAGTTGAGTATTTGATTGATTAGTAGAAGTGAATCTGGTATTCATTCCAATTTAAGAATTTATTTTTTGTAACACCACAAACTCCAAATAGTACAAAGTATTATAGAGAAGAAGCTTTAGAAATTTTATTTTTCATTTAAACGGTTGAGAATTGCAAATTTGCATTGGCTTAGTAAACGAAATAGATTTTAATATCCTTTTTTCAATGGATAACACTATATTTTATAACATCCAAAACTTTTCAGTGGATTTTAGAAAAAAAAGCTCTAATAAGTGGCAACCCTAAACGTAAAAAATGGCAACAAGTAGCACGAAAATTTTGCTTTCGTTCATATCAAAGAGTACTAAAGATTTCATGACGGAAACTCTATTTTTTTTTTAATTTATAACAACTAACTATGAACAAACATGGCTACCCTATTTTAATATATTTTTTTTTAAATTTATTTTTAGTATGTAAATTCAAAAAATATTAGCTGTATATTAGTCTCGAATTTTTTTCTTTTAAAAATGTCTTTATATAGGTTTTTCATCATGTGGCAACACCCTTTTTTTGCTAATATTGAGTAATAGGTTTGATATTTATATATATATTTCTATGTGAATATAAAGTGAAATTTTGTTTTCGAATAATATGGCAACCCTGTTTTAAAGCTTTTATATAAAACTTCTTGCGCATTTTTACGAAAATTATAAGAAAATAATAATCGTTCAATATATTCAAATTAATATAATTTGGTTAATATTTGTACAGTTGGCAACCCCATTTATCCCTAGCGGAGGAAAAAACTTTTGCTTCCGACTTTTTTAAGAACTTCGCTGTTATTTGGTATATATATGACTATATTTTTTAATAATAAAAAATATTTTCCAGTTAAGTGGCAACCCTACATATAAAAAATTTTCTATTTTTTATTGAAAATCATCTTTGGGTTCCTATAATATTACTTGAGTACTAATAAAGGTTTTGATGAAAAACCTTCCCCGAGTGAGGAAAATAAACACACATTCACATTTTTAATTGTGCTGCCACAGCAAATTTGCTCTCATTAGTTTATTGTAAATATATTCTCTTTTGCATTTAAATTTATAGCAAAAAATTTCACCCAATTAAATTGGCTGAAAAAATTCAGAAATTTTTTAAACTCATCTCCTGTAACGGTAAATAAGTGCATGTTGTTGTATGTGGCAGTTATAGGTGGCACTGCATAGCCTGATCCTATTTTATGTATGCACTTTCACGTTATTGTGCCAATTTTTGGTACTGCCAAAATAAACAAACACATACACACATTTAGTTTGTTTTTGTTATTGTTGTGCTGTTGCATTGTTCCCTGTATTTGTTGCACATGCCGCTTGCTACGGCAAAAAGGAACCTAAGCTAAGCGTGTGTGAAAAAATATGGAGGAGGAAAATGTATAAAATGATTTTTTCCTTCCTTTATTTGCGCTCACACAAACACATAATGCATTGCGTGTATGCATTTTATTAACCACAACTCGGGCTTTGTGGTATTTTGTTTATATTTGCTTGAGTGTGTGTGTGTTTAAAGATACGCCAGTTTACTTAAAAGTGAGTAGTGAATGAGGTTAAGCAGAGTTTATGGTGGGAATTTATGATAGGAGTATCATGTGGGTATAATAAAAAGAAAAAACCGTTGATAAAAGAAGGAGAAAAGAAATTCAACTCAACTGTGTTGAAATATAAAATGTTCTATTTGTTGTGTTTAATATATTTACAGTTATTATAAAGGTAAGAAAAGAGTTAATAGTAAAGTTGAAAAAAATTCACCTCAAGTGTGGTGAAAATATAAAAAAACTATTTATCTTTGTATGAGTTTAGTATTTACAGTTATTATTAAAGGACGGAAAAGTAGATAATAAATGCTTAAAAGAAGCTCACCTCGATTGTGGTGAAAATAGAAAAAGATTTAGATTGGTTTTTTATGCATAAATATTATAAATATTATAAAAGAAAATTTAATAATAGAGTGGAAAAAATATCACCTCAACTGTGGTGAAAAGAGAAAATTTTCAATTATTGTTTTTTATAAAATTTTTACAGTTATTTAAGTAAAATATGTACACACAAAAATGTTGTGATTGATTAAATTGTTATTATACTTTATTAATGTTTACCACACATACGCTCACATACATATATTAAAGCTTGTGTGCCACATTAACTATAATTCATTGCAATTAAGCCAGAGAACCTTTATGAAATTCATAACCTGCACTTGTCATTCCGCCCAACTCTTCACCCTTGTCTGCGCGTAAATAAGCGTTGCTTTATTGCGCTGCTTCACTGCAGTGGCTATGTTGCACGTGTGAGTATCATACATATATCTTGCGGTTATTGCTGTCCGCGCGTTTATATTATTGCCAACGCCCTCTTTACCGCACCACTTAACTACAGCGCGCTTCTTGCAATTGCTTGCCGTTCGCAGCCATTACTTATGGTATACGATTTCAATTTTTAATTGGGTCACAGTTTCCATTTATGCTTCACACCTGCAAATGCACCGTTTTTTTTTTCATTCATATAATTTTGAGTCCACATACACTCGACATTTTACCGTTCTCATCAGTTATTTTCCAATTGTTGCTCGTTGTTGTTGCTGGTGGCTTTTCGTGTTTTAAAGGCGGTCAAAGCCATGTCACACTACCTGAATCATGCGGTTGACAAGTAATTCGTTTGTAATTGCCTGTGTTATTAATAAAAGCTGATGGAAGCCAGCAAACGAGCGCAGGTGGACCATATTTTTATGTATCGATTAATCTTATTGTTGCCAAAGCGAATATCACATGCTTGTGAGCTTTTAGGGTTTAAGTATGAGTGAGAAAATTATTAATTTCGAAACTAAAGAGCGCAATAAAGTTAATTAATTTTTGATTTATCACAGTTGGTGACACCATATTTCACTCAGTAGTCTTGAAATTATTGTGTCTGTATTTTTCTCAGAATTTCTGCTTGGACATAAATTTTTACGGCACAATACATTTTAATTTTAAGCTTCCATGTATCCTATTGATTTTTAATTCAACACTCTTATATAGCATAATGTACGCTGTCATTTAATAGTTGCTAACAATTTCAAAGCTGTAAAATTCAACTGTGAAATCCGCATACAACAAATAGAATAACAAATTTTGAAGCACACTTTTGTGCGCCAACACAATAGAGCCGGAAAAGTACTCGAAATAAACTATTTTGTAGAACTTTGATGGTATTTAGTATATTTTACAGAATTTATGTACTTCACTAATGGAAGTATTCTGCTGTTCAACCATGGTTTTATTTACGAGTATATTTAGCACACTTGTATATGATTAAATGTATACCCTCTACAAAACTGCGTCTACTTCTAATGATGTTGAAATTTATAAGGGTTTATATTCTAGTTTTTCATCTAACATTTTTGTGCTGCATTTATTATATGTAATCCATAAGATCTCCTCTAGCGATCTGATATTACCAAATTTCCATAATTTAGAGACCTTAAAAAATATAATAATATGAATAGAGAGTAGAGAAAATACAACATATTTTAGGACAAAATCATGAAAACTACTCAATATCCAGTAAATCGAAATCTAGGCGAAGTAAAAATTTTGCAATTAGATTTTTAGAGTCCGGAGTGTCGAAAAATAGACATAACATACCTATAACATATCTCTAAAAGAAAGTTAGCTTATCAATCTTGCGAATGTTGAACAAAAAGCGGGTTAATGTACATGTACCTCGCAAATAAAATGAACCAATATTTTACAATAACAATTATGATTTTTCAATGCTGCTTGCCTTGTCACATAAGTTAGAGAAAGTTTCCCAAAATTGTGGATAAATCTATGAATAAAATTTGAGGCGATTTCTGCGATCGGAATAAAAAAAAACCGTAACTTAAAAAAACTTAAAGGGTTATACCTGAGTGGCACTAAAAAAAAAAATTTTTTTGCTTATTGATCTTGATCTTGAATAGTTTTTGTATGACAGTGTTCTAAAAAGTGACCGCTCACAGGTATAAACGCTATAGTTGAAGCTTTAAACGCGTTTTTCTCGAAACGCCATTTTTCAAAATTGCTGGCATCATAACTCAACGAGAATTTGGCCGATCGATTTCAAATTGAAACTGAGATACTTGAATATATTTACTATACAATGACCTACGATCTTTCTGATTGATTGAAAATGATCAATTTGGCATTAAAAACAACCATTTTTTACCTTAAAACGACGTTTTTTTTCAGAACTACGCCAATTTGTTAATTTTTGATATTTTTCACAAAACGTAGGTAATTTTATAGGAAATACCTTTTTGAATTTATATTGTAACAACAAAATCTTAAAATATAGCTAAAAATATACTTTGTTATGTCCAAAAAACTTCGAAACATTCGATCGAGTACTTTCTTTTAAAAAAATTCACGAAAATCGCCAAATTTTTCATGGGTTACACTGGTATAGCCCCTCAACTGTAATTCACAAAATATTCTGTTAACTAGATGATCATCGTATTTTCATAATAACATTCGTTCGAAATACCAGCAATTCGGTCTTTACGTCTTTTATGAAGATATATATATTTGTAGAATTTTCCGTCTTTTAAGAGAATATTTCTACGTTCATGACAGTTTTTTGTCCAAGTGTTTTAAGATCGTAACACTTCTTTAAATCCTCATATAATCCACCCTTTTTTAAGAAAAGGTCACGATGAGTAATCACATTTGACTAAACTAACAATTCATCATGGTGATAATTTAAGTCTAGTATAAAGAAATTCAATAATTTTGCATTAATGAAAGGTTTTATTTAGCACTGCTAGAATCATTCGATTTATATCAAATATGTACAGTTTTGTTTAAAGTTGTTGAGATT
This sequence comes from Zeugodacus tau, assembly GCA_031772095.1. Classification (NCBI taxonomy): domain Eukaryota; kingdom Metazoa; phylum Arthropoda; class Insecta; order Diptera; family Tephritidae; genus Zeugodacus; species Zeugodacus tau. The sequence goes on from CM062652.1 coordinate 23,046,540, forward strand.
TTGAAGATAATGTCATAAAGCAACTATTTTAGAAGCATTCGTAACTAGATTACTATTTTTAAAAGTTTGCCATAGACAGGGTAACGTAATAATCACTTGGTGCTGGCCTGAACATAAGGTGCATGGAAAGAACCTCCCAAACAAGATTCCGAAGTTTCTATTGAGTCACTATTATTATTGCCGCCTTTCACAATGCGAGAAATGACAAAAGTCATCTCTTTGGAAATAACGGATTCTTTTTACTAGACCTACTATTTTCGAATATTGGCCTTAAGTGGTAACCCAGTGTAACTAAGAAAAATTAGAATTTTAGTGATTTTTTTTTAAGAAAGTACTCGGTCGAATGTTTTGAAGTTTTTTGGACATAATAAGGTGTACTTTCAACTACAGATTTTTATTTTACAAAAATTTTGAAAAATACAGGAGTTATGGGTTGTCTTGGGAGGTGCCAAAAAAAAGTTCACCAACTGCTGACATGATTCCGCCCGAATGAGTAACTGAAACACAAAAATTTAAAAGGTTATTAAAGTTGAATATATTCCCTATACAATGACCTACGATTATTGAAAGATATCAAACATTAACAAAATGGCGTAGTTCAAAAAAAATTTCTATTTTTAGGTAAAAAGATCAAAAGATCGTAAGTCATGGTATAGTAAATATATTCAAGAACATTCAGTTTAAATTTGAAGTCGATCGGTCAATATCTCGTTGAGTTATGATGTCAGCAATTTTGTGAAAAGTCGTTTCGAAAAAAACGCGTTTAAAGTTTCGACTATTCAAGATACGCTTCACAGGATATTTTTGAAATTATAAACTATCGAATAAGCAAAAAATAAAAAATCGATTTTTTGAAAATGTCACACCGGTATACCCCCTTAAAGTGAAAAAGCTATATTGCTGATTCGCTTTGAGAAAACGCGAATAACTTATTTGTTCTATCAACATATATCTTATAATAATAATTTATTTAGTTATGAATATTAATTAAAAGAATAAACAACTTGATATTTACATATGAATTGAGTTTTTACTTGTTTTGTGATGTTATTTGTCTTTGTATTTATTTTGTTACTGTACTAATTTACTAAATAAAGTTGTTGATGAATGAATAGGCATCGGCCGATTCTTTGCCAACTGGCCGATTAATCGGCAACGGCATCGGCCAAAATTTTGGTATCGGTCGGACACTACATCTTAGGCTATGTTCATAGTAAACAACAGAGAGATCTCATTCAGTTGAAAAAATCGTAAATTCGTACAACGATTTTTGGAACTTAACCAAATTATAACTGCGTTATGTTCTATTTCATAACCTACATTTATGATCCACCGGTGCACTATAGGCTTAGCCTTAGACAATAGATTGACATTGAACGCTCTTAAAATAGATGTTACTCCCCATTGTCAGCCAAATGCCATTAAAAAAGCTCTAAAATTCAAATGGGGGCGCTTAAAAGGTTATTCATCAAGCTCTTTAGTTTCATCATCCGAGTCGATAGGCCTTAAAGCCTTCGCAAGTTTTACGTTACCTAGTACAGCTTACAGTCTGGAGGGCATATGTACTAACGTATATACATATGTATGTATTTATTCCTGTGAACATAATTTAGCGTGTCTATATTTGCATAATTTGCACCAAAGTGGCGCGTGGCATACATTTTTGGTTTTAGTTTTCGCTTGACTTTACATTTATGGCTTGCACATATGTTTTTGTATTAGTTTAATGTTGGTGAAGTCACTAGTGTGGCGATTGTTGTTGTTATTGCAGCGTGTTTTGTTTGCGTGGCAGGTCGTTAAATATTTACAACAACACTCAGCCAATATTTACACGCCTCAAGAGAGAGAGTGCGAGCGAGCAGAACAAGACAAGCGCAAAGGGTGTGCGACATAAAATTTGTATGCGCCATTTAAAATTTGCAACAAAAGCAACAACAGTGAAATAGTAAACAATATATAAACTCGTGTATATGTGCGTGTGTTGGTGTATAAATGTCTGTATGTAGGCGAGAATGTGTGTGTGCGTATCTGACACTTCACACATTTGTTTGTTCGGCCCTTATGATTTTTCGCCGTCCGCATGGGCGAGTCCTGCGGCCAAAGTAAACAATTTTCAATTTTCATTCAAGCCGTTAACAACAACAGCAAGCACAATAGTTGAATTTTGAAAATTTAATTTCATTTAACTAACTGGCGGCAAATGAAATCTAATACAGTTGGAAAGAAACAAAAAATAATAAAAATTGAGCGTAAAACAAACGCCCGCGGCTGGGAATTCAAGCCGTTTCGGCGAGCTCTCGACGCTGAGCGTTGGCGCTGACATTCTAACTGGCTCAATTCTAAACGTTAGTGTATTTTTCAGTTGTTGTGCTGTTAGCAATATTATTTTTTATTTCGCTTCGAAATTGTAACGAGAAAATGTCTATTTGTTTAGTCGCAGTTTAATTGAATTCTCTTTATGCATTTTGTATGTTTTCTTCTTCTATTTGTTTTGGATTTTTCTCTGTGTTTTTATTTCATTTCTTTTCGACTTTTGCTTTACAAGCAGGTGAATTGAATTGATTTGATTATGTTTTCCCAATTTCATTTATTTTTTTATTTATTTTGAGTTAATAGCTTGCTCTTTAGATCTTATATAAATATTGAACAATTTTTGGTGATTGTCAAATGTTAGAAAATTTTTCGTTGATATCATAATTTTTTTTGTTTGGTCTGTTTTTAGGTTATAAAAGGACATTTGTTAATTTTTCGTATACTTAATTAGTATTTTTTAAAGAAAAATATATAAATACTACCAGACCCGGCCACACGTTGTTGTGTATACATTAAATTAAGTTGGTCCAATCTTGGCTTCGGCGACGATATTGATTACTCGAGGTCGATTTATGTTACGCAGCATGATGACAACTCACACTACTTTTAATTGCAAAGTGAGTGGTGGTAGTACAGGCAATTTTAAATAGTTAGGGATAATTGACTACGTCATCCTGGTTTGTAGCTGAGTCAACTCTCTTGGACCGAAATTCTAAATTGTCGCATTAAGATCATCGATTTCTTTGTTTTTACCACCGATATAGGTCATTCAATCAGTCATTTTTGGTTATCGTATTGAGGTTTCATGTCAGAAAAACTTCTCTTTCGAGTCAATGAAGTGACGGAAATCTGTTGGAAATGCTATTAATCCATCGAGGTGTCAACTGCCAACTGCTTCTACAATCGCAATTTGATATTGTTGCAAAAACACATATGTTAGTTGTTAATTGGCGATACTTTATGTGTCGCCACAAATTAAATGACTTTAGGCTTGCGATTAGCCCGTCAGTAACAGTTGATCCCGGAATACTTGGAAGAGTCTGGCGTAAATCACCTGCAAACATAATTCTGGCTCCACCAAAAACGTTTATCGACAATCAAGATCTTTTAAAGTCCTGTGCAGTACCTCCAGCGACTTCTTGAATATTTGGATAATCTTCGTTATAGCGCTATTTTTTGGCGATTTTGCCGACTGGTGTTTCGTTAATTTGCAATTTAGGAGTAATTTCAAGGCCGAATGCGCCGTTTGTTTGCCTACTAAAGGTGCCTATTTCCGTTAACCTTGGAAACCTTGGAACCTTAGTGAAAATGAATGAAATTGGTTCTGGAATTACATCAGCCCTCATATACTATATGTTATGATTTTCTATTGGACTTTATGCCGAATATATAGGTCATTTGTGTGTTATCTTAATAAAATTGTATCAATAAATTGCGAGAGTGTAAAATGTTCGGTTGGATGTGAACTTAGCCTTTCCTTATTTTGTACAAATTGTTTTGGGCTATCGACACAAACTTATACAATTGAACAATAACAAAAATATTTTAACAAAGCAATAATGACAACCTTCAAAATATTATTTTTTTGTTTTCTCTTTTTATATTTTTCTTGTCAACTCGAATAAAATTCTCTTATTGATATCTTCCTCGCAATTTTTCCATATTTACTCACTTTATAATCTTTTTCTGGCCTTCCACGAATATTTCAAGACTAAAATTAGATCGGTTTGAACTTCAACAACCAATAACTTCCCTTAACATTTAGGAGGATGAAAAATAAATGTTGTCCGATTCTCCACCCTAGCCGATATGCACGCTAAGATTCACGAAAATCGGTCGAGCGGTTTCAGAGGAGTTCAATAACGTACACCGTGACACGAGAATTTTATACATATATTAGATTAATTATTTTTGAGAAGAAAAGACATTTTCAATAAAAATTTTTTCTCTAAAAATAATTGAAAACTCGAAACCAATTTGGTGATGTAAAAATGTATATACCAGGCAGCTTAAAAGCTTTTCTATAAAATAGTATACCAAAATTTATTAGACATTATCTTGAAAGTACACTTTTATAGGACAATTTGTTCGGAAGATTTACAACTTTGAAGGACCCAAGTTTAAGTAAAGGTGCAAAGGAATTCCCAAACTTTAGATTACCTTGAAATGAAATTATTCGAGATAGTTGATGCTGATGGTATCAAAAGAACGTGTTGGACATAAACGTTATGAATATTTGAAATCCATCAAAAATAATAACGTATTAATGAACTTCAAAAATATTTGGATCTGCTCAATCGTATTTAGCTCGAATCTTTGAATCTATATGAAATATATGCCGTCATTATCACACACCGAAGTGCAATCGATAGTCATCCGCGGGGACTACTTGTATTGAACCAAATCCAATCCGCTTGAAATAATATTTATTTTGGGATGTTAAAATGGATGGAATAATTTTCGGATAAAAACAATCAAAAGTGACCATCATATAGCGTTATAGAAACTATTGAAGGAAAAAATCCCATAAAGTCGGAAATAAAAATTTCGATTAGAAGGTGTAGCATGTGGTACTTCGCCAAGATAATAAATCGTAACACAAATTTATGAAAACAAAGGCAAAATTATATTTACGGGCTTTGAATTGCTTCCGCATACACTAAATTCGAATTTTTTTCTGACCTCAAGAGAAAGCTGACTGGCAATCGTTTGAACTGAGGCTTATTACCAAGCAAAAGGCAATCATACTACTAAGAATTTATTCAAAATATGTACTGTTCTAAACCTTAAATATTTTCAATTTGGAAATGCTTTCTAAATTTTTTTTCTCAGTTTACTTATATCGATAGGTGGCAACTCTGTTTAAAAATACTTTAAACTAAAGGCCGTACATTTTTAGGACACGTTCTTCTTCTTCTTCTTGACTGGCGTAGACACCGCTTACGCGGTTATAGCCGAGTCCACAACAGCGCGCCACGCATCTCTCCTTTTGGCAGTTTGGTGCCAATTGGTAATACCAAGTGAAGACAGGTCCTTCTCTCCCTGGTCCTTCCATCGGAGTGGAGCTCTCCCTCTTCCTCGGCTTCCACCAGCGGGTGCTGCATCGAAAACTTTCAAAGCTGGGGCACTTTCGTCCATTCGAACAACATGACCCAGCCAGCGTAGTCGCTGTCTTTTTATTCGCTGGACTATGTCTATGTCGTCGAACAACACATACAGCTCATCATTCCATCTTCTGCGGCATTCGCCGTTGCCAATGTTTAAGGGACCATAAATCTTCCGCAAAACCTTTCTCTCGAAAACTCCTATTGCCGTCTCATCGGATGTTGACACCGTCCACGCTTCTGCACCATAAAGTAGGACGGGAATGATGAGGGACTTCAAGAGTTTAGTTTTTGTTCGAGAGAGAGACGTTCTTAGACATCTTAAATTCGATTATTCTATAGATATTTCACTTCAACTTTATTCGATAGGCTGATCTATCTATACAGAAATAAGTCTCTGGTAAACTGGTAGGTCCTTCTACTGGTATGTCCTATACTTTTCGCATTTGCTTTTGAAATCTGATAATTTAAATGCCTGTTTGGGTGCTATGATTAGTTGAAAAGGAGATCACAAGAGCGCCCGACCCCTCTAGCGGCCGCAGCTTATCCACCGCTAGACCCATAGTGCTCTCTAGTAATACCAAATTAATCACAATTTATTAATTTGGTGGTTTTGATGACTCCATTTTAATTCGTTGGGAGTCATTTTAAGTACAAAATTATATTAAAGCCATACATTTCTAGTTCTCAACATTTCATTATTCGTATTTTCTTAAAATTTTTTGTTTCTCTAATTTTTTAAGTAACATTTAAACATAAATACAAATTTTATAGATATTATATTTTTTCAATTTTTATTTTTGACCCAATTTTTCCAAGCGCAACCCACAGAGAAGCGTATGTATTAAGAAAATTCTTGTTATTTTTTTACTTTAAAAGTCTTTAAAATACATTCGATTAAAATGCGTTAAGCAACATTTCACTCAGTCGCTACACATGTCACAGCTGCACAAATACAGGTTTCAGATTTCCTATTCTTCTATTTATATATATTTTTTTCGTGTTTGTCCAAAGTGAATTAAATGGCAGTGAAATTTTGCATGCTAATGCGTTTGTTAACTTTTATATCTTCAACTGGGTGTTATTCAAAGCAGTGAAGTGTATATTTTATGCGTTGGAACTGTCGCTAATATACACAAGTGTCTATATATTAAAAAAAATATGCCTCGCATATAAATACCGAATTGCTTTCGCTAATAGAATTTGCTAATCTAATTTGCATTTTACATTTGCATTCGCCAAACGCGCGGCAACAGCTGAAATATTTATTTATTTACCTTCAATACCAATTTGTAGCGGTGGCCTGTAGCAGTTAACATAACGGTTAGCGCCATTTAAATAACTTGTGTGCGAAAAGAAACGGTAAAAAATTGCATTGAAAAAATGCTTTTGTGTGCGCTTTTTTCGCATACAACTAAATTTACTAAAGGCTTACATAAATTTATCGTTGGCATTTGCCACGCACTCGTATTTTATGAAAATGAAATTGCTCGCATACTTTTGCCCCTTTTATTTACTCGGAATATATTCATATTTATTGTCAGTTCAAATATTTGTTGCAAAATATTTGTTAAGCTCATGTGCGGAGTGGATTAAATGCGAATTTCGACGAATTCGGCAAATAATCGCGCTTATCCGCAACGTCAACTCGACCCCCCTCCCGTCCTTTGCTCTAACTGTGGCAAGCAAATATAAATGGCAGCACTTGAGTTGAAAAATTCCACAGCGTTGAATTAATTGTTTTTGGGTTTACTTTGCATTTGCATTTAAAAAAACCGTTAGTTTTTGTTAGAACGCCATTTGCAGTTGATGTAAAAAAAATATAGTAGGGGGGAATAAATTTGCAGTGAGTGTATTACTTTTTTTTGATAAATGCACGTAGAAAAAAAGTAAAAATAAAAAAAGGCCAACATTGGCGATTTTTCACAGCAATTTGCTGTATTTATAGCCATTAGTTGGGTCACTGCGACACTGATACATGCACACACAGACATGAAAATATATATTTCTGGAAACAAGATACAAAGCATCTGCATTTGTAGCGGAAATATGCGTTCATATGTTGAGTGTTAGAGAGTTAGAGTGTTTAAGTGCAAATTGCGATCGTCAACGAATGTATTTCCGCTAGAGTAGGAAGCTGCTGAGTATAGAGGAATGGAAGTGGCAGCCCATTTGGTATGAAAATGCACGAAATTTTGGTTCCAAAAATTCGCTTTCAAACTTTTTAAGAGTAGTTTGTAATTTTTTTTTCAATATTTCTTTATTTATTGAATCTGCTTTGTTTAAAGCCTAACAATAAGTATTAAAATCTTAAATCTATTTAAAACTAAGTAAGCTCAAGAATGTGTTTGAGCTTTTTGGTAGAACGTTGCACTTTAGTAGGCAGGTAGATCTCTTCTTTTTAAACGAGTTTGATTGGAATGTACCAAGGCAATTGCCAATGGGTTTGGATGTTCACGAAGTTTAGAAATATATTTCTTTCTGCTGTCCTCTATTTCCTTCTTTACCATAGGAATGTCAAGATCCTTATGGATATTTTCATTACGCATGTACCATGGTGAACCCGTTATTGTTCTAAGCATTTTAGATTGGAATCTCTGAATTATATCAATGTTGGTTGCACAGGTCGTACCCCACAGTTGAATACCATACATCCAAATCGGTTTGATGATTGCATTGTATAACAGGACTTTGTTGTCTAGGCTAAGTTTAGAATTTTTGTTTAGAAGCCAATTTAAATTTGCTGTTCTTAACTTCATGCAAGTTACTTTACTCGCTATATCTTTCCGCCACGTAAGCCTTCGATCCAGGTGAATCCCAAGATAAGTTACTTCATTCGCTTGGGGTACTAATACATTGTTTATTTTAACTGTCCGACATGACAAAAAAAAAATTAAATTCAAAAGCAGACTCATAACTACCGTTTTTAATGTTAAACAGACCGTTAAATGTGTAATATATAGAAGCTGTTTTGGAGCTTTCAACAATCTGCGGACCAAGCGCAGATAAAAATAACAATAATTAACAGAAACCAATTGTGAAGATTAATTTGTAAAATTTGCACAAGTATACTATAATCATCGCTTTCTAGCTCTAATGGCCTTGAAAGCTCCTTATATAAATTAAAAATTTGAAAGCTTTCTAAGAAGATGAACTAATACTTTACTACTGATCCAACTAATACTTTACTACTTGTGAAAGCTTTCCTTTTCTATTTCATTGAAAAAAAATGCATTATATGTTGATGTAAAAGTAACAGTAAATTATTATTTTTTTATTATGAGAATTTACCATTTCCTATTGAAAGCTTAAATTTTTAATTGAAATATAGCTTTATTATGAAGTCTTACAAATATATTTTCGCAATTAGCTTTCACTTAACTCGTGAAAGCTCTCTAAATAAAAGTTCTCAGTAGTTAGATTTTACAAATGAATTTATTTAAACATTTTGGTAAAATGCCAAGGCTTTTTAATATTATGAAAGCTCCGAACGCTTTAGTGAAAGCTTAAAAGTGTTAAAGCACTTTCACTACCATAAATATTTAGATGCTTGAAGCATTCTAAAATAATTAAATTATTTCTGTGTTGGCTATTATGTAAGCTTCGAATTTTTTCATGAAAGCTTAAAATCCATTCCATTTACTTCCAAGAATATATAATTGCTATTCTTATGGAATTTAATTATAAAATTAAAAAAAAAATTTAACAGAAAAACTGTTTACTATTATTATAAAAGCTCAAAATCTCTTGGTGAAAGCTTAAAATTGTTCATCTTACTTCCACTTCACAGAATGTATGATTGATTGCAGATGGAAGCTATTCATATTTAATTATTATTGAGCAAAAGCTACACCGAAAAAATATGGTTTACAGTGTTCTCAATAAAAATTCATTTCATGATATCCATTCATATCAAATGCTTACACATAAAAGTAACCATATTCGCCTTTGTGTGCATCCATGGCATTTGTTAAATTCAATTCGGGCTTTAATACATAAAAACTGCAATGAAATATCACACTCTCTGTGCTATTGTCAACACAAAAACACTATTCGATAATTGCATATAATCCCGGGTGCAGTGCCAGTCGAAAAATCCATTTCAAAACTTGTATTACCAAGCAACACTGCGTCCCATATAAAACACACAGAGGCTGGCATACATATTAAATGAATTTACACGTAAATACATATGAACAAGTGCAAGTAATATATATTTACAAGTAAATGTATATATATATGTACATGTGGCCACTTCTGTCACTACGGTGCAATCGAGCTTGAAATAATCGAATATTAATGATTGTTAAGTGCATGCATGCTATTATCCATGTATGTGTAAGCTCACCCACAGATATACATACATATAGAGATATGAGTGCATATATGGCCAATGTTAAGTCGGTTTAAGCCAGCGGCGCTCATTCATTGAAATATTATACTATAAATCAAATTTGCACATTTTGAGGGCAGCTGAGTGCTAATGTATCGATTAATATTATATTTGCTTGCATATATTTATGTGTGCGGTGAAGCTTTGGTGCACTTAGCTAAGTTTGGTCTGTTTGTCATATGCAAATTTGCCGATGTTTAACTCATATATCTACAAATATTTGTATGGTGTTTATTTTAAGCAAACCTCAGGCATTTAGTGTGTGGTCAATTTCTATGTGTAATAATTGAAATTTTTTCTATGAAAGCATAAACGAAATTAATTTTAGATTTGTTGGTTCTTTTTTCACAGTTTGAATAATGTTGATATATTTGTTATTTATATTATTATTTTCAAAAGCTTTTGTTTGGATATAATGTCTTTCAATATACATAGTTAAATTACAAATCAAAATAATATGAAGAGGAAAATATTTTACTTTATTATTTTTTTTTATATTTTCAAAAGCTTAAGAGCTCTTTTGGTCTTCAGGTGGTAGAAATGTTTTCCCATATAGTATTATTCTTATTTTTACAGAATTGGTTTTTATTTTTTTAATTGTTCCGAGTATTGTATAAAGGGCTTTCAGAGCTTTTATGGCTTTGGTATAGCTATGGCGATTATTTTATGGGGAAGGAAATTTGGAAACTGCATTTAAAAATTAAAATTCTCCTCTTTAAGGGAGCTTATAAAATAGAAAAACTTTGGAGAGAGCTTACATATTTAATCATTTACTTGAATTCAGTTAATTCCAGTTATATTAATGTTAGCTTCGTTGCGGAACTTTTCGTTCATAAAGTTCAGACGTTTTAGAATAAGGATATAGAAATTAAATTTGAACAGTAGTGGCAAAAAATGTTGGAAAATAAATATTAAATAGGTTTTGGAACTTTAAAAGCTTTTAGTGAAATGGAGATGAAAGCTCTCCTATTTTCACAAATTTTCATACATTGAAATGTAGTAGAGTGGATTGCATGAGTAATGGAATCTATATACGGCTTTCTAATTTTTGAAAATAGTTGAAATCGGATAATAACCACGCCCACCTCCAATACAAAGGTTAGGTTGAAAATTACTAAACGTGGGTTAACTAACTAACGAAAAACGTCAGAAACACTAAATTTAGCAGAAGAAATAGCAGAAGGGAGCTGTACTCAGAGTTTTTTACAAAATGGAAAATGGGCGTGGCATCGCCCACTTATGGATCAAAAACCATATCTCAGGAACTACTCGACCGATTCGAATAAAATTCGGTATATAATTTTCTTGTCACCCTAATAACACGGACAAAAAATGGGCAAAATCGGTTAACAACCACTACTACTTTCCTTATAACTCAATTTTGAAATCCATCTTATTCCTTCACTTTATAATGTAAACATAAGGAACCAATGAAGATAACGGAATAAAACTTTACACAATTAGTGCATATCATCTCTGACTTAACTTGTGAAAAAATTGTCGAAAACGGACCATAACTTTTCAAGGCCCCAGATATCGAACATGTTGAACTCAGCGCCTAAGGATAAATTTTAACCGAAAATATGGGTAAATCTCTCAGATATCTCAATTTAATTCAGAGGAAATTGTTTTCTTCTAATAGTGTGTCTCTGTTCCAAAAATTATAAAAATCGGGTCATAACATTTCCATATACCTCATTGTAGGTTTTTCAAAAGTATCTTCTCCTAGCTCCCATATACCTAATTATAGGTTTTTCAAAAATACGATGTGCTTTATTCCGCATATATGTATTGGTTAAATTTCTTCAATAAATTGCGAGAGTATAAGCCTTTCCTTACTTGTTAATGTTAATATTAAGCTTTTCACTTTCATAATTTTCAGTCAAATATGCTTAGAAAACATTGTTTACAGTGCTTCATGCTAGACATACTCCAGAAAGCTTTAAGCTACTTATTATGCGTAAACCTAATATGAATACTACGAACAAAAATAGGCACAACTAATGGCACAGTAAACATATTCAAAGGTCACGCAGTAAAATTAAATGCTGCCACTTAACAATATACTTACATATATGAACGCAAATAAGCTCAACACTTAAAATGCCATTAAAGCACACATATTTGTACAAAATAATTCCCAACGACTAACACTTACCCACCTCACTAATTACCACAATTAAATACCGACTAATTGAATTATGAAATGAAATTAGTAAAATGAACTTAATTACGGCCAGCAGTTGCCACTCACTCACTCAACCACGCATGGCTCATGTGGGTATAATTAATTTAGTGCCAGTAAATACGGATGTGTGCTTGTCTAGGTGAATACATGGGAAAATGCATCAATTCAAGCAACACGCGCTGCCGCCCACTCATACCCACCGCCCCGCACCGCAATGATTTAAAATAATTTTATTGCATTGTGAAAGCTCCTCGGCTACTTATTTTTACTATTGCGGCAGGACAAACAAAACTTAATGGCATTTACTGTTCATACTGTGCAACAGTAAAAAGCTTTGTTCATTGCATTACACCAAAATCTCATTAAGTGTGCACAATAACAATTAGTACTGTGAATATTAACTATTTTTAAACCACTCAAAGCCAGTTAATTGTTAATTGAATGGGCGGCAAATGTAGTCATATTAAAAATAAATACCAGCGAATTTGGTAGGAGAAAGAGCTCGTAATTAAAAGGTCAACATTTTGATAGTATATTTAAATTGTGTAACGGTTCTAACCAAGCTTTGTGTGGAATGAAAACGAGTGCAGAAAAATAGAGAGTGAAAAGTAGCATTTTAATTTGCATATTTTATTCATGCAGTTTATGCGCTTTTGGGAGCTTTCATTTATTGCGGAAGGTTTTAGTTTGAAAAATAAAAATAAAATCCTGAATTGTGAAATAATGAATGTTAATGATTTAAGCTTATAAGTAATCGTATACAGAAGAGCTTTCGTACTATTTTAAGATAAAATATTGTTAATTTTAATTCATTCATTGCAAATATTTGGATCACTAATCTTAAAGGAAGAATTTTCCTTTGTAGAGTGAAAGCTTTGAAATCTAGAGCTTTCACCTCTTTTGATATATACTTATGGTGGTGTTTACTCTTTTAGAAATTACAGTTAATATTGGTTAGTAAAAGCTCCAATCATAGTTCTCCTTAGATTTATTATTAACCTACATATTACTTATTTGTAGACTTCTCATAAAAAAGCTCTCGTATATTGTTATTCATTATTATTTCATTTTAACATTTAACCTTTAAGTGAATTCTGTTTAAAAAAATGTAAAAGCTTTTAGTTTTAAATTTCGTTTTTTTTAAGTTCAAACGAATTGTAGTTGAATGAATAATGTAATATTTTCCCCAATAATCACATAGTATTACAAATAATTCAAAAGCTTAGTTCAGAGCTTTCACATATTAGAAAGTTTTCTGAATACAAGCATTAATTTTAAATCACAAATCCCACAATCATCAGTAGCTAAAATAACTGAATGTTGTTGTAATAGTTTTTAAGAGTGACGTAATGCTTAATTAAAGTTTATTTTTTTAAGTGAAAGCTTAATTTTTTCTCTTTCAGAATTATTGACAACTAAACATTTCTAATTGTTATTGTTTAGTTCCTGAGAGCTTTCAAATCTTATAAAAGCTTTTTACATGAAAGCTTGCTACTTCAACTCACTTAAATAAAAAGCTTTTGCCTGTGAAAGTTTGCTTTCGTGCACTTTAATTTGCTTTTAAAAGGAGTTCCGTAGAATGTATAGTGTTTACTAAAAGCATTGCAAATTAAGTATTTACCGTTAGTTAAGCTTTCATTAAATTTGAAATTAAAAATTAATAAATTTTCGAAATGTAATGCAAGTAAAATGAAATTTCTCTAAATTTCATAAATCCTGATTTTAACCAGCAAACTGCCACTTTACGCACCCATAAATATTCAACTCAATTACTTTTTAATTTCTTAATAATTTGTCAAGATTGTTTACAACATAAGTGCACGAAATCTCCACTCAAAAATTTCCTGCAAAGCAACACCGTAGACTGCAAGTGGAAAACTTTTTAACATTCTTGCCATTCATAGCTGGGCCAAAGGGTCGGTCGTACATACTTGCTGTTACTTAAATTATTGCGTAAGTAGCCTAAGGGGATTTTCATTGCTTCCGATGTTTATTATTTTACTTGTTTCTCATTTCTTGTTTCCTTGTTGCTTGTCTATGCCATGCTTTGTGCGCTTCTTGCGCACTGCTCTCTCTTTTTCTATGCACTTGAGTTTTGCTTGTCTGGTTGCTCGCTCGCTGCTCACTTAGGAAGCAGCTTAATTTATATTTTATGTTGACTCTCGAGGGAGTGGAGCTAAACACTGCAGCACGTAGGACTATATATAACGACTAAATATAAATATGTATATTTATATATCGCTCGTATCTTGTACTTAGTTACAGTTCGTAGTATATATTAAGTTACATATGTATATACAAACACTTCAATACTCACTGGCCTTTGTTGAGGGTAAATGTAATGGATATAATCGTACAATAAATCTATATTTTTATGTATGTGAGATTGTTTGTATGCACTTTTCTTTATTTCACTTGCCTTAATTGGGTCATCGTGAGTTGCATGCTCAATTGTAGGCTATTGAGAAATTTAATATATTTTGACTTGGCTCAATGATTTATTATTGGATAGTTAAGAAGTTTAAGTTTTTGTTGGCTCCTTAATTATTCTATGAATTGATAATTTAATTGAGCTAATATTGATGACATATATTATAGTTATCATTGTCATTCGGCAGCTTAAATCAAACTATTGCAGTTCAATGGAAGTTGGAATCAAACTAGACCATCTGATAGACTGCGATGCAATATATAATATTGTCCGACTTGTTGTAACTTAGCTCAACTGATATGAATATTGTGAATTCTATTCGTACTTATCTTATCTCTCTTAAATAGCAACATCTCTGTTAAACTCTAAAGTGAAAATCCAACGTTGATATTCCTCAAGCCAGGATAGAAACTATACTCTTAAAGCCACTCCCGACAGTTTTCACTCTAAATATTTTCTAGGAGGTGTTTCTAAAGGACTTTACTATGTTAAAGGCCTATGACCCGATTAAGTTACGAAACTCTGCCGTCTTTAACCATTGATTTCATCCACACTATTTACGTAAAGTTCAACAAAAAGCTCAGCGGTATATCACAGTTAGTAATCAGAAAGTCCTTGCGGCTTGTCCTTTAGGTGGTACATCTTTTACTCAGTACTAAAGCTAATAACCTGGACCCGAATTGGAGCCTTCAATGTGAGCCTTAGGTTGTACATCTTTTATCTGAATTGGAGCCTTCAATGTTTTCAAAAAGCACTGAAATCTATCAGTGGTTTTATGAGAGCTCTTGCTTCGAGACAATTCTCAAGCTATATTGTATTCAATACTTTATCATGCAAGTGAAGACCTCCTGATCTATCTCTCAGGTGATTTTACCATCATCCATCTTATATCCCTCACAGACCATAAGCTTTTATAAGACATGTTTGATAACTCTTTTCTTGGTTGGTTGAAAAGGTAGGCAAAGAGAGCCTGACCGCAAACGACTGCACTTAGGCCATCATTAGGCCCATTATGCTACCTCTTAGTACCTACCTATTCATCTGTGTCAAAATAAAAATCAGTTCTATTTTTTGTGAATCCTTCTTCAATATTTTTTGGCAATATTTCTACAAAATTTGTTAGTATCGTCTAATATAACAGTTGAAGATTCAGAGTAGACTGATAGCGATACTGATAGGGAGTTACGCTAACATATTTGTGGTGGCGGATTGCGAATGTATCATGCTCTAACATGGCTTTGTTTTATTTTTATAATCTGAGCTGAAATTCTGGTAAAAAATTAAACATTTTAATGCTTCTTCCAACAAGCGGAAGAAAAAGTAGTTTTCAATCATTAGTAGTGAACATAAGTGAGCAATTATTGGCTTAAACTTCAAATACTCACACCACTCCTTTCGAATTCTCACACCACTTGATTTTAGTATAGTACATTTTTGCACCAGCTGACTGCGTTGCATGTTCAAGTGTTTCAACATTTACTTCAAAAATGCAGCCACAGATGGATAAACTTATCCGCACTTATATTGCTAGTTTTACAAGTTTTTATGACCCTTCGCACATGCACTTGCACCCCTACACTTATGTATATATGTTTTGTGGTTGAATACGAAACTTTTCGCTTCTTCAATGGAGGGAGCAACAAAATAAGCAAAAAAGCGTTAACATTTTTGAGCAAGCATGTGTGAGACTTAGAGTAATTTTAAAATGTACTAAATTACTTTGAACAGCTCAAGCTGTCAGTCTCAAAGATAAGTTCGATCAGCGAATCCAATTATTACATTTTTATGAAATTTAATTTTAGTCAAAATTAGTTTTAATTTTGTTTGACTAGAACCCTTGTGTATTCAAGATAAGCCCAGATACTAATGGTCTAATTAAAGAAGTTAAATTTAATCGAACAGTACAGATTACTGCATAAATCACCGCATGCAAAAGGAGTTGCATCTAAGAAACTATTTACAAATATTTTAATTAGACTCTGGTTTTAAAGAAATCTGTAAAAATATTCAAAAATGTTAATTTCAAACTTCTCTCTGTCGTTGTTATTCAACACTAGAAACAGTTAATAATATTTCAACAAGTTGGGGTCATAAATATATACGGACATGCGTAGTACAAACATGTAAATTTACCTTACTACTGTCAAGAAAAAGTATTCTATTGATTTATACATTCTCATATTTTTGTTCACTTTTTAATACAGTCATAAATTCCCGAATGATTTCGAACAGAAAGTTTGTTTTAGCAAAAGATGGTTTACATAGATACGTGGCGACACTGTAGGAAATATAAAAGTTGTGGTAAAAGATCGAGAGAAAGATAGTAAGTTAGAGATTAAGAGATAGATATTGACTAAGAAAGAAAGAGACTCTCTACGGGAGTGAAAGAGAGAGAGAAAGCTACCTTGAGTAATAGAAGTAAACCTCCTATATATATAAACCTAAATGGGGTTTCTTTTTAACCGAAAATTTAAAAGCCGGGTAGCAATCGATAATTATCAATTGGGTCAGCTGTATATTTCTCGAGGTTTCTAGATTTGTTTATAGAAATTTTGTCTGTAAAAGTAGAATTCCGAACTATTTTTATTTTAAAAATATACTAGAACCCTTCCTGTGTCCCATTATTTTCTTGCAGGGTTGATACTTACAAGTACTTCTCGTTTTGTTTTAGCCACATGTCTACATACATGAAGATTAAGTGCGCATAACTACTTGAAACCGAGTGATATGTAAAACTTTAGCTATTTTTTTCATCTTGAGGGGGATTTTTTAGTTTCTTTAACCGAAGTATTGCTTGACACTAATGTGTGCAATATTTTACAATTTCCATTTAATACCCAAAAGACAGTCATGAGTACGACAGTAATATGTAAGAAGAAGAAAGAAGTGTGGGACTCGATAATATTTTTAGTTAAACTCGTTACTTTAAATCTTTAACTGTTGAGAGAAACAGAAAATAATCTAAGATATTGAACATGTTTATAAAGTCTTATTTAGGGACACAGATTTTACAATTTCTTAATGGCTTAAAAGCTTAATGGCTTTTACAAGTTCAAAAAGTGACTTGAATTCTTGGGAGTTTCTGTATTATGTGGGAGTTCAGCACGAAAGTTTCGTTACACCATTTGTAAAAAAGCTTCAAGTCCACAAAAAATCGATTTTCATCTTGAGGAGCACCGCGGTGTATTCTCTCTCTATCTGAAGAGTAATATTATATTATCACTTTCACTTTCGATAATTTGATATCAAACTATTGTTACTACAGTGAATTGCCATTCCAGTTCGACTAGAAACTCAAAATGGAAACTAAATATTCTACAACTTTTTTGAGGGAACTAAAGCTTATTAAATTTAGGGGTAAAATGAGTAGTCAGAAAGCTATAATAGATGGCGCTATTGTATGTTAATTATTTTTAAGTGCTGTAAGTATGTTTTGGATGTGTTTTGTAATGAAAATTCAATGTTGTTCTTTTTCGACTTAGAAAAAGTATCAATATATGGAAAATAGATTGACTTCTCTTACCATTGCGTTTATGTTTGAATCTTTCTCCTTAATAATTCTAAGACTTATTCATTTTCGTTGTTTTTGGAATGACCAAATTCTTTAGATATGAACCGTTGGTGAAAGGCTGGCATTGTTATGGAAGTTTTTTAGTATTTCGGATTTTTCAAATAAACGATTTTCGCCAAAAAGTAGGCAATACTACTCATCATTTGAAACTGAGTGAGTAAACTTCCTAAATATGCCACATGTAACTGTATTTAGGTCTTATATGTATGTTCTCGTAAGTAGATATGTTTGTACGTACAGAAAGACGCATAGTTGATTTTTAACTGTTATTTCCCAGCAAATCTTAAACTTTTCACTGCATTCTTTACAACGCAAAATGTGCGCACAAGTTAAGACTTGCTATAAACTTTCATGTATATTGTATATAGTAAATGTGGCAAGTGCTTGAAAACGTGTTGCACAAAAACAATGAAGAGTGATTGCGCTGTGGCCAAATGACAATAAAAACAGCGCCGTGTTTATTATAATTAAAAATTTCTTCATAATAAGTATGTGATAAAGAAATGGCGTAGTGCAAAAATAGCTATAACAACAGCTATACGAAGCGAAAACGAAATTTATTATCCGTGCCCCATGAATTGGTGGAACAGTGCCGCGCCAATACCCCGATAACAGCTTGACCTCCGGCCGCGAATGGTAAGCTAAAATTGCGTTGCTTTCAACTGTGTTTTTGTTGCTTTTATGTTTTTTGTGGTTATGCCTTCAGCGGTTTTGCAATAAACTATTAAATGGCATTTTAGCCACATCTGCTCATTCGACGGACTGTTGCATGTCGCAGCTGATTTGGTTTTATGTTTTTGTTGTTTTTGTTTTGTTTCTTCTGCTGCTGCTGCCTAATTGCTTGCAGCATTTTTCATCAGCAACAACAACAGCAGCAGTCAATGTTGCATGGTGAATTGTGTTTGGCGGCATGCCCCGCCATTCACTTCGCTGTCAATCAGCTTACGGGCAAGCATCATTAGAACAACACAAACACTCACGGAGCACATGAAGCACATGTTGGGAGTGTGTTGGACGAAAAAGTCGCGCAACGGTTTCACAGTTGCTTTAGTTTTGAAATTACAGCATTTCGCCTGACAGCGGTTTAAGCTTAAACGAGCTGTAGCTTTGAACAATGCGTTGGTTGTGCTTTCACATTGTTTTTGTTGTTGTTGTTTTTTGACTAACAAATTAACTGTGTGTGTTTCGTTTCCACTTTACTGGAGGTTATGTTATAATTGTTAATTTTTATTTAAATATATCTACTAAATATTTTTGGTCCCAAATTGATAAATTTTTGCAACAATAAATATTTTTATAATCGGACCAATCCTTCTCAATTTGGTTTGGAAAATTCTTGATTAATTTTGGTGTGACATAGTTTAGCCTTTAGTTTAAGATTGTTGTAAAAATTAAATCAAGCTTACAGTTGCTTAAATACTAGATCTCTTCTCAGTGACATAAGTTTTTGTCAAGACCCTATAGACTTGGACTGAATACTTCAAGATCGGTGCTGCATGCACCAAGCTTTAAACCCTGGTTGGTCTGTGGAATGTACGTCTCAAAACCATAGATTAGAATTCCTTTTCTGTTTCTGATCCAAAGCTGGAGCATTCAAAATTAATAAGATCTAAGTATAAAAATATCCAGAGGAATCTGCTACATTTTAATTGTCTTTAACAGTATGGACGATGATAAAGTCTATATTACAAAGAGGCGCTAACAGCGAGTTTTTAGTAGTGGACATTAAATTTTGTGGGTCAGCCCGAAATAGAAGCAGAAGCGGTTTATGAGAAGTTAGACCAACCATATAGGTTTTATAGAGGATAGGTTTGTCATTGTGCCTTCTAATATGAGAGCAAATTCTTCTCACATCATGGTTCAACTTAACCTAAAACATTTTTTTTTTCGAATTTCGATATATTAGTTGAATGTGGCAGTCTAAGATCACAAGAAGAAGTGAGTAGCCCTGCTGTTGTGACCCTATGAATGTCGATTGAAATAATTTTTGACGCTGAGCCAGATTAGTATAACGTTCACAGAATCCTTAGAAGTCAAAGTATTGATTAAACCTTCGTTGTTCGCAGTTTTGCAAACTCTTATACTCTTATACTCATATATTTCATATTTTGTCTATAGCCACTGTCAAATCTTAGGAATCATTTGATGTAGCATTACATGATGTATGATCCCATGACAGTAAAAACTTGTGATATGACCAAATGCATGGCAATTATGTTCACATTGCGCATCAAAAAAGTTAAAAGTTTTAATGGCATGAAGTTTTATAATTTTAACTGCGTAAAGAAGATATGATGTGAGATCACACGATGTGAAGTCATGTGATTACAATACTTTATGTATATATGTAGTTTTGCCTTATTGTATAATAGTTGTAGATATCAGCTCGCAAGAATTTCGAAGTCTAGTTTAATATTTAAGGACATGACGAGATCAAAAATCAACTGTTAAATAACGATGTGGTGTGCATTCATATGATGTATGGTCATGTCATTGTTAGATCGTTTTCGACACATTGCATTACAGTGATAATAGATCAACACAAACTAACTCTTAAAACTTGACACGAAAATTTAAAAAGTCAACGGTATAAGGATGATGTGATGTCAGATCATGTGTTTACAAGATCAAGATCAAATATTGTAGTTTTCGATTAGTTGCACAAGAGTGATAGTCTTAGTAGGGTTTGATATTGATATTATGATAGCTTTGAGGTCTAATAAGCTTAATATTAAACATAAGTTAAGCCGATTTAGGCTTGCTACTGCTCTCCATCACTTCTTCCTTAATATTACTATGGAAAATGGGATTTAAATGAGTTATCAAAGCATTAATGCGAACCCTGCTGACTGCCAGGCAAAAATAAAGCTGAATTTGAATGAACTAAGCACTTTTATTTAGTATTTCGCCAAATATTATAGCTGAAATAATATTTTATTGCAATATATTCCTTTATTAAGGTCATGCTTTTGATTTTCGGTTATTAAAATGCTTTGATAACGGTACACAAATGAATTTCTACAGCAATAAAATACATCTAACTGTTTATTTCTATTTTTATATTCATTTAGATAAGTGTGTGTGTGTTGGTTTTTTAATTTGCTCTGATTTTCTGCTCGAGGCACTGACCTTTATGGACGAACGGGCCAAAGAATTGTGTCTGTATTTAGTAGTTGCTGTGGCAAAATGGTAGGCATTTACAGAGGTTTTTGCCTGCATACATACATACATACATACATTTATTAACTGCTACTATTTATGCCGTTTACAAAAGCCAATTCGAATTCACAAGAAAAAATTCTAATTTTTACGGCTGTGAACAGTAACAATGCGAAGAGCAATACGCATGGAGAATTTTTTATGTGGAAGGATAAAGTAAGAAAAAATATTCTCACACAATCACAGGCTACTTTGTAGTCTTCACACACATTTACATTTCCACACTCTCTCTCTCACACAGCAACAACCGAGCGTTAGTCCAACAGCAGAGCCAGTCAATAGAAATAAAATCTTCTTGTGAACAGCTTGTAATTAAAGCAATTTTATTGTGAGCCTAACAAGCATACATAGGAATATAAGAAAAACATAGTTCGGTCATGCGGCAACTATTATACTGCCGAAGGACACAAGTGCAGAAGAAGCAGCGCCAACAAGTAATAGAATAGAGTAATCAGTATAGTCAATACAAAAAATAGAAATAAAAAAAAAACAATAAAAAGGAATTTCTCGATTTGAAAATAATGCTTGGCAGCGGAAGCAAAGCAAGGACACACACATCTACAAGCTTTCCTCAGTGAGAATGTATGCCTCTGTTCTTCCAATGCGTTGAGGCTGTGAATGTGCTTGTCTATATAAAAATTTGTTGCAACTAATTTTAGCGCTTTGCATGCCAAGCTGTTAGCCTATTTTATACGTCAATAAATAAATACAGTAGTGCAAGGAAAAGTAATGCAGCTTGTGGCTGAGCGTTTGGTGAGTGCAAGCGGAGAGAGGAAGCACCGGTACGTGTGTCTTATAATAAAGGCAGACAATTATTGCAGCTTTTCAATGGAAATGTGGATTGCAAACGGAATAAATTAGAGACTTTGTGTAAAAATTGTCTACAATTGTGGTTGTTGTTATAAGAAGTTCATCTATAATTGTAGCACATTCAGGCGTGCAACTTTTGGAATTTTTTGCGTAATTATAGCATTCCTAATTTCCAGCGTGTGTTTCCTTACTTACTTTTAACTTTTTATATTATATTCTTTACTTTATATCGGACCAAAATGGCGAAAACCGAAAACACATAAAGTGCCATAACTTAGCTATAAATAAAGCTATGAAAGTGGTCGCACTATGAAGGGTCATATTTGGATGCCACTTTTTGGGAAAGTGGGCGTGGCCCCGCCCTCTATTGAGTATTTTGTACATATCTCATACACTACTAAACCTATATCAAGGAAACTTTCTAGAGACGTTTCTTTTAGGTACTATCTTATACAGTTTAAAAATGGAGGAAATCGGATTATAACCATGCCCACCACCAATACATGAAAACTACTAAAAATGCTTTATTTCAGTTTGGAAAAACATTAGAAACCTTAAATTTCATTATAAAGTTGGTACAGAAGGGCACTCAAATTGGTATTATGGGTCAAAACCATATCTCCGAAACTAATCGACCAATATCAATGAAATTTGGTTTGCAATATTTTCCTTCATCATCCAATGATATGTTGTGCAAATAGACCAAATCGGTAAACCAAGGTTACTTCCCATATACCAGAAATTTGAAGTCGATCAATTTACAATATATAAAGTAAGAACTAGTGAAGATATCGGAACAGAACAAATACTGCATTTATAGTATTATTTATAGTATGGTATCTCCCTTTTAAAAATGGCCAAAACCGGACCATAAGTTTTTAAGACCCCATATATCGAACATGAGGGCCTCAGTGCTTCTAATACATTCTTTTTTTTACCGAAAATATAGATATTTTGAAGAAATTCAGAGAGAATATTTTCTTCTAATAATATGTCTCTCCGTGCCAAAATTGAGTGAGATCGGGTCATAACTTCACCTTGCTCCTATATAACTAATATTAGGGTTTCCAACTTTCAAGGGACTTTATACCATATATATGACGAATATATAGGTCAAATTATGTGTTATATTAATAAAATTAAATAAATAAATTGCGAGAGTATAAAATGTTACACCAGAACTTGGCCCTTTCTTAATTGTTTAATAATTTATTCTTATATAGTTTTTAAAAAATATGTGTATTTAACAGGGACCGGAAATAAGAGTTATTTTACAATTTTTAATCAAAAAAATCATACATAAAGGAACATCGTAGAAAAGTTTTGATTACACCATCATGATTTTTAGGTGAACTATATGCGAAATATTGTATGATTTTTAAATTTTGATTTTGATATATTTAGATCAAAAATAAAGTTATTTTTGATTTTTATTTTTTTAGATCAAAAAATAAGAATTATTTTTGATTTTTATATTTTTAAATCGATAATAAAAATCAATTCAAAATTTGTGACATAATATGTTTCTTAATCTCTGTTAAGCTTTAAAGTAAAACTAAGGTATACGGTTATAATAACAACAAAATGTTATGCCCCTGAACTTGATAATGGATAGAACGCAATATATAATATAGTGTAATACATACGGCATAAATAAATAAATAAAAATTTTGAATTGATTTTTATTATTGATTTAAAAATATAAAAATCAAAAATAATTCTTATTTTTTGATCTAAAAAAATAAAAATCAAAAATAACTTTTATTTTTGATCTCAATATATAAAAATCAAAAATAACTCTTATTTTTTGATTTTTTTGATAAAAGTCATAAGAGTTACGGTCCCTGGTATTTAATTTATTTTATTGAATAATTTTTTTATATAATTTTCCAATTATTTGTTAAAGATTTTTATTTATCTTTGGAATTTTTTAGCAGCTTTTCCATAATTTCTTACATATTTGTGTTCATTAATGTTGCAATCATTGACTTATGCATTGCCAAAAAATTCAGGAAATTAAGCTACTTTGAAATTCATATGCACGCCACACTTAACAACATATGAATAAATGAGCATGTGCCATACTTAAAAAATATTAAAAAAGCAAGAAAAAGTAACTTGCAGACATTGCTACTGATTGCCGCACAAGCTCAAGCGCCACATTTCCCGCGAATGCACTTGAAAAATTAAGCTGCGTTCACATAAAGCAAAATGCAAGCAAGTGAGCGTTGCAACTGAAATGTGCAAGAGATTAAATATTGCCTGCGCAAGAAATAAGATGCATGAAAGCCATGCGGCAATGTAACATTTTTTTTCGCTTTCTTCACATGCCACTTTGCACCCTTGCCGCCTCTCCGCGCCGCCACTCATCTCAAGCACCGTTTACTTGAAGCAAGTAAACCAAAAGAGCGCGCTGTAAAGGACAAGAAAAAATACTTTAAGTGGCCCGTCTGTTTGCTGCGCTCTTCATTTTGACCCTCTTTAATGCAACTTAACCTCTTCCCTCTCCCTCACACCGTCCACCAGCCATTGCGCGCTCTGCTCATGACGCTGATGCCCTGAATGATTGAGTGCAATTGTCACTGTCATGTCGAGTAGTCGTGGTGGTGACCCGGCGCTGCTTAAAGCCGCCTTGCCACTGCAATTCCTGCTGACGTGGCAAGCTGCATGGCATACACACACACACTCATATAATGTAAGCACACTTAGTTAGAAAGTGTGTTTGTGTGTGTGTTCGCCTTAGTGCTTGTAGGTTTTAACATTAAACTTGACTGCAATTATGGTCTACATCTGCACTGTTTGCCTTGCAGTGAACGTAAAATTGCTCGCACAAACAGAAAAAAATAAGAAAAATCAAGTGCCGCAAAATGTTACTCATACGCCATGCCCTCTCAACTAAGAAATATGCATTTGCGGCGCACTCATGCGTTGCTTTGTATGTAGTTTTAAAGCATTTTTATATATATTTTTGAAATGTTTGCTGGGCTTTATGCATAATTGCTGGCGCAGCGTTTTGGATTTAAGCGCTCTTGTGGCATTTTTAATGAATTATTAAATGTGTTTAGCCATTAAATTTGCAATTTATTAGTTTTCATAATCGATTAAATTGTTGAGTAAATGGAGTGAAATGTGTATAAATCATTTACAATTTTTAAATTTTATGTTATAGTTGTGTAATTTAATATGTTATGATGATGTGATCTCGTATCATTTGTCATATGAACAGAGATTTTTACGATTTAAAGCTTTAATTTGATTTGTGTGGAAGATATTTGTTAATTTTAGTTAAATATATGCTCGTTAACTGATTAATTTAATGCTTGGAAATAAAAATAATCTAATTTTGTTGTTTATGTGATGTCACATCACGTGATGGGTGCTCATGCGATATTAATTCAATTTAATTGTATAAAATTTATAGCACTGTCGGCTTTATTATTATTTCAATAATGCATTTTTGTGCCAAAATATCTAATACAACAAGTATTTGATGATGTGTGATGTCATATCACGTGATATATGATTACGTGGTATTAACCAAATGATATGTGATATGTGTGATATGCTAAAATTTTGTTATTTTGCATATCACTGAAGACTTTATTATTAACAAATACAATGAAAAACAATTTTAATTAAATATTGTCGCATGAAGTTTAATCACATGATCTACTCGTGTTGAGTTGACTCGTATGCTTTTTATGTCTCTTAAGCCGACAGTTTTGTTAACATAATAATTAAAAAAGCTTAACATCATGAAACACTTCTCTGAATACATATATTTATGGTATGATGATGAGATATGATGATGTAAAGAGTATATTAGATAGTGTTGATGTGATGTAAACATCACGTAGTGTATATTAGAGCTATAAAAACAACATTAAATGAGTTCAAAGTAATTTCTTACATACATACTCGAAGATTTATTATTCAACAAATATAGATATCAACAGAATGAATTGCATGTATGTATATTATATCATGATGTGATATCGCATGATACATAATACTTCATACTATAAAATTGTTAATTTATTCATACAAAATCACTTCAACAGAATTTGTGAAAATAACTATTCATGTGTTTGAAACGCTTGTGTTGTTTCATCAGGTGATATTAATATCAAATGACATTTCTAGATTTTTCTAGCAAAATTCTTGTAAACTCAGCCCAATCCGTTTGCGAGTATTTCTCTTGCAGCAATTTTCTTCCATGATGTTGAATGTAATCTTGATATCACGGGATATTTCAAAATTGTTGCAAATTTCATCCAACTCTTTAGCGATAATTTGCCTTGCAGTAATTTCCTTGTATTCCCGCAATGACTGCTATTTGTTTAGCATCCAGAGGTATGCCTTTTCATTTCAGTTAATGTTTTCCGAGCTCATTTTCTTCATTTATCAGTGTCGCAACGAAATTGACGATGTCATTCGCAACGGAAGCTAATTTGAGACGTGGCTAGCAAAATATAGTCACTAGTTGTAACGGAAAATAACAACAACAACAATTTCTTTTAGAAAATTTATTCATTAACGCTAACAATGGAGGCGGAAAACTAAGAAGAAGAACAAAAAACATGCAAAATGTTGTATGCAACATTTGCACTTTATCAATGGAACCTGGAAGTGAAGAGAGCAATAAATGAGAGAGCGGGGTCAAATGTGTAACGTGGACATTTAGGGGACTTAGACAAAATGTTAAGGCGGAGTAAAGTTGTTCATATATTTCCATTGAAAGAGAAAAAAGGGGGAAAGAGAACATGTTGCACCAAAATGTTGCATGCAACATGCGGCAAATGCCACAACGCCAAAACTTTACAAAAACGCACTCAGTTCATGCAACACGCCCGTAATTAGTTAGGAGCATGACAGCACAGCATGAAGGTTGTGTGGGGCAAGCAGTATCTGGCGCACTTTGGTCTCTACGTTGACCAACTGCAGTAAGTTGCAACGGCCTTTAATGACAGCAATCAACGAGCCACACCCAAAATGGGAACGGGTTTTTGAAAATAACGGTATAATGTGTAGGGCGAGGCATGTGGCAAGTGCTTGACGCAAATGAGATTTAGAGCGTTGAGCGAGCAGGAAGCGTGTACAATATGTAAAATATATATTTATGAGTAAGTATGTGTGTGTGGCTGGACACACATAGACATACGTACGCGGGCTCTTAGCAAGATACTGTTACTTAATACTTATGCTCGGTGTGTAGTATGTTGCATGTATGTAGGTATGCCAGTTAAGCAGCGGAAACGTGTCCTTGCATGCTAATAGCAATTTAAGGATTATATTTCAGCTCAGCAACCGCGCGCATTCGAGTTCGCCGTGTCAGCGTGGGTGGTATTTCTTTGTTTTTGTTGTTGTTTTTACTCTTTTTTTAATATAATACGCCAGCGCTCAACGCTTGGAGTGCAGCTCGAATTTTAGCTACACGTTAATTGCCAGCGCGAACAAAGCTCCGCTTACTTACTTGTACGTATATATATGTATGTGTCTGTATGTGTGTTCGTCCATTGCCACTATCATAGTAAAGCTGTGTGATTTTCTCGCTCCTCTTTCAACTACTAAATTACTACGCATAAATTATTTATGTCAAAGAATTTACTGCGGTTTTATTTATTATGCGAGTGACCGGGCGATGCGATGCGGGCCGCAGGTTCTTACTTGCCTTTTTGCATATATTATGTTGTCAGATCTTTATTTTTTCCGGTTTTAATGCCAGACTATCTACCTGCTGTGAAAATCCCTCCGTTAGTAGCATGCACTTTGCTAGCGCTTTTTATGCGCCTACTTCCATTTGAAGTAACTGTAATCTAATAGCTGTAAATGCATATCCTTTATGCAGGCATTTTATACTGTGAGATAAAGTTGTAATGAGGAAGTATTATGATTATATTTCCATTTAAAATTTTGTGAGGCAAAGTAATGGAAGCATATTACAAGAGCGTCTGAAGTAAAAGGCGGACTTGGGTGGTGGTGAAACTCGGACCGATTGAATGAAATAGTAATTCTATGACACTCATTCACGCCCTATAAAAGTTAATGTATATGTGACTCTAGCTTTTACTCCCTCTCTCTCTCTCGATCTCTCTTCATCTCTTTTAGACTGATTCTAATTTTGCTTGCAATTTTCCCACATAACTTTTAAGTCAGAATTTGGATTACCAATACCCAATTTCTATGTTTCAATATTTCTTCTAAATTTGTCTTTTATTAATATATTTGCTCCATTGTGCAATATTCTAATAGTTCTATGTTCTACGTCCCACGATTTTGTGTTCTATGTTTTATATTAACATTCTATGTTTTTTTATTCTACTTCAATTAATTTTTGTACATGATTTAGACATTATATCATAATATTTTTAGCATTAAAAATTCTATGTTCTATGTTATGCATTATACATATCCCCTATACACTATATTGTATGTTCTCTAGTCTATATTTGACTTTCTATGTTCTGTTCTATGTTCTATTCCATTTTATAAGTCCATATTCCGTTCTATGTTCCGCGTTCTATGTTTTTTGTATTATTATTTAATGACAATAATATGTTTTTTGTAAATACTAACGGAATTCATAATTTTTTATTAATTTCATATATTTTAGATTCTCTTTTTTATATTCTGTGTTTTGTATTCTATGTTATTCATACCAAATTCTATGTTATACTATGTTCTGTGGTCTATATCCTTGATGATATATTCCACATTTCATATTCTATGTTCTATTACTATTCTACAGTCTATACTCCCTATCATATATACTATACTACTATTCTGGATAGCATATTCCATATTCGGCGTACTATATGCTGTTACCTTTTTAATACCCCTCTGCGTAATTAAAATACCCATCACACCAACAAATTCGCAGAATACAAGATTTACAATCCGAATTCGCGAATTTTTGGATTTTGCCAATTCCATGAAACTCACGCCGTAAAATCAGAATACCGTATAACAATTTATTTTACCGTTAGATGCCGTAAAATAGAACGCGCGACCCTCTTTGCCTTCCATTCAGCCACCACACTCTCATTCCATTAAAAATAGTTAGTCTCACATTTTCTTACTTTTCTCAAAAATCCTTTTCTATTCACTATTACTTTGGTCTAGTATCCCCTGGTATCCCGTTGTACATTTGATTAATTTCACTTGATTCTTTGTAATTTTGTGTGTAAAGCCTCTCGTTGCATTTGTATTTGTTCGAAGGTTGGTATTGAGTTGACGCTAAAGGCATAAGCGAAGCGGATTTATTTAAGCGCGATTAAATGCACGAACGAATGAATGAATAAACACTTTTCCAACACCCCTGACCAGTGTCAGTTCTATTTATTATTCATTACAATTTACGTGCGCTATCCGAAATTTCGATTCTCAACAAACTTACCCACATATATATACTTTTATTTATATAGGTACATAAGTACTTATGCTGGAAAGTTTAAGTGTTGGTGAGCAGGTGGCAGTGAAATTATGTGGAAAGTATAAAGTGTTTTGTAGTTGTAATTTTAAGGGAGAGTAGGTAGGTTAGTATTAAGAATTTTGAAAACTTTTTAATGTGAGGTCGGAGCAGAGGTGATAGCTTTGAATTAAATGAAATCGAAAATATTTGAAAAGTATAATGTATTTAGTTCGTGAAATTCGAAAAAATTTTGGCTTTTTGGAAAAATCTCGTAGAAGAAGTTGTTTTAAATAAATTATTTTTTATAACTGACATAACAAGTAATAGCAATAGTTGAATTTATTATTTTTTGTACCAAGTCACAGTACTATCTCACAAATTGTTGCCTACATTTTAGCGCTGTGATTTTAAATTTTTAGTAAACCAATATTTTTGGACTAGTTTTAATTCTCTAAAAACGAAAATCTTCTGGAATAATTTCTAATTTTCTACTTCAAGCTTTTCTAAGAAATATGGCCTACCATTAGGCGCAGATATGGAAATCGAGAAAGGAAAAAGTTTGTAAGATAATTCATATTATTTTGCGATTTGAATGTAGATAGATCCCAAATTCTGAAAAATTATCGAATTTTTTATTAAAATCTTTATTTTTGTTTTATTACTAACACTAAATATTTAATATTTTTGGAACACTATACAAGAAAGTTCCCTTTGGCTCAGAATTAATTTATTTTTTGTATCCACTACTGCATTTATAAGAATAATTCAAAAATGTTGCCTACATTTCAGCGCTGAGATTAAAAAGAAATACGGTCAGAGTATCTCTCTAATTTCAAACAAAATTGTTTTCGAAACTTGTCTGCTCTTTTCAGTCGAAATCAGCCAAAGATATTATGATAGGTGTTACTTTGGATTAACTCCTTTTTTTTTGTAAAAAAATATTGCCTACCTTTAGGAGCGAGTATTTTACATCGAAGTGATCAAGAAGAGTGTGTTTTTTTATTTTGTTTAATCTTATAGAAAATATCGTTGTATATGTAGCATATATATACTATTTTAATCAAATCGATCTCAATATATTTGTTTTTAAAAGACTCTATAAAATCAAATCCAAATCAATTCATCTCAATTTATTCTACTGTATTCTTTAGACTCTACAAAATCAAATCCAAATCAATTCAAACAAACAACTAAAAGTCATAATTAATACTTCACTTTTTCACGCTAACAAATACGAATCTAATAGCAAACGAAATGAAAGGCTTTAAAATTCTGACTTTTTAGAAAGCTTTTGGTCAAATCAACATTTGTATGACTTACTATATACATATGCGACCTATAAATATCACACACTGAGCATTTACGCCACTCACATGGTCCATGTAATGCCTTTTGGGGTGATAAGTGTTGGCAATTACTTCCAAATGGCAGCAAAGCAAATCGTATGAATTTGTGGCCTTTTCAGTAAATGTACGTATGTCTGCAGCTTTGTGACGACCCATCAATGTTTGCACTATACAAATGTTCCTGCTTTTTGTTGTCAATCGCTTGCTTGAGTGGCATTATAAATCGACCATTGATTGGTGCATACAGTGATGGCTTTGATACTTCCATGTGTTTGTGTCAAATTTAGCATTCGAAGCACTTCACAAAGCCAAAAGCTAAAGATTTTTGGGAAACAAATTCAGTTGGTGAAGGCTGAAAGGGTTACTAAATGGGTCAACACATACAGGAAATTCACTTTTTATATATTTGTGTAAAAGAGCTGTTAGTAAATGGTTGGGAATGTACATATATTGTGGAATTGAATTTTTAAAAAGGGTTCTAGGAATCGTTGGTTATACCACTTGAAGATTAAAATGATTTGATTTTAGAGTAGATAGACTATGGATCACCAATTATCAACAAAATAAGGGATTTAAGCCACCTTCAGAATACCAAGAAGTTTTATTCTTGCTGAGGACTTTTCGTGATGTTAAGCATATATTTTTATCAATTTAGATTCAGAGACGTTTTCAGATCGTTATACTTTAGAACAGTCCATAAGAAAGCATCAACAGTTTAGTATCAAAAAAAAAAATAAGTTCTTTAATACTGAGGTCACAATAATCATATAAAGTCAGAGGGAGAGCGATAAGTACCATAAATAAATAGTAAGCTGCCTTCAAATGGTCAAGTCTTCGAGAGAGGCATATCGAACAATCAACTGGTATAAATTGAACATACTGCCGTAATAAACTCATTATAACTTGTGTTTATACCATTTCTAAGAGGTATTCGTTGAAGATTTAATATGTAATTTTGTTTGATCAAGCTAAACTTTATACCGATTGATACATTTTTGGAAACCTCTAATTTGTTTTCAAACATCTTCAATTTAATTTCTGTGTTGCTGATGTTATGATGTGGCTTTGCAATATTACCGCTTAAAATTTGACACTTTTCCATATATTTGACATTCCTATTGCAATTCTTTAGTATCACACCCAAAAAGTATGCAACGGAAATGAATGCGCCTTTGCGACACACCCAAAATGTATGCTACGAAGATTGCACTTACTGGTTTAAAGCAGGAAAAAGTGCCATAAGAGCGGGCGTTTGACAGCTGTCAAAGTGGAATTTCACAAAATTATTTGTGCTGGCGCAAGAAAGGAGTCAAAAATAAATATGAAATTATCTATATTTGTGTTAACTTTCTATGAGACCATAGAAAACCCATTCACTTAATGCACATCATATTGAAAGTGATGCATTGATTGTATTAAGAAATGTTTGCGCAATAATGCACGAAAAGCACTCTTCGGCAATAACTCTTCGAATTAGTGGAAAAATATTTTTAAAACAACAAATATTTGTAATAACTATAAAAGCTTTAGGCCGCCAACTAAGTACTGCTCAAATCATGACAAAGACGATACAATCAGTAAATCTACTTGAAATGGGTTTTCTTGCTCGTCATTGCAGCCTAAAAGTAATCAGTACGAAAACACCTCAGTAATGCAAAGAAAGTAAGAAAGCAAGAAAGACAGCGAAAGTGAGTAGACAAAGCGACAAAGGCAGCGTCCGAAGCAGCAGCGTTGAGATGAAATAAAATTCCAAAGCATGCTGAGAAAATGCCGCCAGCGAAAAAATAACAGCAAAATTACAACAAAAAAACAACCGCTACCTACTGTCTGTACTCTCGCATGCCTTTGGGTTATCTTTTTCATCTAATGCCACAGATTTCATTCCATTAAAAGTGCTAAAAGATTTCTACGGTATACCAAAGTCGCGAAGAATTCATATTATTACAAGAAAAGAAGTCCCAGAAGACCGCCTAGCGTACGGCTTAAAATTCCACAATATGTTTTTTGCTGTCGTACAATAAAGGTTAAGTGAAAATATGTCTTGACGAAAAAGTCAAAGAAAACGTCAACTCATTTTTCACTCACTGCCAGGGAGAGTAAATAATTTGTGTATTAAATTAATTTGAATTTCAAATTCGTACCTTTTTGAGGTGACCTCTTGGTTTGGTAGCTGAAATCTAGACAAACGACCTTTGGATGATTAGAAAATATTTAAAAAATCATTATGACCGTTATCATCCTTTGGTGTTGAGAATTTGTGTTTTGCAGTAGATGGTTTGCGGTCAGTAGATATCAGGTGGTTCATTAAATTATAACAAAAGAAGAAATTGTGTATCTGAAAATTTGTATAGTAATGCTTCGGTATGGTTTCTTATGAAGCTCTTTATTAACGAACTTTTATACCTAAACGTGAATGCTAGCTACACAAACGTAGTAAAATTCCGGTGTTATCAACTTGTGGAACAAAATACGATCTGACCAGTAGACATTCAATAACTTATAAAGAGAGTGGTAACTTAGTGTGGAACGTTCGTCCGAATTAGCATGACTTTCCGTAAGGCCAAACACTGTAGTTCAGATGACTGAACTGAGTCCGAATTACTTCCATTTATATCAAAGTGACGGTTCGCACTCCGTGTTCGAAAGAGAGAAAGAGAGAGAGAAAGAGAAGTTTTATGAACTTTAAATAAAAAGATGCAAGGGTCTTTCTCGGGTATTTCGACACTGTTTACCTGAGTCCAACAGGGATCCTTAAATTTTTCATAGCAGAAAGCAACCGGGAAACCATTTGCTTAACTGATCCAGGCCACTATAAGACTGTTATGGTTATGCTGCTTTGAACTGATTAACTACTGGCTTTCCGGAAGTATTTGTGTGACTTTAGAGTGCAAGTGAGTGCAAGAGTAAGAGTGAGAGGTCCAGTTCTGCCTGGCCACCACTACAGGGAATCAACAGCTCGATAATTTTTTTATAAAACCCAGTCTGATAGCTTCAGAGCTGTTGAGGCTTCTAAAAGACAGATACCCAATGCATATAGAAGGTTGGGTCTTGAGTTTTTTCAATAACAGTTCTAGATTTATTGAAGAAAATTAGTTAAAAGCTTAGAATTAATTATAGAGGTTTACACTGCTCATACTCTGGGTTCCGAATTCCGGCCGACGACAGTCAGTTCTAAGTAATTGGAATGGTCCCGGTATTTTACTTGGTTAAGTACTGTCAACTCGGCAGTATTTCTCATCATTTAGATAATGTTTTTATTGTTGTTGTAGTAACATAATTTAAATTCGTCAATTTTGAAGATCACAAGACCGTTGCAGATCATGGTCAGTTGCTGAAGCTCTAGCGGTCGTTTGTAAATAATCCGATGATCTAAGAATAATAGTAATATGCTCTGAACTGAGTTACTAGCAACTTCTCAGTAGAGTTAGTTCTCAGCTGCACAAGACACTAATTCTCGCTACCACTCAAAGGAGTGATGCCCTACTTCTTTTCTAAACAAGTCACGCGTTGGTGTTTGATTTGTGTTCGAAACTGAGAAATTACGAAAGTCCAATGCCACAAACCAAACTTTCGAACGTGCTGGACAATCGCAAATGCCAAGTGAGTAAACGAAAAGGCGCCGAAGAACGCTAGTTCAATACCTGCCGCTCAGGTGTGTCAGTATGTTTGTGTTGTGGGTAGAGCGGCACCGCTTGTGCTGATAGATTTATAGCGCAAAAATCCAAAGAAAACAGAATTTTTGCTAAAGCTGGAAATTTTCACTAAGAAAAAAAGCTTTGCGCTCAAGAATTCAATAAATTCCGTTATTAATTAGAAATCGCTAACGCCAGCAATATCGAGCTTTTAAATTAATGTTATTATACAATTTATTTATTGCTGTGATTTTTAATGAAAATTTCTTCAATTTCTGCAGCTGACACACTGACCATTTCACGTTGCACTGGCAGTTTGCTTGGTTTATGTATGCGTGTGTGTATTTTTTACTGAGTTATAACTGTTTCTTTGTTTATATGCTTGTATGTGTGTAAACAAACACATGTTTTTACTAGTTATTTGCTTTGGTCTTTCTTATTTGCTTTTCGGTCGGTAAAAGCTAAGCACACACAATACACAATGCCTTGACTTGTATGAGAGATTAAATATTTATATACCTGTGTATAAGCAAGCGCTCAAGTATTTGTTTATGTGTAAATATTAGAAGAAGAAGAATAAACATAAAGACATTTATAATAAATAGTCGGAATGAATAAATGAAATTGAGGGTATATTTGTGGTTGGTAAATATTTATATACATATGTTATATTTATATGAAGAATGGTATCAAGAATGATGAAGGGTTTGGGAAAATTTCGTTTCTGAGGTGTGGAGAGGTAGATAGGTGGAGAGCAGAAATATCAAATTGAAATATATTTCCTTTATGAAGAGAAGTAAAAAGTTCAATAGAACAGTGATATTTTTGTTTGAGCTAAAATAAATTGCCAAATATCCTCTTTAGAGTAGAACAAAATCGTAGAAAATCAAAGTCTTATTCTGAATTTGAAAGTAAGGTTTTTTCAAAGCGACAAATTCGTACTTGGTTTCAAGACCAATATTTTATATCATTGTTTTAGGATACTGAGCATTCTCACCTCTCGGAAAATTATACCTTTAACTAGTTTCAAAGCAATTTAGTAATATATATTTGAGGTCTTCAATTTAATATTCCATAAACTCAATAGAGAGTTCAAGTTTTGAATCAAACGGACATTTGTTTAAAGGGGAAAACAAATATTTCAAAACTATCAGGAAAGAATACGACCCTATAGGTCAGTTTAAGTTAAGAGACTGATCCTCACCACAAGCGTCAGCAAAAATCTGACTAAGAAAGCTAAAGGTGCCGATTCTTTCTGAACAAAAAACTTCTAAAATTTCAAATGATGATCGTGGAAAACCCTTATATATCGACAAAGCATTTTGAGGGACATTTATTGAGGCGGCTAATTTCGATTTCGACCTTTCACCTGGTTCGCCGGCGATATGTCTACAGAGATATTTTAACCTTAGCATTGTGAAAGCTGGACAGTGAAGAAGGAAGTGATTAGACACGACACCTTCTTGCATACATCTTTGGCAAGGCTTTTAGGGCTTGCCGTATGACCACTGTGAAGTGTCCAATAAAAACCCATTACCATTGCGGCAAGATTAATCTTTCTAAGAGCAAGTAGCTCAATGTTCATCCTCCGTTCTACTCTGAGCCAGATAGATTTCGAAGCTATGCAAGTGCTTACCGAGTTCGAGAGAGGTCATAGATCTAACACACAAAAGAAGACTACGGAGCATCAGCCTGTTCGCAGTCTAAGGAAATGGGGGCAGAGATGTCGTTTATTTCGAAATCATGGGCTCTGTAGTTTCAAAATATTCTGTTATCTGGACACATAAATAATTCTTATAAGACCTAAGTATCTATCTAGCTTAATGATATTGATGGGGAGGTTAAACCCTCCTTCATTAGCTTTGAGTTCGCAGTCAGAAACACTTAGGCCAGTATTGCCGTCCTATTAGCGGAACGAATGCTCAGCTCCATGAAGAAGGTTTTAAGACTTTAGAACAGCGCCTCTACTGGTATCTTAGTCGTCACCTTTGTCTGAAAGATATCTGAAGAGACTGAAACTCCCAGAATACTTCTCCATGAGCTCTATATTTTCAACTTCAATGAATTTAAAGCAAAACAAAACATAAAAGTACATACATATGCACCGTTGTATTTTTCCTCACCAGCGTTGCAATCAGCGCAATGCACATCGTTAAAATGCACCGATTTGTAGTTGCAATAAAATTTACGCAATTAAATTAGCTCAACTAACAAAGTACTAAAACCAAGTCGCGAAATAAGACAACACAGGATACCTCGAATAACACTAAAACACCAACACAGCAGCACAATATCGTATGTAAGCATGGCCAATGTCTCATTATACAGTTTAGAGGCTATAAAATCGCTGGCAATACACCAAAGCATGCGACCAACCATGTAATTGCCACATAGTAAGGTGCTTTAAGCTGAGAACATAGTGAAACGGGATGTATATATAACAGTGAAAATGAAGTTTACTTTTGAAAACCAAATAACTAATATCAGTGTAAATCCTAAAGTCACGTGGTCTCTTTTAATTTTGCACACACTTTCCTTAGTTCTTTTTTTTGCTTCTGCTCTTCACTCTACTATGCGCTCAGCCTTATTGAAGCTGTCTGTTGCTCAGCGCACATTCTAGTTTTAGTACAAATGTGTTTTCATTTCACATTTCACTTGCTACGAAAGTCAGGTAACTACAACAAATATGTTGTTTCTGTTGTCGCTTTTTATAAAATAGTCAGTTAGTCAAGCTAAGAATGCTATAAGCTATTGAGAATGTAAGCTTAACGAAAACTGCAGAGGAACAACGCTCATGGAGCATAAATTGCATGCGATTGCTGTTGGAATTAGAGCTGTACTAAAAAGTGTATACGGTACAAATACAGGGTGGTGCAATAATTATTTTAAAAGTTTGAAATTTTTTTTATTTATTTCATTTTATTTTTAAAAATAGTTCTGTGCAAAGAATGGAGTCGTCTAAATACTATTTTTTATCTTAAAAATATAAATAATATAATTCTTGAAAGAATTGAAAAAGTGAAAACAATTTCCTAAATTATGTTTGAAACAAAATTCAGTTTTTCGATTTTCGATACAATTTTTTTCCAATAAAATTTTAAAATTAAAATCCCTAGTTTTTTAAACCAAAAATTTAGAAAAAAAATTTCGAAATTATAGTTTATACTCCGTACTTTGAGCTTTTTTTTTCAATAAAAAAGCTTCTTTGAGCTTTTTACATAAAACCTTCAGTTTCTTCAAAAAAATGTATTTAGTTGATATCAGATTGTTATACGAAAACAGAATTTCAAACTCTTTAAGTATTTTGAGCTTTTTTGTAAAATAAAAGAGCTTTTGAGCTCAAAGAGTTTGCCTTAGATTTCTCTTAAAAATCATTTATTTGATATTAATTTGTATTCGAAAATTATTTGCTTTAATTTAAGTCCTCTTTCATTACCTCCAAAACCCTTGAGTCACCCTGTTTGTGCATATCTGCGCTTTATTGTTTCGGACATTGCAACTGACTACTAAACTAATGTGATTTGCTAGGGGGAGCGTATGTTTGTGAACTGCGCAAATATTCCCATATGAAATGCATACCAACTAATCACATACAAACTCATGTAAATGCCACCAACTCAATTGCAACTACAACTGTCCATCAATTTTTTTTTGCATACCACACTAGCCTCTACCCATCAGTTACGTTACTCCTGCTATAACCCGCATGCAAAGCAGAAATCTCTCGGGGCGACAGCTGAGTAATGTCTACAAATATTTCCCATCGAAGTCTATGCAACAGACGTAGCAAAATACCAACAAAATGTTTGCCTTAATAAATGCAACAAGAACAAGACAACAAAATAGAAAAATTAAGTATAAATACCTCTAGAGTACATAGTATGACCAAGTGCTAGGACAAGCAGCGGGCAGCGGGCAGCGGGGCAGCTGTGTTGTGAGCCATTTAGTCAGGTGAGAATGCAGTAAATGAAAATTTCAACAATTTTTGCAAATCAAATTCTTTATTGAGCTTAACAGCATGCTCAATGTGATTTTGTTGTTGTATACTCTGTATATATTTATTTGTATGGTATGTTGTTGTTGTTAACAGTTGCTGTTTGATTTTGGTGGATGACCAGTGATTTCTGCTTGGTATATGTAGTTGGCCAAAGCTGGTGAACCTCAGCTGTAGTTTTTTTTGATTTTTTGATATGTCAGGAACTTACTTTTGTAACTAAAGGACTTAAGGTTGGATTTATTGGATTTTGGGGATTTAGTGATTCAGTGGTCAAGTCTAAAAAATTGGAATAATTCAAAATTTTATTGAAAATGTAATCTTTTGTCTTAGACAACTGATTTACGGGACTCAATCAACACGTTAGGCAAAGTATAATAGCTCCTTTCACCTAATAGTTGTTTGTTATACCTAAATATATATAATATAAAGGATCAGCATTATGAGACTAATTGAATTCCGGATGTCTATTCAAGTCCTACGATATTTCAAAGAAGTTAGTTGGGCCAAATCGGATGCCAAATGCAAATATCTCACTACATACTATAGGTATGCATTTGCATTTGCATTTGATTAGCATTCATCATTTCGCTTTCCTATTTTGTGGCATACTATGAAAATAAGGAAATCCGGGTAATATCCATCCTCATATTCTGTATAATTATTATTCTCGAAACTATTCCTATTGGCACCGGTAACTTTTATGCGATATTAGATCCAAAGCCGGCCTTGGATATACTGTAGTTGGAACCAAAAATGTGTGATCGCTGTTTATAAATTATTCCAGACCCCATAAAGTATCCCGAACGTGGACGAATATGTGGAACATTCGCAAGTTTAGAAAAGGAAGCTAAGCAGATGGATCTGATGGTGAACTAGGTTATGATGAAGTACATCCTGTCATCAAACAAAGGTTCTCAACGATTGGAAGACCACGTCACTATTGACAGTTGTTACTTCCAGGTAGTGAAAAACATCGTTTATCTATGGATCCAGCATAAATAAAAAAAGACGTCAGCCACCATATCAATCGGAGAATCACTCTTGCCAACATAAGCTCTAATGGGCTCAGTGGGCTATTGAAAAGTAGAGCCCCTCTCGCATGACTAAATCTCGCGATCTATAAGTCACTCATAATACCTGGCCTGCTGTATGGTCCGGAAGCCTGTATGATTCTACCAATGTTTTTTGGACTCCTTAACGTAGCCGCACGGAAGTACTGAATTCGATGGAATGATGAGCTCTATGCGTTCTTTGGACATACAGCGACTGCACTGGCTAGTCCACGTCGACTGAAGGGAAGAAAGCACTCCAGCTCGCAAATTTATGATTCGGTACCCCCTTGCGGCAGGCGAAGAAAAGGATTGGTCGTCCTTAAATGGAAGAATCAAGTGGATTTAGACGTCAATACAACTGGCGCCGTCGTGCGAAAAGCAAACACGTCTGGATAAGGCTTATTGATATGGACATGACAGGCACCCAGTTATAATGCCAATCTGTCTGCGAATTGTTGTTCACGTTGCTCGACGGTAGATGTCGCTGCTGGATATATATAATAAAATAGCTAATAGCTCATGAAACTTACCAACTTCTTATGAAAAGCATAACCAAAATCCGGCAGAGGGGGGGCAAAAACTAGTTTCTCAGTTAAAACTTTAATTGATCAATTAATTTGGCTGTGCGAAAAGGCTATGACATTATGATTAAAGTACAAGATATCTCAATTAAAATTAATTCACTGGCAACATTTTCCATTCTACAAATTGTACTTGATTTTAATTTTTGTAATATTCGGTTTCATTCGAATTTTAGCCTCTCTTACTACTTTTTTTGTAATTTTAATTTTATTATTGTTTTTTGAACATCAGTTATTCGCTTTTATTTGCCAACTTTTCATACAAATTCATCACCTGCAATCAATGGCATTCCGAAGTGCCACACGCTCGCCACTGCCATAGAGAAAAGAGTAAAGCGAAAATCGCAAGCGAGAAAAGCAAGTAATGCGAAAAGCAGCAACTATGCGGAATTTAATAACGTAATGGCATTCGATCACTCTTCAATAGCAGAAATGGTATTTCTATTAAGCGTTGCTCGTAACAGCGTTTATGTGGCATATATGTAAGTGTAGGTGTTGTTGTATACTTATTTATATGTGTGTTTAGCAACACTCCCTTGACACATTGCAACATGTTGTCAATTCACTACTTTAGGAATTGCTTTAGAATCGCTTGATGGTTGCTTGCGAGCTCAGAGACATACGCAGACATGCATAGAAGCAAAAACAATTTTTGTTGTTTTTCACTTCGATTGATTGGCTGAAATTCATAAACAGTTATGCATTGAATTTACATGTACTTATGTGCTTATGCATATACATACAGCTACACTCAGCTATATGGGTACACATTGCCATATCAATAAACATACATACATGATATGATGCTATCAAGCGACGCTTAAGTGCACTCAGTTTGCAGAATTTGTCGAAAAAATTATTTGCAAAATTTATGTAATGTGTGTGTGGGGCAAGCTGCTTACTGTAGCACGCTACCAATATACCTATGTATAGGTATGTTGGCATCACTTACTGCCCTTTAAAATGAGGGGAGAATGCAGTAAACTTTTACAACCGACGACTGTCCGTTGACAAAATTTCATAGTATCAAACTACAAAAGCTTACTGCATAGTTCAGTTGGAGAATTCAACTACGCATATTTGCACACAGTCCCACACATACACTTCATATATATAGAGATATAGATGGCGCTGAAAGCACACTTTACTGATACTCCGCATAAATTTCTGCTTTTTCCCATATTCATAGTCATAGTTATAGTTATAGTGATTGTCGTGCAAAAGGTATTTGTATTATTCATATTTGCACAAAAACATAATTGAAATGCAAAAGTGGCAAAAAAATGGTTGCAAAAAGGATGAAATATGCAAAAATGATATTTGCCCTTAGTGAATGTTGAATGTTGAGAGGTAAAAATTGAAGGTAATTTTTTCGTTGTAACGGCATTTTCATATATATTTATTTATCTATGACATATTTTTGTTATGCTTTTGTGTTAATTAAATTGTTTGGCTGCACGGGGGTCAAATTTGTTATAGGAGGAAGAGATAAAATTTAATAAAAACAAGAAAAAACGTTAACTTCGGCTGTACCGAAGCTAATATACCCTTCACAGGTGCATTTCTTTTAGTAACTATGTGTTTAAGGGGGGGTAAGGTTTGTTTCGTCGAAAAAAGACCTTTTTCATGAATTTTTTTAGAAAAAATTATTGCTGTAGGTTTATTTTACTTATTATTATATGAAAGTGCAACATTTGAAGGATACTTCAAAAAAAGTTGTATCGAAAAATATCGAGGAATAACGGATTTATCGTCGATCTCTGCAGGCACCTCGAAAAAAAGTTGTTGTGCGGTGACCAGCCTACAGCATCACTGGATCATCCGAAACCAAAAAATCAAAATGCTTTCTTTAGTTTATTAGTTTATCTTTCAATTGACGTCGAGTTTTTTTTAATCTTTCAATTTTTCAATTTTTGGTACCATTTTCAAGCCAAAATGACGATTTTAGACGAAAAAATCGACCTATTTGTTATTGTAAAATTGTTAGTAATTAAAATTTTTGGAAAAACTCGACGTCATTCGAGAGCTATATATATGTAGAATATTTGTTCAAAATTTCAAAACGATCGATGCGAAATTTCTTCGGAGATTATATTATTACCTTAAGCAGTAATCCATGTCAAATTTCTTGAAGATACCACGTCAAATGCGAAAATTTTCCATACAAGCCATTGATTCCGATCGTTCGGTTTGTATGGCTATAGCTGCCATAGCTATAGTGAACCGATATCGGCAGTTCCGACAAATGAGCAGCTTCTTGAGGAGAAAATAACATCTGCAAATTTTCGAAACGATATCTTAAAAACTGAAGGACTAGTTCGTATATATACAGACAGACAGACGGACGGACGGACGGACAGACAGACGGACGACACCTTTAGCTTAAAGCTTCTTTAAGCTTTTTCCATCTTACGAAAATAAAATTTCAAAAGAGAAGGTTAGAACTGTTACGTTTATGCTTAGTTAATGATAAGCCCAACCGAAAAATGGTCTAAATAAGGATGAGGCTAATGAGGATATGGAATTTCTTATTAAGGAGCAAGCTAAACACGAGATTTATATAAAAAATCGACTCTCCGAAATAGAAATTTCACCACCAAGCTTCAGCTCTGAGGAAAGATATTTTAAATGGGATGAAATGTAAGGTCAATATTGTTGTTGTTGTAATTTCAATATTTGCTAAATATATTCTTAGATGATGTCATTGGATGGTTATGAATTCCGATCCGTGCCAGTTTATATCTCCATCATCAAGTGTCTTTGGAATGGAAACTCAAACTATGGTGCGCTTCGGAGTGAGGGAATGACATTTTTCTTATTTTCCAATTAAAACACCGAATTAGACTTCACTTTCATGTTCAAACTCACATATTAAATCTAGACACGGGAAAACTCTCAAGATTAAAGATATGGCTGTGTTCGTAAAGTACACAAAAGAAGAAAATATAAAATTATTATCATCATCAATGAAGCCGCGAACAACTAATCTTTGAAGCAATTAAAATGTATATACAGATTCGTATTGGACCTTGAGTGGCATACGGCTATGGTTCGGTTTAAAATGTATATTTATACTAACCCGTGCTGAATACAAGAATAATATTAATCAGGTGTTTTTCGTTCACACACTTTCGTTTTTTACTAACATTCCATCTATCTACCGCTCAGCTCATTGAATTCAATTTTCCTTTTTTTAATTTAAATAAATTTCTTGCATTCTCCCACTGCACTCAGCATTTTTTTGTAAGCAACGCTTAAGCTTGCTTTGACAGAAAATAGTTTTCGCTCTAAAGAAACCACATACCCACAATTATGCGTAAGACTTTGCTCAAGCAGCATCTGCTGCTCTTAACGAGTTCTCTGCTTTAACTAATATTAACCAGGCGTCGTTTTTGGTTTTCTTAAATTAGCGACATTTTCCACTCAGCGATTTCTCTGAGAATGTAATAGAATTTCCGCAAAACGAACTTTCGAATAATAAACTTTTTTACGCTGACTTTTGTGCATTTCCATTGAAAGTTGAAAGAAATGGTGTATAAAGAAAAAAAGAAATGAAAAAATTTGCATCAAAATTGCAGTTGACTAAAAGAAAAGTGAAAAATGCTGACCTCCTTTAATTAATTTTCTGGTTTTACACTCGCTGCGGGAAAGCTTAGAGGAGTTGAAAAGAATTATTCTTTTGTGTGTCACAAAATTTTAATTCTATTAAAAAATCATGTGTATTTTATTG
The DNA here is from genome assembly GCA_031772095.1 of Zeugodacus tau. NCBI lineage: Eukaryota > Metazoa > Arthropoda > Insecta > Diptera > Tephritidae > Zeugodacus > Zeugodacus tau. Next base: position 23,090,318 of record CM062652.1, read on the forward strand.
TACAAAAGTAATTGAAAAGGAAGTGTGTAAAATAAAAGAAGTTTGTGAGATATAAATATAAATTTGTCTTCTCTTTTCGCTGTGGTATGTTCTAGGGTCTGACGGGTGTAAAAATGGTATTATAGTTTATATATAAGGCATTTCTAGTTCAGCATTCAAAGTAAAATCCTTGGCTTTTGTTGAAACTAATTTCGAAAATTTATTGCCGAATAGTTAAAGTGAGGAATAAAGAAATTATAAGTTCAATGACCGAACCGACAAACATTTCTCGTAACAGAATTTCTGCAAAAAATACACTAAAATACGATTGGTGAGAGCCGCAGTCTGAGTAGGAGCATCTCTCATGGAAAACTTAGTGTTGTGGCTGTATTTTCCACACGTAATAATCAAGGCAGAAAGATTTGTATTATCTTGGCTTCCTCATAAAACAAGAAAAATGTCAAGATTGTTAGCATTCAGGTAATCCAGTTATTAAGCTATGTCCAGTTGGCAAATATTTTTTCATCATATCTACGTAGATATAGTATCCACTACAACTGTGTCAGAAAGACGGAATATAAATCTTCGCTTTATGAGTGTCATGAATCTCCTAGAGTAATATACCGAAGTATTATACATGCCTTCTCGATATAGACTCTTTATAAAACCTCTAGGTTGACTAAGTGAAAAGGTTCACTGATCTATCTTAGATATTCTTGATAGTCTATACTTATAGACCTGGGAAACGCTTTTCATTTTATTTTTTGAGATAATTTACAAAATTTTTCTTAAAGTTCTCTGAGACTTCTTTAATGTTTTATTTCCATTACTCGAAAATTTAAGCTGCGGCTAACAATATTCTTCAAATGTACATTGCTCCTTATTCGATTAGTGAAACTTATATAAAGCTCTTACAAGTCATTTGCTCACTTAATAGGCCAGGCACATCCTGTGTTGCCGGCTTGTCGTGAGACGTTCAAATTGCATAACTTTTCTTATGTGAATTGGCAATGGCGAACGGAAGCGGATACAATTTAGTTGTAAAGTAGATTAATGTAGGAAATATTGAGAGAAAAAATAATAAAAAAAGTAAGATGGTCGCCGTGCGATTGGACTCAATCATATTTCAAACAAAAATCGACATTTTTTCGAATGTATTTTTGCCGGGGAGATAAAAAAATATTAAAATCTGTCACCGTTTTGGAGGAAAGTTAAAGCTATGTAGCGAGATATTTCATCTCGGTAAAACATTGTTCTAAGCCAAAAGCTTTAATTATATACATAGTTAAGATACGAAGTGAAAGTCACTCTCAAGATTTCATTCTTTATGAATTGAATTTTCTTAAAAATTTCATTTCAAGTTATAAAAATCTTAGCAAGCTTAGTGCTAAATGAAATTAAAACTAATTGCCTGCGAAAGTGAAAGACAAAGAACAAGTTTTTGGAGAGTGAGTGAAAGCTCTGAATACAAAATGATGAAATAGAGATTTTTCAAACAAATTTGGGAGATACAAAACTTGTTGGAGGGGAAATTAGTACAAAAAAAACACAACTACAGCAATAAAAACTTGCTTTAAGAAACCACAGCGCGAAAGCAGCTGAATATATGAACAGAATGAGACAAAAGCAATCAAAAAGTTGCGAAACTTTCATTTTTTATGCCACTTTTTTCGATTTCTTCACAAGTGTTTGCATTTTTCGCACTTTTTGTTTTTGTTATGTTATAAGCAAAGAAAAAAATTATGATTTTAGGAATGGCTCCTACTTCCTATCACCGCTGAGTGCCATGCAGGTGTCTCCACTCTTACTAGCAATTCGTATGCTTTCGGCAGAAGTGCAAATTGATTTTCGCATGCCATAAAAGATTTCACACTTAACAACTTTTCTTATGATGCTCTTGCTACTCGGCTTCTATTTCTGCTTCTTCTTCTACTGCTTCTTCTACTGCTTCTTCTACTGCTTCTTCCCCTACTTGTTCTTCAACTTTCTCATCTTCTTCTTCTACTTCTTCGTCAACTTGTCATTTGCTGCGCTTCATTTAATTCTTGATGTTGACGCTGTCACTTGCGCTCCATCGCAATTTGCCTTCAACAAAGCACGCAATGCGTCGTCTCATTTGTCATATAATGTTGTTGCTTGTTGTTGTAGTGCGCCACACTAAATTTGCAGCAGCAAATGAATGAAGTTTTTTCACGAAATTTCTTTTCTTTTTTCGTCTATTTCATCGCATTTCATAATTAAATATTTATGCTTGAATGATGTGGTTTTAATTACCGCCCACTGTGTGGCTGTTATCCCTCCCTGCAGTCCCTAGGCTAAATGGGGAAAAAAATATTTCAATTTCTTCGCTAGTGTTTTTGTACCCCAATTGTTGTTGTAAATTCACGCAACAACGCTTGCAAAGTTTGTTTTTTTTTGTTCTGCTTCAACGCTTTCCCCTCTGTCCAACTGTTCTGAATTTAATGTTACGTATACGCCGTGTCGGCTCGTTACTCACAGAGTCATGTGTAATTGATAGCTTGCGCGTTGGTGATTCATATTATTCTAACTTGTTATGGTTTATAATTACTATTTGTGTGATAATTGTTATTGTTTTTGTTGTTGTTCTCATTTAGTTATTTCGGTGATTAATTTACAAAAATATTCCGAAAATTACTTTGTATATTAGCGCTGAAGTGGGTCATGGTTGTTTAAATTATTGTTGTTTTGTTTTTAATTAATTTTGTAAATATCTAATTTATTTTTTTTAATTACTTGTTTTGAAATGATTTTTGGAGAAAATGCCTGTTTTAAAATTTAGTATTGCCATGCTAAAAATGTGGCAACTCTTAATAGAAGTTGTTTATTGGATTTAAATTTGAATATTTCTTTAACATTTTTTTGCAAAACCTTCTGAAAAATTAATCAATTTGTTTCGATTTAAAATAAGATGGCAACTCTGCAGAAAAGTATGCAAAAAACATCTTATCAAAATTGAAACTTTGTTTAACAGGTTTCTTTATATTACTGGATTTTCAATATTATAAATTAAAAAATAATAATACACACAATTTTTTTAGAATACGTGGCAACTCTCTTATGGAATTTTTATTTTTTTTAAGGAAATGTATAGCAAAAAGTGTAGCTAATGATCCAAAATTTAAAATATTTTAGTATTAATTTAATACTTCATATTTGGCAACCCTGTTTCAAAATATAAGTATCTACTATATATGCAATAAAAATCCATTAACATAACAAAACTATATTAATTTCTGATGTATATATAATATATAACCTAATCAGATCAGAAATCCATTATTTTAATTTTTTTATTGCTATTTAAACCTTTTTTAAGACAGTTTTTAAAGAGCTGGCAACTCTCTCCAATTAATGACGTTAATGAAACGTTATAGTTAATAATAAAGTATAGTAAACAAAGTTAAATAATTTTTTTTAAATATTAAGAAATGTGGCAACCCTGTCATAAAAAAATTATTTTCGTAATAAGATTTCACTAATTCAAATTTAACTTTATACAAAAGTTTATGAAAATTTAATTTAATTTATTTATTTTAGCATTTAAAATGGTTGGAAACTCTGTTTTAGAATATTTAAATTTCTATGAAAAAGAACAGTTAAAGTTACAGTTAAATTCGAAACTATTAGAAAATAATTTTTAAAAAAATTTTTACATTTCCTTAAAAGTTAAAATATTTGGCAACTCTACCACAATAAATTTATGAATTTTAGTCAAATATTTCTCACAGATCCCTTTCAGTCGTCACAAACACCATTTTCACTTGAATCATCATCAGTGTTGTTGGTTAACCAGCAAATCGGCAAACACAAGCCGCTTAAATGTGGCTGCGGAAGCAAACAGGCGATGAGTTTGATGACGCTGAAATCAAATTTGCGGTCATCAAACCACTACACGTCGCTGATATGCTTACCTACAATACTCGCCAGGCAACAATGGCTATTGTTTGGTTAGCAATAGATATCAATACGTGTATGAGTGTCTGTTAAGGTGACTGTATGTGTACCAACAACCACAAATGGCAGTACCCGCTCCGCCCGCCCAGTAAATAATACTTTGGACAAACGCCAGCGCAGCGCGCCCATCCGAAATGTAATCACTTGTGAGTCAAGTACGTCGATTCCTATTTACATTGATTTCCTGTGTGTTCGTTCATCCTTCAGGACAAGCAATTTCCGCTAACAAAGTGGCAGCAGAAATGACGGCGATGCCGTGTTGACTGACCACGCGCGCTCTTGCCGTGCGAAGGCGTTTCGATATTATTTTCCAAGCTGTGTGCTTTTGTGTGTGTGGGCCACTAATGTTGCGTTCACGAATCGGATTTCCCATTTACAGCTTTGCGTTCGCTGAATGCAAAATGAGTTACAGGAATCGAAATTCGATGCGCCGTCTTTTTAAAGAAAGTTGCTTTTTGTTACGTTTTTACAATATTTCTAACATTTCAGGACCTGAAAAAAGGGTCACAGCTGCATTGTGGTTTTAAAAGCGATTTTTAAATATTTTATTGTGCGCTTAATGGCAGTGAAAATTGCCGATTTAGTACGTGTTAGAAGTGAAGCTGATGAGAATGCTTAAGAAAATTATTTTTCTCTTGGAATTTAAGGCCTGAAATCAATTTTTGGTTTTAGTACTGAACACAAAGAAAATTTCGTAAACTACGTATAATCTTGTTTAAAAAAAATCAGAAATAATACTAATAGATTCCAAGAATGATCCTTTAAAAGTCTCAAAATACATATACCAAAATATGAAGGTATCCAGATCCAGTTACGGATTAAAAACTTCATAAACTTGAAAATATTAATTATCAAATCCAAAAAGCAAGAAAATAAGCACTTATTTTTGTTAGCTTCGAATGGAGTCGCCACCTTTCTTCAATTATATGAATACAAATATATTCAATAATATTATTATCAGAGTTGCCAGACATTTACAAACTTATGTGGATATAATATCGAGTAAATTATTTATAATAATTATGCGCTGAAATTATAAAAAAACATGGAATATTAATATAAAAAATTTTGGTGTTGCCACCTTAAAAAAATTGTGACTCACATTTTAATTAATATTCAGATATATTAGTTAAATGAGGCTTATTTGAAAACAGTTGCAGCGAAATATATATCATTAGCACTTTAGTCATTGGAATTTTCTAAGCCAGTGTTTTGTTATACAAAATTGTTTAGATAGAGCAACTATATACACGTGTTTGTGTGTTTCTTGTCAAATGTAAAAAAAAGAATTGCAATTTATGTAAATAATGCACTTTTTTTTAAACACTCTTCAGAATTTTTTGAGTAGGGTTGCCAACTATATTTTATACATATATATATCTATATTGATGTTTTATCTTATGTAGACATAACCGAAAAATACCTGTTTGAGTTTCTATATAATTTAAATCAATTTAAATATAAAAAAAAATATAATCAGAGTTGCCACCTGTTGAAAAACTTAAATTTTTTTAATCAATGTATTGTGATCTTTTAATATTAAGATATGATTAGAAAAATTTTGAGAAAAAAATAAGATTTCTGACAATGCGTAATTGAACAGAGTTGCCAACTTAATTATTTTTAGATGTGTAAAAAGTATATATATTAAAATATAATTAACATTAAAATATAATTATTTCATTATAATTGAATAAAAAAAATAGTACTTAGCAGAATTGTCAATACTATTTTTTTTAATTAATATAATTAATTTAATTCTCTTTACTTCAATAGGGTTACCAGTGAATCTGAATACATTATATAATTGAAAAAATTATATGTAATCATATATAATACGGTATTTTTAAATGTTCTGATCAACTATTAATTCAATAAGTCAACAGGCGTTCTGATGTTAATGATGATACACATTTTGATTGAGAAACCAGTTTTTGCCCTTCACACTGCCGGCGACTCGATAACTGATCAGCTGCCATACATTTTTGTGTTTGCCTTTCATAAGAAGTTGTTGAGTTTCATTAGCTGATTGCTATGAAGCAACATCTAACAGACAAAGAATATAGTATATATAATTACAAATACGGTATTTGTCGCAGAGTTGCATTTCATTTTCAAGTCTATCAAAATTCAATTAAAAATGAAGCAGATTTTTTTTATATGGTAAATCTATCTTAATCAGCGTTTTAATCGAGCAGAGGCGGGTTTATTGATCAATTAGCACCTGTGCGAAAAGACTATAAGATTAGTTGTATTTTGCGTATTGCAAGTGAAGCCCTTTCTAACAAAACTTATACCTAATATACCTCAGAAGCCACAGAAGTACATTCTTGCAGCTCAAAAGTATGTAATAATCAAGTCCAACTGAGCAGAAAATCCAAATCAAAGCAACACAAAGGATAAATCATGTCAATAAAACATATGTGTCAAAGGATCAAGTTGTTTGTGCAAGACACATGACAAGTGACTGACAGACATGGGGCTGTAGTTGTAGTACAATACGACAGTGTTTGTGGGTCAGCTGACAGCATGTCAATAACAGTTATGACACTAACATAGTGGCAATAGTTTGGTAAGTAAATGAAAGCGCTTTGCACACAAAGTAAAGTGAAGAGCAGGACAAAGAAGTCAAAAGTTGTTTGCGAAGTGGTGAGTTATGGCGAAAAGTAGAGGAAAAAGTATGAGAAAACACTAAGTGAAAAAGGATATTAAAGGCTATAGCGGGAAAAAAATAATAATAAGCCGACAAAGTTCGGACAGTTTAACGGCGCAATCTTTGCGCTGCTTATGGGCACGACTCAACACGACAGCATGCAGCGTAACAAAAATAGCAAACGGCAAAGCACTGCTGCGAGTGACACTGGCAAAATGGCAAAAAGCATGACGTGCTATGGAAATATGCTGGCCGCAAAAGGAGTACCGTTAAAGTAAAACAATTTCTCTGCGCTTGGGCAGCGCTTAATTTATATGCAACGGCTGTTTTGACCGTGCCGTTTTTCCGTGCGCTTAGTGTTCGGACTTACAGTTGTGTTGGTTTTTCTAAGCTTATGCTTGAGAGCATGTACTTCATTAAATTTTTTCAGCTTTTCACTGCGAGAAAAAATGTCTAAGCAACTGCTTTTATTCTGTTTACTGAGCGTTACGCTTAAAGGCCCGCCAGAGGGCGCTGCCTTGCAGTCAAGCGTTAAAGTCGACCGAATATTTTTTTTGCTACCAAATACTTGTAATCACTAAGCGTGAAATGCTGTCTTTTCATTTATTTCTCCACTTTCTTGCTTACATTTTTTTCGGCAAGATCTTAGCTTTTCTTAATTCCAGCTGTAGTGGAATGCCGTTAGCGGCTTCTTTACATTCTTTCTATCTATTTCACTCTTCTCCTTTCTGGCTACTATTTGCTTCAACTTTATCTGTAAAGCATTCCGTCTTCTTATCTTTTTTTTTGCACCTCCTTCTCCATCTCTACTTTAACCCTACCTCACCCTTTTTAGTCCTCTGCTTGCCATTCTCTCTGGCTGTGACTTTACTTTGCTTAGCGCAAAGTTTAAACGAATTTCGTATTTAAATTGCGTTTACAGTCCACAGCTTGCGGTCATGCCACAAAGTGTTCCATGACTGCTTGTAAATAATAGCGTGCACTAAAGCGGTGATGAGCTCATGCTGTTTGCCACAATGGTCTGGCTTTTGGCATTTGATGGAGACCAAGCTGAATTGACGTTGAAAAACTTCGTCCGTTTTATGCGCTTTTTAACGAAACTCGAATCTTTTGCGGATATTTCTGCGCACGAGTGGCAGTGGCAGACGCACATTCATGAACAGTATATTTGTCAGAAATTTTTTGTTAATTTTAATGCTTTTCTAAACTCGATTATCTTTTAAGTAGGATTCTGTAATGGCTGAAGCTTCTCTTCTCAACCTTTTCTTTGCCATTTTTATAAGCAACGCTATCAATTTCTCATGCCGCTCACGTACTCAGCTGTTGTAATTTTGATTGCTTGATTTTTTGATGGCCACCACTTGCAATGCCGTTATAAAATGTGTTTATTCTCATTGTATGTGTAATCTTAGTACTACGAAGATTAATAAAGTGGCCCGCTCCCAAAAGCTTCGCACATTAAATGTGGCAGTAAAGTTTACTTTGCTTTTCAGATTACACATCCTTCCTGTCCCTCTTTATTATAAACCTCACACCCTCACACTCATTATCGCTCACTTTCCTCTCACAGTAATGGCTTTGATTACTTTTATGCTCCATCAACTGACCCATGAGTTGGTCGGTCGTCAGCTTTGTCGCTGTGTCAAATTGTCATTGCGTCGGCCTTTAAGCGATTAAATGCCTACATATTGGCCAATCAAAGGCGTATTACCATTACATTTAGGCTCATTTATGCTTCGCTACTTCCGCCCAATGATTAGGCTAATCGGCGTGCTTGAGCTTGTTGGTGGAAGTGTCAATAATAAACAACAATAAATTGTGGTTTGATCAGAGTCTCTTTGAGATTTGTTGTTTATATTAAAGGGTATGAAATGCTAGACTAAGCTTTTTGAGAGTTTAAGTACAGTCTTTTTATTGGTAAGCAATTACTTATGGGAGACGAGGTGCAAAAATATGATTTATATTGGTTTTAAAGAAACCAAAGATGGGATTATTAGGTTCTTAAATGATTCTATAATATGGATTCATCTGAATTTTAATCAAAAATCTCTAGTGTGATATTTAGTGACAACCTTAAATTTAGCCTTCTTTTTACCATAACCTCAAAGATGAAAGCAGAAAAAGGTGAAAGTAATGAAGTGTTGTGTTGTATATAATCATACTAAAGCCATCTCAAATATAGACACAATTTTTGTAAAATATTCTAATTTTTCGAATAAAAAAATATCCATCTCTGTCCCAGTTGAAGAACCCTGTACATGATGTCACGAAACTACTATTTATACACTGCCGTTATATGACAGATATATGTTTACTGCCAAATTGTCTTTATATATTCTGAAGATTGGCATCGATTGCCTATTTAATTGTAATGAATATTAGATTATTAGTGGTTTGATGTGATTTTCGCGAACAAATTGCCTTAAGTGAGTTGACGAAGTAATGACTGTGGTGATGGGCGTCTTAACTGACAAATTGGTGATAAAGTGGGAACATTTTTTTATACAAGCGGCGGTAAAACATGTTTTCACATACAAAGAGAATAATTCGTTTAAATGCTGAAGTGAAGGTGCTAATTTCGACCTGAATTAAAAAGTGTTCCACAAGTTCAATTTTTAAATTATTTGCAGTTTATCACCTGAAAGCTTTGGAAAGCCTAAGGAAAAGAAATAATAAATGAAGCTCTCCTCTCAAATACTGAAGATGAAAGATTAAATAAATTAAATCGAAATTATTTGCTCTAAACTGAATTGACGAATTACTGATGGTGGTAGGGGGGCTTATTAACTGACAAATTGGTATTAAGGTGATAATTGGTATGTGCACACTCCTATAATATAAAAAGCGGATATTATATATAATAACTCTTACAAAACAAGATTGATTAACTTTAAGCGTTTACCTGAGGTCACAGTCCTAATATGAATTGATGGGTGTTCCACAAGTTCAACATATTTTATAATGCATCATCAGATGGCTTCTGAAGGGATTCGTAGACAGATGTGGAATATATTTGAATTCTTAAAAGAAGTACTTTAACTTATTTGGTGCTTTAGTGAATAGGCTATAACCGTTACTTATGCAGATTTCTTTAATAAAATAGTATATTTATTTCCTTTTGATGTAGTTATTTGAAGAAGTATATATATAACCTACTGAGGCTCTTAAATGAATAAATAATTGTATAAGTAATCGATTATATGAATATATATGCAGGTAGATACATGTCTACAAGATATATATGTAGGTCGGAATGACCATACTCAGCGCATGGATTGGATGCATTATTAAAATGTGTTCGTATATGAGACTTAAAGCATAGATATATTTCTACACATACATATGTACGAGCATATAGGTATATAGTAAAGTACCGACACTATTTGTTGTAAAAATAACTTTGCGAATGTACTTAACTGAAATCATTGCAGCTGAACTACTTTACATTAGTGCAGAGAAGCTGTGGTCTTCTAAGTGGGTACACATGGCTACAGATACTTGTATATATATAGCATAAATATGTATATCATAAGCTCTTTCTAAGCACAAACCCCATGGAAATATTAGTGTATGTGTGTGTGTGTGCTAGTTTGCCTAACCCTTGCACTAAGCTATATAAAACAGCTAAAGCGCTACGTTTAAAGAGTGTATACACAGTAACAGAATATGAAATATTGAAGCACACACACTCCCTCACACATACATATACTCATGCAGTCGTAAATTCACTTGTTGGCTGCAAATGCAATATTCAATAAAGGCGATTAACTCGTGTAGTAACAGTGGGAAGAAAAAAAGCTGGCGTAACAAAAGCAATAAAATAAAAGCAACAATGCGCCTAGAAGCTTAGATAAATCGTTTGGAAACTGTTTTTGTTGTTGTTGCAGTTTGTTGGTTGTGGGGAGCTGTGAGGTGCGGAGTTCGGTGGAAATTGGAAAAGTTGTTGGTTTTGCCAACAATAGCGTGTTGTATTACAAGAAGTGCATTATGGATGTTGTATATGTAAATGCAAAATTGCTTATGTACTAAAGTATCATTTTATATGTGAAACTTGTAGACCGTCGGTAGGTCGAAGCACATTTTAGCAGTTTTTGAGATTAATAAAATATTTAGCGTGAAAGTCCCTTAATTGTTAGTGAAACACATATTTTATATTGAAGTAAATAAAATTAAGCTGTGTGATAAGTTAAAAAATAAAAAAAAAAATTCCAGAAACTAGTTCGCAACTAGTCACCAACTGGTCCTAAACTACTTTGTAACTAGGTAAAAATAATTTTTGAACCGATACAAGTATTTGAGTAGATCGAAACTAGCTTTTAACTACTTTTAACGAAACTTGTTTTTAACTAGTACAGAGTTAGACTAAAAGATTTTCGTAACTAGACCGAAACTAGTTTATAACTACTAAAGTAGTCAATAACTGGAAGTACACATAAATTGTTTGTAATTACCTTATAATTTGTGTGTAACTAGTGTATAACTATTACTAGTTCCAATTGTATCAGTTAAGCTTATCCTTCCTCTAACAATATTTCTCTTTAACTACTAAAGTAACCAAAATAAACCAGCTCTCCAAGCCCCCAGCTGCATTTCAACAAGTGTGTATGTGCCTGTGCTCTCTTCTGCCGCAGTAAAGTACTCAAGTTATATTTTGTACTACAATGCGGAGAAAGCAATTGAGCATACTTAAGCGCTAACTTACTCGCACTCCAACAACTCTGGGTAAACACACACGCAACACAAACAAAGTCTGTATGCATTTATGTTTATCCATATGTAAAAAACCTTCTCGACGATCAACACACACAACAATAGTTATCTGGGGCATCAGCCGCCAGCGCATTATATCGGCTAAGTGATGTTGATATGTCGCAAATGCTCACTTCGCAAACTTTAACTTCTTTTGTTGTTGTTATGTTTTTATGATTATATTCTGCGCGCTATTGTTATTGCTCACCACTCGAATGCATTAGTGTTCAAAGGGGAAGCAAGCAAATGCGAGAGTGTGAGCATTTCTAATTCCGCATTGCAGCAAATCGAATTTCATTAGAAGTGAAATGATGCCATATACTCTTATATGTATGTATATGCCCTTGGGGTTAGCTGGGTTTTATGTTGTATGCGTTGGTATGTGATGTTATCTTCTTTAGTTTTTGATTTGCAAATGTATTGTTATTTTTTCTTATTCCCTGCCTGCGGGTGCTATACAAAAAACTGTAATAGCTCTCGGATCTCGAATGCTTGTCACACAAGCAACGCACATCAAGAGTGTGCGAAAATTTACTTAAGTAAATTGATAAGTTGAGGTGGTATATGCCAATGTTATTTAGATGAATATGTTAGTATATATGTATGTGAAAATATGGAGTTGTGTCGTAAATTGTCAATTTGTGTTGAGTTATTACAATTCTGCCAAGTAAGAATGTCCTTTTGGATATAATATATTAAATTGACATACAAATTTCTTCTTGGTAAGGTTTCTGATCTTTAGTCTCTAATAGTTTTATCAATAATCTTTAATCCTTAAACTTTATTTTCTAATATTTAATCATTATTCTTTAATCTCTAAACTTTAATCTAAAATTTTTACTTTTTTATCTTTATTGTAAAATCGTTAATCATTAAAGTAATTTAAATTCATTTAACCGTTATTTTTTAATTTTATTTTTCAAATTTTATTTTTAGTTATATATATTTAACTTTATTCTATAAACTTTAATCCTTAATCCTTAATCTTTAATCCTTAATCTTTAATCTTTAATCTTTACTCTTTAATCTTTAATCTTTAATCTTTAATCTATAAACTTTAATCCTTAATCTTTAATCTTTAATCTTTAATCTCTAATATTTAATATTTAATTTTTAATCTCTAATATTTAATCTTTAATCTTTAATATTTAATCTTTAATCTTAAATCTTTAATCTTTAATCTTTAATCTTTAATCTTTAATCTTTAATCTTTAATCTTTAATCTTTAATCTTTAATCTTTAATCTTTAATATGTAATCTTTAATATTTAGACTTTATCTACTTTTCTTTCGCTCCCAATTTAATAAAAAAATTTCCTACAAGTTCCTCTACAAAAGTAACTGTTTTTTAGTAAAATACATATGTACGTACATACATACATATGACTACGAACGTCACTGTCGGAATGCAGGCAGATATGTGAAGGATCACTTACAGTTATTACTTTTGTACTTTTGCTGCCAGCCTCCAAATAACACGAAAAAAGCCAGCGTATGGCATGCGAGGGGTGCACGGATAAATGAAACAATTCCACCAGCTCACGCTCCGACTGCTCACAACAGTAATACACTGCCAAATTTGTCGCCGAAGTACCAGCGAAAAAAAGGTGGAGAATGTAGATACACATACATGAGTAATATATATATGTACATACTACATATGTGAGTTAAGTGAGGAAGATATTGAAACTTACGCGTACATGGGAGGCAGAACGAAATTTCAATAAATGACACATTGCATGACAATCATTTGGTGCTTGAACGGTGCTAAAAAGGCTGTGGAATGAGAAGTAACGGCACAAGCACATTCCCCACATATACATATATTTATATATATAAAGTTATACAAATAACGAGTTTTTCCACGCGACTTACAACAAAAGGCGGCTCAAGCATGCTCGCAGCTTAATAGGAAGGCAAGAAGGACACATTGTTATTTCGTGTGTCTGTTTTTCTTGCTCACTTTGTTGCTTGTCTTAGCGTCGCATCTTTTTTCTTAAAGTTTTTCCTCTTCTCTGCATATGGCTGGTTGTAAATATGTGGGAAATTGACAACGCCAACGTCTGACTGGCAAGTGGCACCGAGCGCTTACAGCGATCACTTAGTAAGTGTTGAAGAAGTGCTTGAGCTTGTGTAGGCGTGTGTGCTAATGCGTGTGACAGTTGACAGTTAGAATACTTATTTCTATACATAACTGAGTGGGTACTTTTTTGTTTTCTTGTTTGCACAATTCAATATCCGTCGATGATTAAAGAGTTCTGAGTTTGCCACATGCTGATTGTTTCTTGTTGTTTTTTTTTTTTGTGTGGAGATGTTGTTTGCTTATCAGAAATTTAAATTATTTATGTGCGATGAAAAGCTAAAGTAAGCATTTCATGTAATAGCTGCCAAATTTGGCATGTCGGTCTCATGAGACAGCTTTAAAATTATACAAAGTGAGGCTAAAGTGTTATAAAATACTACTTATTTTGATATCTGCCTATATTTCTATTTCCATTTACTTCTATTTCGGTTTTCAGTTCATTTACAAATTAGTTCTCAATCTCACTCTCAATCTCAATCTTAATCTCAATCTCAATCTCAATCTAAATCTCAATCTCAATCTCAATCTCAATCTCAATCTCAATCTCAATCTCAAACTCAATCTCAATCTCAATCTCAATCTCAATCTCAATCTCACTCTCACTCTCAATCTCAATCTCAATCCCAATATCTATCTCTATCTCTATCTCTATCTCTATCTCTATCTCTATCTCTATCTCTATCTCTATCTCTATCTCTATCTCTATCTCTATCTCTATCTCTATCTCTATCTCTATCTCTATCTCTATCTCTATCTCTATCTCTATCTCTATCTCTATCTCTATGTCTATCTCTATCTCTATCTCTATCTGTATCTCTATCTCTATCTCTATCTCTATCTCTATCTCTATCTCTATCTCTATCTCTATCTCTATCTCTATCTCTATCTCTATCTCTATCTCTATCTCTATCTCTATCTCTATCTCTATCTCTATCTCTATCTCTATCTCTATCTCTATCTCTATCTCTATCTCTATCTCTATCTCTATCTCTATCTCTATCTCTATCTCTATCTCTATCTCTATCTCTATCTCTATCTCTATCTCTATCTCTATCTCTATCTCTATCTCTATCTCTATCTCTATCTCTATCTCTATCTCTATCTCTATCTCTATCTCTATCTCTATCTCTATCTCTATCTCTATCTCTATCTCTATCTCTATCTCTATCTCTATCTCTATCTCTATCTCTATCTCTATCTCTATCTCTATCTCTATCTCTATCTCTATCTCTATCTCTATCTCTATCTCTATCTCTATCTCTATCTCTATCTCTGTCTCTGTCTCTATCTCTATGGAGATGTCACTCGTTTTAAAAACGTGGATATTTAGGTATGAAATAAATTAAAACTCTCCACTGGAGAATTATCTAATAAATACTGACATCCTTTCCTCGAAAAAAAAAACTTATAAAAAAAATATTGGCTTCAAATTGACCTTTTCTTTCTTGCTACCATTGACCTAACTATTTTCACTCTTCAAACAAACTCAACCCATTTACTAATACTTAAGCTCCAATAAATTAAAAGCCACTTTTTAAGACTTTTTTACTTTCTTCCTTTCACAGCTATGCCAGCCATTCGAACCAAAATTGAATATCGACACAATCATAATGCCATGCAGATGTGACAGTGATGGCGATACAAAAGTGAAAGATAAATAAACGCAAAGTAGCCGTCAAGCAACCTATGGATTATGAACCCCAAAAAGGCCAGTCAACAGCGCCGTGTTGGGTAAGTGCCTGCTAAATACTTTAAATAGCTATTTTAGTAACTGCTATTACTTGTACTTGTGTTATTCAACACATATCGTTCTTCGTTGTTTGCTGTCGTATTTATAGTGTGTTTAGTTGGCAAAGTGTCAGCGGCCACAACGAAAGCTATTTTTAAACCTAAACACCACATACCTTTCTTCTGCTTCTTCTTCATCTGTTAAATGTTTGCACAAATGTGCTGCTCATATGGACTTATATTGTTTGTATGTGCATTTATGTGGTCATTGAGGCGTTATCGACCAGCGCGAGAGAACACAAACACATACATACATACGTACATATGCAATATGTGTTACAGTTAGAGATAATCCAGCATATTTATGCACACTTTTGCTTATTTTTATCCGCAAGAGTATGTTTGTGTGTGTGCGATTCGCTTAGTTGCAGGCGCCTTTGTGTAACAGCTGTGTTTAGTAGGCTCAACGTGTAACAAATGCGCCACGACCTCGACCTCATTTCGTTGGCAGTCTCAACAGCTAGAAGCAGCAATGTATATGGGATAACTGAGGTAAAGTATTGTTGTTGTTGTTTAGGGTTTTGTTTCAATCTTAAATTACGAAGGCAGGCAGTTGTAGTATAGAAAAATAAAAGTTAAAATCTGGTTTTGTTTTTGCTTTCCTCTAATACTAGTTGTTGTTGTTGCTTAATTTTCCTACCATTGTTGTCGCTCCCCGCGCTTATCACGTGACTGTGATTTTTGTTTTTTTTTTCTCAAGGTTTTTTACTTGCATTTTTTATTGCAAATTTCATGTGCTAAAAGTTTTCCGTTATTTTTCATTCTCATTCGCTGCGACACAAATTGTTGTTTTTACTCACTTTTTGACGTTCGCTCACTGGCATATTGCATGGTACATTTGTATGTTTGTATATATTTGAAGATGTGTTTGTGTTAGCGCGTGTATGTTTTTGTTGTTTGCTGCCACGCCCATTAGTTTTGCCGACAGACGACATTGAATTGCTTAGCGCAAGCGACATAAAGGACAAAAAAATGAAAATGGATATACGCGAGGTTACTCATACGCCCCGTAGTACTGTTTGCCAGTTGTAAATAGCAGGCGATAAGCACAATTACACAGATTTTTTGGATATTTAGGCTTGAAATTAAAACTAAAATTAAAATTAAAATTAAAATTAAAATTAAAATTAAAATTAAAATTAAAATTAAAATTAAAATTAAAATTAAAATTAAAATTAAAATTAAAATTAAAATTAAAATTAAAATTAAAATTAGAATTAAAATTAGAATTAAAATTAGAATTAAAATTAAAATTAAAATTAAAATGAAAATGAAAATTAAAATTAAAATTAAAAATTAAAATAACAATTAAAATTATAATTAAAATTAAAATTAAAATTAAAATTAAAATTAAAATTAAAATTAAAATTAAAATTAAAATTAAAATTAAAATTAAAATTAAAATTAAAATTAAAATTAAAATTAAAATTAAAATTAAAATTAAATTAAAATTAAAATTAAAATTAAAATTAAAAATTAAAATTAAAATTAAAATTAAAATTAAAATTAAAATTAAAATTAAAATTAAAATTAAAATTAAAATTAAAATTAAAATTAAAATTAAAATTAAAAATTAAAATTAAAATTAAAATTAAAATTAAAATTAAAATTAAAATTAAAATTAAAATTAAAATTAAAATTAAAATTAAAATTAAAATTAAAATTAAAATTAAAATTAAAATTAAAACTGAAATTGAACTTAAGTTTACACTTTGACTTTAACTTAATATTATTATTCAAATACTTGAATTTTTAAATTGAGAACGATCTAAAGTTCATACAAAAGTTTCAAATTTCAAATAAGCCTTGAGTACCCGAAAATCTGTACTACTACTAATATTAGTAGACTTCCAACTCCGCGTTTTCTCACTTTATTATTATTGTTTTTTTTGCAGTTCTTTTCTATTCGATTGGATCGTTATCCGTTAGTTGTAAAAATAGCAACCGGCATTATTGGTTTGTTGCTGTCGACGTTCACTGTCAACGAGCAGCGGAAACGGTGTCTCTAAAGCTCATACAACACTACACAGCCATCATACCTCTCACAGCTTTTGTTGCCGTTACGAAAAAGTTTTGAGCCGCTCAGGCATTCAGTTATTTGTTGTTGTGCGCTGACTTTCCGTTATCACTGTCACTCGGCGGCATTTTATTTGTGTCAGTTCACCAGTTCACCGGGTCGCACAGCTCAATTCATTTAATGATGCTTCACTACTTGTTGTTTTGCTTTTTCCTCACCAGTGCGCGCAAACATTTTCATTTTGTTGAATGTCATCACTGGCCCAAAGGCGCATCAATCAGCAGCGTTGCATTGCATTGCGCGCTGTGTCAGCGCTGACCCACATCAATGCGCCCGGTTGCGCCGCGGCATTGTTTGTTATCAGTCAGTCAGTTTGCTAGAAAACTGTTGTTGTTGGCGGCCGGAAAGCCAAACTGACTTGACTTTACAATGGCAATAAATAGTATCACTAGTTGAACTCAGCAACTAGCGCTTGTCCGTTTGTTTTTTTTCTAAGCTTGTATGTGGGTTTGTCGGTTGGCCGAGCGCAAGCCGGACGTAGTCCTACGGCCTGTCGGTTTGTAAGTAATAGCGAAATAGCGGATGTACTGCTTGACAGGCGGGGTCATTTGGGAATGAAAGAAAAGGAAAACTCAAAATGCCTACACGCAAACACAAATCCTTATGAGCTTGTCAATGAAGATTGAGAGGTTCAGTGGAAAATTTTGACATTTATCCGGCCATATTCCGACGCATTGTTGCAATGTGGTATGCTGTTGACATTTGATTGAAATAAGTCAATTTGTGCTGACGTCGGTTACACAATTAAATTATATTTATGTCAAAACATGGCTTATGATTTTGAAAAGGGATACAGTTTTTTGTTCTTTGTTCGTTTTTATTCTTTTTTTGCTTGTGTGCTAAACTGCCGCAAGGTTAAGAACGTAGTAGGAATAATTGAATATATGTAAGATAGGCTATTAGAACGCTCGTGGAGAGTCCAATACCCTTAAAGGGTCAAAATTATTCACTTCTATCAACATTTGAGCTCATAGACTATCAAAATATTTCATTATAATAATTTTATGACATTTTTTTCAGTCAATACGCTTTGAGCCAATGAAAATATATATATTCAATACATTGAAGGATTGGGCCCATAAAAAGTATATTCTTTTTACCAAATGTATCTTTCTCCTTCATTTATTATATTGCAATGTATTTTATTAAATATTGATCCGCCTAAATGTATGCTAATTTCTATTGTTGGAAGGCAACCATATCAACTCACATATTCATGCAGCCCTGCATTTTTCATTTTTACTTTAAATGTACTTTTTCTAACTCACTTGCGTTTTGACTTTGAATCAATAAACTTCATTTTGTACATTAATATTAAAAGGAATATTATAGAACCGTTTTATTTGAACCGGGAATATTCCATAAGGTACGACCTTCCAACATCTATAAATTTTTTTCTTACTAACAATTATTAACGGTGGTTTTGTAGCAATATCTTTTGAAATGTCATTTCTCATATTTAGTCTGACAAAGAAGAGGGTATCCAACTAAATCACCTAGTAAGCAAGCAAATCGTACTCAATTATGAGCAACAACTACTAGTTAGCTGTTAAAAATATATATCTAGCGTAGTTCGCCTCTTTGACAGTCATGTCATAATTTTGACATTATTTCGACCAAATATAGCATCATTTTGAATATTAATATCCGATTTTTGTATTTTTTGTGGCAATATGTTGTCTAATTTTAGCGTCTAGATCATCTATATTCACTGAAAATATTTATACATTAATGTAGTTCTTATGTCAAATTTAATGATGGTCGTAGTCAAACCAAAGAAAGCACTTGTCACTTCATTTCTATAAAAACTATGACATATTTTGTTAATGTGAAGTGTTATTATTATTGAAATCAACGTTTGTTACCATTTAAAAGCATTTTCTAAATAAAGTGAAAGCGAAAGTCATCATAATTGAGCTCTTGTCAGTTTAGCGCCAGTGAATTTGACATACTGAAAATCGCACATTGGTCTTTCTATTCATTCTTTAACTGGCATTTTATTATTAAACCGTTTATAATATATATTTTAACGCCAAATTCCTAGTAGCAACTGGAATTCGATATATTTCGTCATCGGCCCCATCTATCGGTCATATTCACATTTTTAATATATTATTTCATTTCCTCAGTTTATGATATAATCTCTTCATAATGTCAATCATTTAATAAATACTTGCTCTGAATCCACTTTGACATAGTTTGTTATCCTATCCCCTCACCAACTCTTTGTCATTTTCAACGTCTTAATTTCCGCTCCAATTCCCATACAATGCTAACAACATTGATTGTTTACTACAGTAACAACATATACAAGTACCTATATACATATATACACATGTACAACAGTTGGCAGTTATAGCTTCCGCTCTGTCAAGTTAACTAACCAGCACCACTATTGGCCTTTTTTATGTCAGTACTAAACACACATACATACACATAACATTCCTAGCCGCCATTTATTGTTCGGTTATTGTGCTATTGAAGGACTCGGTAAGTGCCTAGTTTTCAACATTTGCACTCGTTATTATTTAGCGTTATTTGTATCGGCATTTGTATTGACTTCATTGACTCGCTGGCTGCTTGACTCAATACATAGAAGAGTGGGTGAGTGAGTGACTGACTGGGTGACTCGGAGCTTGCCCTGAACTTCAAAATAATCATAATGGGAATGTATTTACTTATATGGATATAAAAATAACAGAAAGGGACGTTTTATATATATATATATATATGTGTGTGAGTAGATTGTATGGATTTGTAGATATATTCACTCATACATACTTATGTGATATCTATAGAACTATTTAATAAAAAGCATATAAAAAACTAGCAAAATTGATTTTCCGTCTCCAGACAAACACTAGAAATTATGAAGTACTTGTCAGTTCACAAAATTTGTAGTACACCCACACAAGCATTCTTCTTTTTAAACTCATTTAATCACATATAAAAAATTATAGCCTGCTTTTAGGGGCGCTTCATACGAAATTTCCTCTTTATTGATGAGTATGGCAAAATTGACTTTTTGATAATCAAATATTACGGCGCGCATTATTACTTGACAATTTGGCATTGCTATTTCATGGTTTTGAGAAATCGAATTTCAAGCTAATATATTTGGCTGTGACTTGTGGCAGAATTTATTAGCTCAAATCTATTTATCTCACTAATGGATAACTATATTGCAGTTGATGAGCAGTTATGATACCTTTGATTGTGGTGTATTGGTATTTTAGCACAAAATTTTTCAATTTTTTTTAAGAAATCATATTATATAGCTATAGCAATTTCTTTAGAACTTATATATAAATATATATGTATAAGTCTTATAAACTTTTCATTTCATTGAAAACATTCCTTAACCTTTAAATCATCAAATTAAACCTCTCCCAACCTACACAAAGGTCCAAAAATTAAGCAGAAAATGCAGACAAATGTCCAAAATGTGGCAAGCCAACACATTTGAGAGCAACTTGAGTAGGTAAAAAGCCGCTTAATCCAAAAAGCAAAAGCAAATATTTGACAACTAAATATAACAAGAGAAGGAAAGAGAGTGAGTCAGTTGGTGAGCGTGGGTGCAAATCTGCAACTGATGAACTGCAGACAGCCATTAGCCGCTTGGCAGCATTTTTTTCCACAGGCACTCAAATGAAATACTAGCTAAGCTGCAGACAATTTTGTTAAGCTGCATAAATCCGCTTGAATGCGCTCGTGACCAACAGATACACATATGTTGCTATGAATGTTTAAAAGTATTTGTGTGGACATATGTGTGTGTGTGTTGGAGAGTGATTCTGTCTAAAGCGGACTTAATGAAACGCAGCAACGATATTTTGGCCACAAATGGAACGCTGAAATGTTTGGTTTGGAGGTGGGTTCGTACTATTCTGGGGGAATGTGTAGACTCTTGTATGGTTGTAGTTGTTTTTATACATTTGTGCTTCTGTGTATGTAAAACCATAATCGTATAACATATATAATAAATTAGAGATGAGTTGTGAAGAGTTAAGCGCATCTGTGGTGTTGCTTGGTGGTATTCTTGGTCTGCTAGTGTCAGTTCTATGAATTAGCACATACACATACTTTTATACACACATAAATAGCTTGAGAGCTTCTTATCTTTACGCATTCATCACGCTTAAGCTTTACACATTAAGCACTAAGCAACCTGATGGTCTAAATTAAAACCTAATAAAGTTACTTATCATCTCGTAGTAATCTAGGATACCATTTTGTATGACAGCAAGAAAATTGCTGAAAGAAATATTTTTTCGGATATGTTTTGGTCATATTTATTTTGCTTTGCATATGCTTGGGCGCGTAAGCGTTTTTAATCTCAATTTTCTTCTTGTTGTTGTTTTTGTTGTTGTCTTCACCTTTTGAAAGGGCTTTGATTAAGCGTTTTAGTTTGCGGCTGTTTGAGGAGGCAGGGTTGCCAATTGGCTTCGAATTTATTTTTTTTTTATTTTTGTTGTTTTTATAGTTTTTTGTTGTTGCTTTATCTTCATCAGATTATTTTAATAAAGCGGTTAAGTTGATGTGCGTTTGGGTGTTGGGGTTGTCAACTGTCTTTATATTTAGATTTTTGTAGATTTTAATTTTTTTTTTTATATTTTGTTGTTGTTTTTAAATTTATTGTTATGTTAAGTTTTTGTTGTTCATTTAATTTTTTGGTTTTATTTTATTTTTTTAATTTTGTTGTGGTTTTATATATATTTGTCGTTTTTATTTTTTTTTGTAATTTTATATTTTTTGTTGTTTTTATTTTCGCTTTTATAATTATGTTGTTTTTGTATTGTTGTATTTTTTTTATACTCTCGCAATAAATGTTGCTAAAGAGAGTATTATAGTTTTGTTCACATAACGGTTGTTTGTAACACCCAAAACTAAACGAGTTAGATATAGTGTTATATATACCAACGTGATCAGGGTGAAGAGTGGAGTTCAAATCCGAATGTCTGTCTGACCGTCCGTCCGTCCGTCTGTGCAAGCTGTAACTTGAGTTAAAATTAAGATATCTTGATGAAACTTGGCACACTTATTTCTCGGCACCATAGGTAGGTTGCTTTCGAAAATGAGCAAAATCGGACCACAGCCACGCCCACAAAATGGCGAAAACCGAAAACACATAAAGTGCCATAACTAAATAAAGCTATGGAAATAAAATTTGGTATGAAGGATCGTACTATTAAGGGGCATATCTGGATGTAATTTTTTTGGGAAGTGGGCGTGGTCCCGCCCCCAAATCGGTTATTTATATATGTCTCGCAAACCAATGAAACTATATAAACCAAACTTTCTGCAGTCGTTTTTTTTAGCGACTTCCTAATACAGTCCAAAAATGAAAGAAATCAGATCATAACCACGCCCACCTCCCATACAAAAGTTTGGCTGAAAATTACTAAAAGTGGGTTAACTCACTAACGAAAAACGTCAGAAACACTAAATTTCACATAAGGAATGGCAGATGGAAGCTGCACTCAGTATTTTTTACAAAATGGAAAGTGGGCGTGGTGTCGCCCACTTATGGATCAAAAACCATATCTCAGGAACTACTCGACCGATTTCAATGAAACTTGGTTTGTATTAGTTTCCTTACATCCCAATAATATGTTGTGAAAATAGGCCAAATCGCTTCACAACCACGCCTACTTCCTATACACCAGAACTTTGAAGACAATCTGAATCGTTTACTTTACAATATATAAAGGAAGCACTAGTGAAGATATCGGTGCAGAACTTTGCACCAATACTATGTTAATAGTGTGGCAGCACCATTCTAAAAATCGCCGAAATCGGACCATAGGTTTTTAAGGTCCCATATATCGAACACGAGGACCTCGGTGCTTCTAACCTAATATTATGGTTTCCAACTTTCAATGGACTTTATACAATATATATGACGAATATGTAGGCCAAAGTGTGTGTTATATAATATAAATAAAGTTAAATAAATAAATTGCGAGAGTATAAAATGTTCGGTTACACCCGAACTTAGCCCTTCCTTACTTGTTTTTTTTTGTATTTGTTTTGGTTTTGCCTTTTTTTCTTGTTTTGTTTGTTGTTGTTTCCTTTTTTTTACTGCTGACTTTGTCTTGTGGTCACAAATGATGAACACGCCAACATAAATCAAAAAAAAGTTATTTCAAGAGATTTGTTTACACAAAATGTAAATACTAATCTGCGGTCAGACAAAAGAAGGCGGAGATAAGGTTAAAGATGAAAGAGAGACGGAGCAAAAATGAAAGCGAGGCAGTTGTGGGTATGTAGGTATGCAGAAAAGGCACTACAATTATGAGCGAAAAATCCAAAAAAAAAATCTAAACAAAAGCAAGTGAAGCCTCAACATTATATACTATGTACAACAACAACAATAATTATTCGCTAAGCACAACAAAAATGAATAGAACGCGTTGCTTGTAGCTTTTGCTACTTCATTTATGAATTTGTGTTCATGAGTTTGGCCCATCCGTGTAACGCTTTGAGCGTCAACAGCTGTGTTTTCTTTACTTGCTGGCTAGCTGGTAGCATATTTTTGTTAATTAACTTGCAATTAAATGTAAATTAACTGTTCATTTGTTAAACTATTTGGAAATCATCGTAGTAGTGGTGGTGTATTAGCACATTTGACTAACGGCATTTGTGCTTATTAATTTGTATACTATATACGCTGTGAAACATGTAACGGTAATTATATATGCATACTTAGAAAAGTTGAAGCATTGAATTTTGTTTTTGTAACTAGTTGAAAAGCACACACAAGTCAAACAGTTAGTTGAAGCGCAAAATTATTAATTATATTTATGAGATGTGTTGGTATTTTAGAGATTGCAGATAGGAGTGAGTTCTAAGAATTTGGTTTATTATTAAATACATTTTGTGTTAATTATTGCCCGTTGGAGGTTCGATCACCGTAAATAATTAATGCAAAGTAGCCGTTAGCAATGTGTAGCATACATTTCAGCGCGCAGGTAATAAAGCTTGTAGCGGTTGAAAGTAATATTTTCTATTAGAAGTTGAAAAAATATTGTTTATTTCATGAATATCAGCAACAAAAATGAGAAATATAATATTAGATAGCTTCAGAAATAAACTTTATTCGGTCCAAGATAGTCCAAGAAATTTTAATTTCGTCTAAGTATATGCTTATGGACACAATATTCGAAGTAATTCAAGTTCGAATGTTATTTCTCTTTCACTTCTCATTGACAAATAAATTTTTTGGACCAGAAATATTTTTTAAGCATGTAATTAGTTATATTATACTAAACTCAAAGCATGGGGTATGTGACTTCGCCTAAATGTAGACTACATGTTAAGTAAAAAGTATCATTTGCTGTTATAAATTGGAAAATATTTCATGAAAATTTCATGAATATCAGCAACTATAATATTAGATAGCTTCAGGAATAAACTTTATTCGGTCCAAGATAGTCCAAGAAATTATAATTTCGCCTAAGTACATATATGCTTATGCACACACAATTCAAAGCAATTCAAGTTCTAATGATATATCTTCCCCAGTTCACGCTCCCAATTAAAGTTTTTGACACCAGAAAGATTTCTTAAGCATCTAATTATATAATTATACTAATCTCAAACAGTGAGGTATGTGACTTCGCTAAAAATGCGCTCAAATGTAGACAACGTTTTAGCGAAATTAGTATCAAAGATACTTTCGCTTGGAAATTTTTCACAAATTGATATGAAATCACAAAGCATACAAACACAAAAAAATAAATTTCAAAATCCAACTGCAACTGACAAGGGTTTCGGGTTTGTGTTTTCTGCATGAAAAAGCTTTAACCTGATTTTCAAATAATAGGAAAACTAATAACAATCGGAGCAATGAAATGAAATAAAAGCGCAAAAGGCAAGTAGTTTGGCAAGCGTGCAAGCGAGCTGTTGAACATTGAAGAGTCGGCGATGTGAGATTTTAATTAAAATATGAAACCAACACTACACCCCACATACAATAGGTGTAGTGGCACCTACTACTCGCCTATCTGTGTAAATCTGTGTATGTGTTTGCAGATGGGTGCCACCTTCTTAATATTACAATAGTATTACCGAAGGGCTTTTTGGTTTTCAAATCTTTTTGCAGCTTGCAACTGACAAATGCGCCAACGTTATGAAGAGTGGGTGGCCATATTTAATGCGCGGCAGAAAATCAGTTCAGAAATATAAATGAAAACCGAAGAAAAATAGCGTAGCAACTCAGGAGAGACACAAATGAATGAATTCCCATAGGCTATGAGTTGGCGCACCGGCATTGTTGTAAGATTTCAACGCAGATTTTCATTATTAAATTTTTATGCTGCTGTTCACACAGCTTCGAGCCTTAACCGAGCGAGTGATGGGTTCACAAGCAAGTAGAAAGGAGAGTGTTGTACAGTGAGACATACAGCATAAAGATAGTGTTGATAAATATCATATTAAAATTAAAGAAAAAAATAAAAAAATATTTATAAAATTATTTATCCTTCAGTTTTTCTCCTCTACTGAACTCATGGCACAAAGCGGAGATTCCCGCCAATCACATACGCTCAATTTGCGAAATTCAATTAAAATCACACACACACATGCAAATAACCCGTTAATGCTTGGATTTTGCGCTGCATCTTACTCACTCTCCTTAGTTATTTTGTTGTTGCTTATGTCATGCATCGACCGTTTTTCATTGATTCCTTATTATGTATAATGCCTCATTGTAATTTTTTCTTTTCCCACTCTAGGCTTTTCTCTTTTTATCATCTCTTTGCTGTTGCATATTTCATGTGAAATTCGCATTTATTCCGAATATCTTTCAATTAATTTCATTGTGATTCGTTTATGAGAACAGCTTGAGCGTCATTGCCATTGTTTTGTGATTTCCACGCTGTTTTCACTTATGGTTTTGTTGTTGTTTTGTCTGTGGAACTAACTCTTTAAGGAAGAAACTATTGCGCTACTGGTGCTTCTTCATACCTTTGATATGTTTTTGGTTTCAGCTTGTCACCAAAATAATAAAGTTTGTGTTGAGAAAGGTTAGATTTGATGTTGTGGTTAATCTTCTTATGTAGATTATACGTGGAACATTACCCGTCAGAAGGCCAACAATGCTTCTTTTATTTGGAAACTATATAATACTTTAACCATTATAAATTTGTTTTCATGCAACATGTTTCCCAGGGTACTGTTACATTCGAGCTTAGTCTCGCGAGACAAGTGCTGAGATAATCTCAACTCATTAGATTTCAAACTATTTACAACAAGACAAAAATCTTGACAAAATTGTTTGCCTTGCCGAGTGTTGCTGATCGGATAATAACCATACAGACTATATAGCTATAGAGCTCTCTGGTTCGAGAGAAAGTACTTTACTCGGTTATCTAGTCAACTAACTTGTGGGTTTTCAGACCTCATTTAAGTTGTTTAAGAAGGAGAAGAATTAATGAATTGACGATGCTTCAGCATCGTAAAAAGTTTAAAATTAGAAAACTGCAAAACCTGACTAAGACATCCAAATAGCTTCAGACAACTGATTTAGTTTGGATCAAAAGGTGCCAAGTAATTACTGCTCATTAGAAATAATATAAGAGGATTCCAACATAAAAATTATCCATTATATAGTCCTGATTTGAGTCTAATGAATTTTTTCTTTTTTTCTCCATAAACATCAGAAAATTATATAAAATTGACTGACTCGAATAAATGCTTCAGATGAAGAGGTTCGAAAATTGTGTCAGTCTAATGCGATAATGTATCGATAATCATGGAAAAAATTTTGAAAACTTAAAAAATCACTTCGACTACTCTTAATTGCATAATTGATAGAATTAGAAATAAATTTAAAAAATCGAGACCCGTTATGAATAGATTCGAAATACTACTACCGAAAAACTTTTATTGTCCCAAACTGGTTCTAGTCAAGATATAGATAAATATTGCTATGAAGTAAATATTGTACATATATAGCAGCTCGGATTACCTTTTAAGTAACTGATTTAACTGGCCGAAATAAATTTTGATGGCATATAATGAGTCTTAACTTAACCTCTTTGTGGCAATTCTAAGGCGTGTATTACCAAATTCTGTAGAGATTAAGGTCAATGTGTTGACGCTAGGTTTTTATTTCAAATTATTTCCCAATTATCAGGCTCAAGAAATAAGCACTTGATATAAATTTCCCTCCATTATGGGCGAAGATAGTATGGTACACTGCGTATGAGTAATATTTTTGATATCAACGATAGTCCGCTGCAGCTTAACCTAACCTAATTTTTGGTGTTGAAATGTTTATGATTACAAGAGAGCTGATAGCAGATTCAGGTCAGTTAATGCATTAGCTGACCTATTGAGCGCATTTTTAGTCTAGCAAGTGATTTAAAATTGGATGCTACAGTGCGTATGAGTAACATATTGAAAGTTCACTTCAAGCCAATTTAAAATTTTGTTTCAAATATAGAGTTTTTGTGGTGTTGTTGAAAATTCGTTGTTCTAAAGTAATTTTTAAGTTTTATTGTATGAGCATTAGAGATGTGGATGACTTATACACGCAGTAAGATTTACAGCCTTATGCATCAAATGGGACTTACATCATATTTTAAATGAATTCTAAAAAATGCTTTCAAAGAAACATTAAGTACTTTATGAGACTAATTTTTATTTAAAATAAAAAGAACAACTCGATAATTGTTTTTGAAATAGCAGCTCATCATGCATAATCGGCTCTTAAGTCATTTTTACTGCCACAACTATCTATCACTACCCACATCACATAATTACTTTTTGCACTATTAAATCAGCTTAGTTTAATTTTTTCAAATAATTCCATAACCCATTTACTTATTTTAAATACATTTTTAATTTTAATATTAAGTTTTTTTTGCATTTTTTTATATTCACTTAAAGCCAACTTAATTGCGCACTAATTAAAATTCCTTTTATCAGCCAATAACAAAAACAACAACTACAAAAACAGAAACAAAAACAAAAACAAAGCAAATAAACTCTCACAATGAAATAATTTGTTTGCATGCAAACAATGAAGTGAAGTGCAAGTATGTGATATTAAATTCCTTGCCATACAGTCGAAAGCTGGTGTTGGTGTGTGTGTGTGAGTTTATAATACACAGTTGCGGATAAATTAAAAATTTAATTTACACGCTCGAAAATGGCAAACAACAGCACACACAGCCACGCTGCGAAAAGCGCGCATAGCAAATGCAAACATGGTTGCAATTTACATATTTGGGGGTTGTGACTGACTGCATGTGCTTTTTGTGTATTGAGACACAGTAGGGAAGGAGGGAAAAATTCTAATATAAATATTTGGTTGAAAATTTTTAAATTTTTTATATAAAATTCAATAGTTCATATATAATTATAAAATCTTATCTTATTCTCAAAAATACCATATTTTTTAAATTTTTTAAGTTATTAAATTTATTTAAGATTAAAAAAAAAATTTCATTATAATCCTTCCTAATTGTCCCCTTCTACCATTTTTATGCATTATAAGCCTTAATATTTTCATTGAACATTTTCATTTGAAAAATTTTCTCTTAAAATCGAAAATTTTTCCTAGAGGGCATTGACTTCAGCTATCTATTTTGCTTTATAGTTGCTACTGTGGCTGCAATTAAATTTGAAACTCATTCATCTCACACCATTCAAAACATGTTTAACTGTATTTTGTGTATTTAACGGCATTTAATGCAGCTGGCAGCGCTTGTTTTTCTGTTTCTGTGTACGGCAACCGAAAAACATTGCAAAGTAAGAATTTTTGTAATTAATTTAATTAAAAAGCACAAAAGAAATAAAACATATGAACGGTGGTAAATAAATATGTTTTAGTAGAAATTTATATGCAATTAAAGTAGAGAAGGAGAAAATTAAATATTATTATTAATTAAAGATCGATATAAAACGATTTAATCGATTTAATCGACCGGTGCTTGACCCTAGAGACATCTATTGGAAAACGGCGGAAGCAAAGTTCTAGACCTAATAAATACCTCTTAATATTAGATAGACTGTTTATTAGAATGGCTTAAATTTTTAGAGTTCAGTAAGCTCACTAAAAGACGAATTGATTTTGTGACCATCAAAAGTAGAACAAATTCGTTCTTTGTCCACGTGGTTCAATATTTGATGCACTCTTTCCTAAGAGAAGACTCATTCTCAAGTAATTGACTGATGTCAGCTTCAATGAGACCATCAAAAAGATTCGATAAGGTTTCCGAAAATATACAACCGTTAAATAGACTTACATAGATTTTGAACTTTGTATAAGGCTTAAGAATAATTCCAGAGTGAGATATACTTATATAATATCATTTTATTCCGGGAGAACGCTTGGCATAAGACCTACATAATATATAAAAAATCGACTATTAATGTAACTGTGGTCAAATAGTGGAGTTTTAGTAATGTTAATTAGAACGTCCCGAAATGCAGTTCTGAACTTCGAAGTTTGTTAGGCTCATTAGTGAAAAATTATTTCAATTAAGTAAGTTCGATTAAGGTTCGATTAAGTATTTTATATTCCATATTTTTGAACACACCACGGCCCTTTACTATAACGATAAGTCGTCATTTTACTTAATCAATTCTGCAGCTGCTATTTATCGAGCTTTTGATACAAATTAACCATCAAGTCGAATCTGTTAGAATCTGTCTAACCTATTCGAGGGATTTTGTCCCTCTGTGCACTTTGGGTTCTAAATTCGTTCAGTCTGGATATTTAAATTATAACAAAAAGTATTTCTCAAAGGGCTGCTATGCCGATGCGAGGAACATCCTATCGTTGTGGAAATATCTGATGAATAAAAACTGCTCATAAAACATAAAAGGCTCAGAAAGACTGGATAAATATAAATTTGTCGCACAAACTCAAGACAAACACCACGAAATGGTAGACTAATTATTCATATTATATACGAAGTTATATAGAGTAGTACACATTCTATCTTTTGGATTTGCTTCTAGCAATTTTTACTGGAAAATGCATGTTTAAACCATTAAAGGCATATGTTCGGCCATAACTTTATATGTTTGTTACAGTTAATTACTGTCATTAGCAATTGTATACGCTTCATGTCAGCGTGTGTAAAGGCATATTAGGGTATGGGGCACTATTATACATATATTTTTAAGTTATCTATAAAGTTATAACTTTTCCGAAGGTTGAAGAAGATCAAAAGAACACCAAACTAGGAAATATTAGAAAAAAAAATTCTTAAAAAAGTAATTATTATTATAAAAAAAAATTGATGAAGTTTTGAAAATATTGAAAAAGTTACTTTATTATGAAACGTTTTTAAAAACATCCAATAAAATACTTATAAAATTTTCTAAAAAAAATTAATTACTTTAAGTCTTCAAGTGCCACCTTAAACTATTCAATTATTTGTTGGTATTTCTATATATCTCTACGCAGTTTCGATAATTACTGTCCTCGCTATTTGTGGTTGAGTATATAAAATTTGGTTGTTGGCTGCAGTTAGCACGCTTTCAATCCACAATAAATTTGATTTCGGTTTGACTCATTTACCCAATACAATTTGCCATTAAATTTCTTCTCACACTCATTTTCATCAATATGTATGTATGATTTCTATATTTACGTCTATTACGTATATTTTCATTTTGCCACTGCCATTTATCATTTGTTGTGGCAGTGGCTTGTGTGAGCCTAATTAATTTGGCCGACGGTCAGTGGTAATAACCGATGATTGCAATTAAATTGTTGTCAAATGTCGCCAGCAGGCAGAAGGAACACCCAAAACAACAATAGTAATTGTAAATATTTATGGTTTTTGAAAAACGATAACAAATTTACGAATTTAATTTATATTAGTGCTTTTAGGGTGAAAGCGCAGGAAAATTAATTTAAAGTAAACAGAATTTATAGTAATATTAATTTTCAGCTTAAATTTCTGGGTTTTTGTTTGAAATAAAGAGATTTTAGTTTCAAAATTGTGTATGTACTTCATTAAGGTTTACCAATATTATATAGGGAGCTTTTATGAAAGCTCATAACGGAAAGTTTTTATATTTTAATGGAGATCACTGCCACACTTATCAGATCCTCTTGTTCTTTGGTGTAAATAATTCATCACTGGTTAGTTTAGGTTTGCTGTAATCTTATATAGAACGTTTGTGAAAGCTTTTAGTGAAGAAAGTTTTTATTTCTAGTTTGAGATAACAGCCAAATATTATTTTCTCAATATTTCAGATTAAAAATGTGTAAATACTAGAGCAGTGGAAAGTTTTTTATTTGTTTAAATGACAAAGAGCTTTTATAAAAGCTCATGGAGGAAATGATTTAAACATTAACATCAATACTACAAATATTATTTTTTTTCTTTACATTTGAGTTTAAAATTGTGTGAATACTTTAGCAGTAGATTGCATAGTATTGATGATGTTGAAGACGGAGCTTTCATGAAAGCTCATAGAAGAAAAAATCTGAATATTTATTTGGATGAAAATAAGCGACACAAATATTATTATATCTTAATTTATCACACATCTGCATTATTATAAGAAAGCAGACTTCGCCTTTCAAGCTTCCAAGACACTCTCTTCTCTAACTGAATCAATCGAAAATAAAGTCAAAAGAGAGTTGATGAAAATCCGTTAAGTGTTCACCAATCATTTTGTATGTCAAAATCATATTCGAACTAAATTCCATTACTTCTAACTACTTAAGCTCAAGTTTGTATCTATTTATCTATAAAGAACCACTAATTATTGACGGCATTAACGTCCAAATTTCAATATCATTGAGTGGTTGGCTGTCGACATGTGAAGAGCTTAAGTAGATTTCACTTCCGCGTTAATGTACACATTAAGTTAATGCCTTGTTGCTGTCAACGTGCAGCTGTCAGTAATAATGTAAGCTATTAACGAAAGCACACGTGTGCAGCTTAGCGCAGATAATGTTTCTTGGTGCTAAAACTTAAAGATCTTGAACAAAATTTGGTTTTCTTAGAAATTAAATTATATAAATGACCTGAAAATTTTAGGCAGAAATAATCATCAGAATTATACAGTTAATTTGGGGGAATTTTTAGTATAAAAGTTTTATTTAAAAGCAATTCATAAGTGCATTATCATCCTAAATGTATGCTTTTAATATATAAATTTGCCATGAACCTAAAAGTATGCTTTTAATATAAATATGTTCAACCTAATTTGCTGCTTTTCGCAAAATATCAAATAAAAAGCAACTGCAACTATGTCTTGCAATAATTTCCTCTCTACTTCACCTCAGTGTTATACATTTATGTCTCAGTAATAAAACACTTCCGCTTAAGGCAGTTGCATACTTTTGCGCGCACTCAATCGTATTTGCCTCAAATTAGCTATAGTTATGCTAACAAAACTAGCCAAAAGTGGAACTGCTGTGCTACTTGTGTCTGCCATTAAATATGAATAATTCCGAGTTGTGCGTTGCTCATACGCCGTGTCGACCGACTACCTCTGCTGCCTTGCCAGCTGCATGCAGCGCATTCAATATCTTTGCTTAAGCACACGAACTCTCTTACTCAAAGGCAAACACAAATTCAGACTTTAACTGTGTCATGTAAATATGTATGCCTTTGCACCTCTCACCTGCCATCTACGGGCAATCATTTCGGCAGGTTTTGCCTGCCTTGGCGACTGTGCCGGAAACGCTTTGGCAGCATGAGCAGATAAATTATGCAAAGTGGCACGTTGAGTTCATAATTCAGCGAAATTCACTTAACTCACTCTCTGTTTGACTGGCTTTTTGTGTGTGCTTTTATAGACTGCACGCTCTCTCTGCTTGCTGCCTCGTCAGCTGAGGCGGTGCACAGGTGAGGCGTACAGCATGAAAGTCTTCATAACTGTTTAACTGACTCAGCGCTGTGCATTTTTATTTATTTACACAGAATTGCTGATGTTTTTTTAGTTTTTTGTTGGAATTCGCATACTAAGTGCTTAGCTTGTGGTCGAATCAAGAGCCAAGAGTCTGAGTAGCTAAATATCGTATTATGTGCTACTATTCCTTTATACACTGCTCACAAAATAGTCAACTTGTAAGAAGA
Source organism: Zeugodacus tau (assembly GCA_031772095.1). Classification (NCBI taxonomy): domain Eukaryota; kingdom Metazoa; phylum Arthropoda; class Insecta; order Diptera; family Tephritidae; genus Zeugodacus; species Zeugodacus tau. The sequence continues at coordinate 23,123,679 of CM062652.1, forward strand.
GCCAAAGTATGTTGCCAAAAAAATAGAATATCTAATATATTCACTAATTTGTATATAACATCTGGCAACACCATACTCTTTAGATGGGAAGACTGCGCTATAATTTAATGAAATCAGTTATTAATAAGTCTTTCCAATCATATTTACTCATATAATATAGTGCTGCTAATGTTATTTCCATATTAATATGGAAATTCTTATAATAAAAAATATGATTTTTTCCAGTATTATAGAGATGGAAATATATTTCCAGAAAATATTGTTTCTGCTTTTCAAAAGAGTCATTAAAATGTTAAAAAAATTAATCAAATATCAAAAATCTAAGCTGTTTATTTAAATGTTTCCATTAATATGACCGCGTACTGTATGTTACAGAAGATAGTCAAATTAAATAAATCTAAATTTTATAATATTTGAAGTGGTTTATAGAAAATAAAATAATTTATTTTGTGTTTATATTAATATGGCAATTACTGTATTTAATTTTTAATACTATACTACTATACTATACTATAAAAATGTGTAGTATCTTCAGAAAGGCATATATTTTTTCAGAATTATTAAAAATAATGAAAGCGTTTCTATTATTATGACAAAACACTGCATTATTTAACTAAAAGAAATCTAAAACTTAAAAAAAAATTATGTTCCCAATAATATGCCAATATACTGCACTTCTCCACTTGCACTAAAAACAACCGTTTCCTTTCAACATTCATAACCCGCCATTTTTTTCAAGCGGAAACGTTCACATTTATTGCCGGTTAACGTGGGCGGCAGACAAGCATTGCTGCCGGTAGTCTTAAACAAATATTATTTACTATAGAGCAAACGAAAACTACAAGCATCCAGTGAGTGCGGCACGCGAAGTTCATGCATCGTGCCAAAATATTTTGATAAGTTGCCATGCAATTTATTTTTGTGCTGCAGTCTCCACCTACTCCTACTCTTATCCGCAGTTACTTAACTGTGCTCGCACTCGTATTTTTATTGCTATAATAATAAGAGAGGCACTCTTTCATAACGGTTTGTGAATATTTTACCATGCAGACAGGTAGTCGGAGCATCTAATAAAATGTGACAAACAGCAGCTGAATGAAATATGTACACTTTAGTGCAAGTTGACAGCGTTAAATTGTCAAATTTATTTCGGTTACCGTTAAATTAGGATTTAAAAGATGTGCTTTGAAGTTTATTGCATGAGATTTGTACAAATTTTTGTAGATCGTGTTGAGAGGATTTGACTTGGATAATGTAATGGTTTTGAAAATAAAGGATTTTTTATAGGTTATGACAGAGTGTTTGGTTATTGGTGTGTGGCTTTGTGGTGTGGAAGAAATATATACAGTATACTCTCGAAAAGTAAATCGATTGGTTTTTTGGGTAATTTACTTTTTCAAATAATTTACATTTCCAAATATATACATAAATTATCTGTTTTTATAATATTAAATGCATTTTTAAACTTAAAAAATTCATTCATTTATTTGCTTCAATAAAACATATGGATTTACATGAAAAACATATTTACATTTACATACATACATATGTATTTACTATGAAGAGAAAAAATCTTGAATATTCTTTTGTTTTTTTTTTCGACCATTTTTTCTGACCATTTTTGCACGACAATTCAAAAAGTCTGACACCTGATTTGCATCGTTTTTATTTTTAAACCAGTGGATCAAGTAGGAGAGTTTATTTACTAAAAAGACGCGATAAACAAGGGAGTAAGTGTTTTTGCAACATCGTAAAAAACGCTGCTTGCTTCGTTTCGAATTTTTTATCACACTCTCTGAAAAGTAAATTAAAAAAAATTCTCGTGAGTTTTTTGATATTTATGATGACACTATCTAGATTGGCGCTTAAATGTCGGAAACATATTCGAATGTCTTAAGAATGCCATTATGGATTCAAGATTCTTCTGATGATATTTGGGAATTTTTTTCCGATTTTTTTAGAGTTTGACAGTATATCAAGGAAATTTTTCGAAAAACTGTATATGAAATGTATTTGGATTTTTTTTTATCTTAGACTTACACCTTAGACTACGATTTTGTTATAATTGTAAAGCACATCAACTCTCGGTTTGAAGAAAGATATGTAAAAATTATAATTTTATATCTCTTAAGCTTATACTACGTTCGGACCGACATTGAGAACATGTTTTCATTGAAAAAATGTGTTTTCGTTCGAAAACTTGTGTTTTCCTCCATGCAAAATCTGTCAAACGAAATCACAGTTTTCGCTGAAAACTACTTGAAAACTTACATTCCACTCATTATATTCGATGTTTGCTCTAGTTTAGTCGATATTATTGGAAGACATATTTTGCCAGCTTTAAATTGTCATTTGATTTTGTAAACAAATTCCACTACTTTGTCAAAATAATGGAGAAACAAAAATAAAAATAACGAAGGAAGCTCGCGTGTGAGCAAACATTTTATACTCTCGCAATTTATTTGTTTAATGTTATCAAGAACGTTTTCTTTTCTTTTCTCGAATGGTGACCTTTTATATTTCAACATTATACACATGCTGCATTACCTTTTTGAATGTGCACTATTTTTTACTTGATTAAAGAAGGAAAAAAAATGTCATCTCTCGCTGACAATTTGATAACTTACTCTAGTCTATTCAGGGCAGAATGAATTCAAACATTTTTTGAGAAAAAAACGCTTTAAAATTACATGCAAATCATTATAAGAAAGATGGTGTAAGTCCTGAAGTTTCATTAATATATCAAAAGTTTTACTCAAGTAAACGCTTGTACGGACAGAAGTATTTTAACTCGTCTCGTCATCCTGATCATTTTGATATTTATAACCCTATATCGTTTAGATTTATGGCTTACAAACAACATGAGAACAAAACTTTGATACTTTCTTAGCAACACGTTGCGGGAGTATCAAATGTAAACAAACAAATAAATTTATGAATTGTCAATTAAAACGCATCGAAAACACAAAATGTCGGTCTGAACGACTTTGGTTCCACAATCCAAAAATTGTGTTTTCAAGAGGTTTTCAATGTCGGTCCGAACGTAGTATTAGTTGAATGCATCTAACACATGCGCTGAAATGTAGGCAACATTTTTGTATTACTATTCAGCAAGCAATTCTGGGATTTGGTGAGTCTAAATGTAGACAACACTTCTCAGACGCACAGTATGCACACAGGCGTAAAAGATTTTGTGAGAAAAAATATTTTTTTCTGGAATTTATCAAATCGTTTAAATACGCCTAAAACGTGCGAATAAATCCATTTATCATATTTTATAGCATACTTTTAGGCGGAATATTATTTTTTTAAGGTATCTGTGGCTATAAAATTAAAATTTCATAAATATACAAGAAATTCAAAGTTTTGTGTGCAACTGTTTCTTACAATATTTTCGTGTTCCCGTTATTTTCTGCACCTTAGCAAACTCCTTCACTCCGCCATTGAGCGCAAGTACGCATAGAACGATCAAGGAATAGCCGAGCGTCACAAAAACTTTTGCAATCACAGTGCCGGATTACAACAATAATATAAAGAAAGAGGAAGAATATAAAAAGTAAAAAACGAAAACAAAAACAACAATCACGATAAGAAAATTTTTCTATGCAAATAAATGCTGTATATTTTCAAGAGAAATCCGTGGTTCGAAGTATGTTTGATTGTTGGTTGTTGTTGCATTCTGTGGCTATAAATAAACATTTTCCATTTACACACACTTGATTGTTGCTTTTGCTATTGTTGTTGTTGTTGGCATTGGAGAAAAGTTTCATTTCACATTGTTTGGCATTTTCATTAGGCGAAACTTTATTTTGCCACGGGAAAGCGAGTGAACAGTGCAACAACAATAACAGAAGAACAGCAACAATAATAGGAACAACAACACTCCCAATGGCGGCCGCAACGCGAACGCGACTGAAAAAAAGTTTGTACGAAAAACAAATTGCAGCGATGGCAGTAAATTAACTGCGCTAGGCAAGTGAGAGAGTGTGCGAGAGAGTATAAGAGTGAGAGAGTGCTTGTGTGTTAAACAGGCAATAAAATTGGCAGCCAACGGCAATTGCCCCAAATGCTGTGCTACTATGCGCAACAGAGCAGTAATAGTAATAGTAATAGTAACAGCTGCAACAACAACAACCGTTGTACCAATAACAGCAGCAAATTGGCATATAAAAGCCGCCGCTACTACGCTCCAGTGCGTTCACACTCACAGCTAGTTTCATAACGGTATGCCTGGCGCCACCTGTCGGCCGTTTGCACAGCTCCATTTACTTTCACTTCTCCCTCTCTCTCTCTCCACTTCTATTGTGCTCTACAAACAGCTTGTAGTCAAATAATTAAGATACATTGTTTATGGTAATGAACGCAAAAAACAACAACAACAACACAAAAAGCCAATAGTAGTAATACAAAAACACAACAACAACTGAAATAATAAACATTTTTACATATAAACCAGTCTCGGTCCAAGTGTTGTGTTGTTAATTGCAGTTGCCGTTGAGTAGGTGTAAATTGTTATTACATTTCGGTCGTAAATTTGTTGTTGCATGACAAATTTTGTTGTTGTTGTTACTGTTTTATTTATGCCCATTGACACTTTTATACCTCAATTTTATGGCGTGTGAAATTCTTTTGTAATGCAATTAGTGTGTGTTTTGTATTTGTTTGTTGGTATAAGGGCAATTTGATTGTCGAATTTGTATGCCGAAATTCACTATAACGGTTTTATTGTTTGCAAATATCTGCTTGTAAATACAAGAACTATGCCGTAAAGCTGAGTCGAACTTTCATGACCGATTACTTGATTATAAGAACGTTATCTTGACGTATTAAACTGCATTATATACATAGATGGCGCTGTTGTATTTTATAGCTTCAGGAGATTACTCTCATTGGCTTAGACGAACTACTTGTAATTACTACATTGCGAAAAAATAGTTACAAAGAGCTCACTATAGAGCTAATAAAAGCCAAGGATTCCTTAAATCATCTCAAAGTTATCCAGTGTATTCATAGCAGAATAGTCGAGAAAAAATGTTGGAAGAGAGGAAAATACCAATAACCAAGCTTCCAATAACAAGTAAGGAAGAGCTAAGTTCGGTTGTAACCGAACATTATTTACTCTCGCAATTTATTGCTGTATTTTTATTAAGATAACACACAATTTGACCTACATAATCGGAATAAAGTCCACTAGAATAACAAAAATCGTAATTTCTGGACCAATTTCAACTATTTTTAATATCAAACTATATTACATCCAAGATTTTACGTTCATTTAATTTTGCTAAGATATCTCACATATTAACCGATATTACTGTATAAAGTCTACCGGAAGTTTGAAAATCCGAAAATGGTGTATACTCGTATGGGGGCTAGAGGATATCTTGGCCTGATTCTGCACATTTTTGGCAAAGATGCACATTATTAGAAGGAAACACACCTCCTTTGAAGTACTTTAGAATATTTGAGAGATTTACGGATATGTCCAATAAAAATTTAGTCGTAAACTTCGGCCTTCTTATGTTCGATATATGGGGACTTGAAAAGTTATAGTCCGATTTCGGTGATTTTTATACGGGCTATGCCACACTACAAGCAACTTTATCACGAGATTATAAGAATATAAAATGATCTGGAAACATATAGCGAACGATGTTAAATATGGAAATCAAGCAAAAATGTGCAGGGTTGCTTTCATAATATGGAGGATTAAGTACTAAAGCGTTTTTCTACAAAGTGGTCTTGAATGACTGATGATACATCTCTTGCGATACCCATAAAACTCCTGATAATGGGTCTATGTATATACTCATTTATCGCCAAATACTTTTTAAGTCGTTTATGCGATTTTTATACCTGTTGTTGGGCGAAATGATTAAATATAAATGATTTCGGGTATTTTAACCTTAATCTCGGCAAAAGTTGGACAGTCGAAAAGTTCAGAGTTTCGGTCGCTTAGGTACTGTCAGTTGACCGCCTCGCTTGAACTCCAGCTCTCTAGTGTTAAAGGGCTCAGCTTGTTCCCAATCGGATAATATTGAACTGTAGGCCTTTCCTTGCAATATTTTCAGCATTAAAATTTCATGCAAATTTGCCATGGCCAAGGCGCCCTTATTATAATAAAAAATAGTATATTTTATATTTATGTATATCATGTTGCCTCCTTGTTTTTGGAAACTGGATTATTTTACAGAATTACTAGAGAATTAAAATATCCTCAACAAGTAAGGAAGGGCTAAGTTCGGGTGTAACCGAACATTTTATACTCTCGCAATTTATTTATTTAACTTTATTTATATTAATAATACACAATTTGACCCACATATTCGTTATATATATTTCGTGCATAAAGTCCATTGAAAGTTGGAAACCACAATATTAGGTTAGAAGCACCGATTCCCTTGTGTTCGATATATGGGGATTTAAAAACCTATGGTCCGATTTTGGCGATTTTTAGAATGGGGCTGCCACACTATAAACATAGTATTTGTGCAAAGCTCTGCACCGATATCTTCACTAGTACTTACTTTATATATTGTAAAGTAAACGATTCAGACCGACTTCAAAGTTCTGGTATATAGGAAGTAGGCGTGGTTGTGAAGCGATTTGGCCTATTTTCACAACATATCATTGGGATGTAAGGAAACTATTACAAGCCAAGTTTCATTGAAATCGGTCGAGTAGTTCCTGAGATATGGTTTTTGACCCATAAGTGGGTGACGCCACGCCCATTTTCCATTTTGTAAAAAAATCTGAGTGCAGCTTTCATCTGCCATTTCTTATGTGAAATTTAGTGTTTCTGACGTTTTCCGTTAATGAGTTAACCCACTTTTAGTAATTTTCAACCTAACTTTTGTATGGGAGGTGGGCGTGGTTATGATCCGATTTCTTTCATTTTTGGACTGTATTAGGAAGTGGCTAAAAAAAACGACTGCAGAAAGTTTGGTTTATATAGCTCTATTGGTTTGCGAGATATGTACAAAAAACTTAGTAGGGGGCGGGGCCACGCCCACTTCCCCAAAAAAATTACATCCAAATATGCCGCTTCATAGTACGATCCTTCATACCAAATTTTATTTCCATAGCTTTATTTATGGCTTAGTTATGGCACTTTATGTGTTTTCGGTTTTCGCCATTTTGTGGGCGTGGCAGTGGTCCGATTTTGCTCATTTTCGAAAGCAACCTTCCTATGGTGCCAAGAAATAAGTGTTCCAAGTTTCATCAAGATATCTTAATTTTTACTCAAGTTACAGCTTGCACAGGCGGACGGACGGACGGACAGACAGACATTCGGATTTGAACTCCACTCTTCACCCTGATCACTTTGGTATATATAACCCTATATCTAACTCGTTTAGTTTTGGGTGTTACAAACAACCGTTATGTGAACAAAACTATAATACTCTCTTTAGCAACTTTTGTTGCGAGAGTATAAAAATTAACATTTTAATATTGCATACATTTTCATGCTGAACTAATTAAAAAAAATTAATTAAATTTTTTTGACTTACTTTATATCAAAACGTTTCACCATATGCAGCAAATCTATCAAGCGCTCGGAATTACTTCAATCAAAGTAAAACTCTCAGAATGCATAACAGTTATGCACAATTTTCTTATCTATTCAATAGATAGATATCTATCTGCATTCCTTATTACGCCTTTTCTTATAACGAATTTCGCATCGCATTGCAGGTATCAGAATGGTACATTCGATTTCCTACGACGAAAATCTTAAGCTACGAACTGCTCGTACGGCCAATTCAAAATATAACAATATTAAATAAATATTTCTTGTGCTTTATATATGTTTATATCTTTTCAATCAATAAAAGGAATATTAGTTTGCTTTATTTAAGAAAAGGTTTCCAAAATCCAAATAAAAACTTGATGGAAAAATCGTACGTTCGCGACCCGTACGTTCGCGACCGGTACTCAACCTCATAAATAAAAAACCAATGGACAAATTTCAGCGTGCAATTAGTTAGGAGGAAGTTACTTTATTCCAATGTAATATAAATTAATCCTTTTAGAATATTATGTTCCATTTCGCTATTTTTTGCGTTTTTCTAGTTGCACCCAAAAGCAACTTCCATTATTCGTACGTTCGCGACCGCATGTTTGTCGCTAACATATTAAAATATAAAAATCGAAAGATCCTACCTTTTGCACCAAAGAAAGACCTAGCAAAATGCTATCGAAACATAAAAAAAAATATGACAAATTTTTGTTTTCCTTGTTTTTTGAACTTTAAATGCGTGCGAACGTACGGTTCGCGACCGTTGGAAATGCTCATATGTGATTTGCCTTGCTGCAAGCGCTGGTGCTCCACGGCGTATGATTGACATGAAATCAAGAAGCGAACGCGTTCACTCAATTATACATACTTGTACATATATAAGCACACATGCATTGCCACACGCTAACGCACACTTTATTAGGCGTAATTTGCTTTTGCTGCTGAGTGAATTTATACACAGCAAATAATCGTTAAAAGTTGCCACTTGTGAAGCGAAGCAAATTACAAAACGGCGCGAAAAATGCTGGCAATTTAACTTCGCCCTACAAATTGGTGGTGTACTAACATACACATATACACAAGGAGTATGCAGATGTGTGTGTCTATATGTATGTATTCAAATGTGTGTGTTTGCATGCTCGCAATTAAATTGTGTTGCTGCAGCTGCGTTGAACGCTCAGCGAACGAGCGGAAATTGCGAAATTTATATTTGTCGATTTGATAAAATCGACAGCCACACAGCAGCTGAATGTGTTTGTGTTTTTGTGGAAAATTGCTGAAATGGAATTACTTGTAAATTCGCTTGCGGTCGCATAACTAATTGCCTAAGTTACGAGTGGAACTTCGAAAGCATGCATTAGTGTGTGTGTGTGTTTCTATTTATACGTTTGTGTGTGTACCATCGAAAATGTAACTGCGCATAAATCTCGATTTGCATGTAAATTTTTTTTCTTGTTTGCTTTCAGCCAATTTCGTCGCTGCTGCTAATTGTGATTGAGTTGTACTCATTTATTTCCGCACTTGGCATCATTAATTATGATCTGCGCGAGCGCGTGGAAAAGTGCGGCCGGCAGACATTTGCGGTTGCATTAGTGGACAAATTGGTTTTAGTGCGTCTGCTGGACAATAGTGAGAGGTAGAGCGATAGAAAATAGCAAATAGCCCACTAAGCTGAAGGTTTATGCCGCCACGAGCTTCGATTTTTCGCTAAATTTTTTTGTTGTTTTTGCTTTTATTTTTATTTTATTTTCTTCTTGTAACATTTTCTTTCCTCTTTGGCGGCGCATAAACAAATTTCTGTTCATGACATTGCAGCCGATGCGAATCGTCGCAATAAATCACGTGATTAAAACTTTGTGCTGAGTTAGCGTAAAAGTTCTGTGACTCAATCTTTGCAGCGCAGATTTCAATCTAAGTTGGAGCTTTTCTAGCTAGAAAATAGGGACAGAGATTTATATATTACCGGCGGTTAAAGGGGAACATGTGCAAAGCTCACTCTCTGCTGCTAGAGTGCAGAAGAGAAGGATTTTAAATGAATTGGAAGTTTCTAGAGTCATTTATATACTCTATAATGCCCATGGCCTTGATATTATTAATTGTATAACTAAATATGATTTTTATTGGATACTAATAAAGAAATATCTCAGTGAGATTCAGAAACGAAATTTAGGTTAGTATACTAGAGAGTCTATATTATGAAATTTAGTACACAATTTAGTATACTTTTTTCAAGTGTAACTGTTTAAGAGATTAGATTGGTCTTTAAATGTAAAAAAAAAAATTACAAAAAAAAATTTTCGTACTAACTAAATATGAGATTTATTTATTAACAAATTTGTTACTAATTTTTTTAGAAGATAAAATCTCAATAGTAATATCGAAATATACTTCCAATTTATTAGTACAAAAATTTAGAAAAATTTAAAGATTTTATTTTGAGAATTCCATATTGAAAGCAATGACATAAGAGTCCTGTATATAAATTTAGTGAAAACCAAGAGGTTTTACTATCAAGAAATGTACTAATAGTCTTTAAACGGGATGAGTCTTTGTAGTGTGATTTAAATAGTACTAAAAGCTTTTTTAGAGCTTAAAAATTTTAAAAGCTGAGATAAAATGAAACACAATTCTGCTTCATGTTTAGTATTTATAAAGTTTAGTACACATATTTTATTTATTTTTTTTAGTTTATTAAATACCCCAGTCAAATAATTATATGTGCATTTCTGCTTTTGTTTATATTTCTTATTCACTGTTATTTTTTGGATTTCGGTAAATGTGGAATAAAAGGTTGATATGTTACCGTTACTATGCAACGAAAATTGTATCATACTTTTCTCGTTCGTTGTACCGTTAAGAATGTGCTTGTGAATTGGGTATTGCATAGTAAATATTTATATGTGCAAAATCAGTTTAGCGGATCTTTCTGACTGATAGTGTCGCAGCAAAAACTTTTTTTGCAAAAATTTGTTTTCAAAATTATTGTAGATGCATTAACATAATGAATTATTAAAAATTTGATTACATTTATTTAACTTTAAGCCTACAATGCCTCGTGGTACTAGTTTATCAGCCGAGAAACAAGTAATAATCATAGGAATGCATGAAAGCGGTTCCAAAATGGCTCTAGACCAAAGCGACATCGGAACTGTATCTCAAAATTTCTTAAAAACTTCACTAATTATTATAGTGCGACGCAGCGGACGAAAAATAACATTGATGAGCGGTGCGAAAGGATGATTAGACGCCTAGTAGTTGCGGACTTGATAAGCAGCGATCAAATATGGACCTAGTTAAGACAGAAAATCACAATAAATATAATTTTTCCAATTATACATAAAAATCAGTTTCAGAAACACACCTCCAGGGCACCTAAACCAACGCTAAAGAAAGACACAATAAGCACATTTGTGGTTTGCAAATAAATACTAATTCTGTGCCGATGAGTGATAGAAAAAAATTAAATTTGGTCGTCCCAGGTTATTGCAAGAAATTTTGGAGAGATTCGCACCAGGAACGACGGTCCTACTTCAAGCGATGTGTTGGAAGCGGTACCTTGATTTCATGGGCTGCATTTTGCTGCTGTGGAAAGCTATCTACATGTTTTATATTCACTCAAATGAATGCTAATATCAATGTAGATCTTTTGGATAGCGAGTTAATAAAATTTGCTGGCAATATTTATGGCATATAACTGGACATATCGAAAGGATAACGCTTCAATCCACACGAAGAACATCTTTAACGGCCGGTAAATTCCGGTATTACAATGTGCAGCTTTGAGTTCGAACCTAAATCCAATTGAGGATCTCTGCGGGAATCTCTCTGCTCCTGTTTTCGAAAACGGAAGGCAGTTTGAGACAGTACGTCACCTTTAATTAGCCATAAAGCAAGAATTTGCCAATATTTACATAACTATTCTACAGTCAGTGGAGGATGGAGCCATATGTAGAAGTTCACGCAAGTGAGGAAAGTTTCTGATTGTCATTCACTTGGGAGTGGCCAGGAACGATTCTTTTACATGTGGCTCAAGCAGCTCACAACTTCCGGTCTTAGACCAAGTATCCTCTGGGTAGCCAACAGACATCCGTCTGGAAGCGAGCTAAAGTGAGAAGGCGAATCCCGCTTATGCGGTTGTGCGTTGGGCTTGGGACCCACCACATAAAAACGAATAACCAGTGAATAAGAAACACAGGCCTCGGATGAGAAACCCCCCTTTTGATGACGACCACGGCAAACGTATAAAGGACTATGATTTAAGGGCATGCACCTGGAATGTCCGGACCCTTAATTGGGAAGGTGCCTCTGCCCAGTTGGTTGATGTCCTCGTAAGAGTAAAGGCTGACATCACCGCAATCCAAGAAATGCGATGGACGGGACAAGGACGGAAGAAGGTGGGTCCTTGTGACATCTACTACAGCGGCCATATAAAGGAGCGCAAATTCGGTGTGGGATTCGTGGTGGGAGAGAGACTCCGTCGTCGAGTCCTGGCATTCACTCCGGTGGATGAACGTCTAGCCACAATCCGCATCAAAGCGAGGTTCTTCAACATATCGCTGATTTGCGCCCACGCCCCGACGGAAGAGAAGGACGAAGTGATCAAAGATACCTTCTATGAGCGCCTAGAACGTACCTATGAGCGCTGCCCCCGCCACGATGTCAAAATCGTGCTTGGCGATTTCAACGCTAGGGTGGGTAAAGAAGGTGTCTTTGGCACAACAGTCGGAAAATTCAGCCTTCATGACGAAACATCACCAAACGGTCTGAGGCTGATCGACTTCGCCGGGGCCCGAAATATGGTCATCTGTAGTACTAGATTCCAGCATAAGAAAATCCATCAAGCTACATGGCTGTCCCCGGATCGAATCACTCGCAACCAGATCGATCATGTTGTGATAGATGGACGACATGTCTCCAGTGTTTTTGATGTGCGTACGCTTCGTGGTCCCAACATCGACTCGGACCACTATCTTGTAGCAGCTAAGATACGCACCCGCCTCTGTGTAGAAAAGCGCACACGTCAACAAACACAAGGAAGGTTCGACATCGAGAAGCTGCAATCACAACCGACAGCCGAACGATTTTCTACTCGACTTGCACTCCTGCTCTCTGAGAGCACTCATCAGCATCTTGGTATAAGGGAGCTGTGGGACGGCATATCAAACTCCTTACGTACAGCTGCAACCGAAACCATTGGCTTTCGGAAAAGCCCAAAAAACAGCTGGTATGATGAGGATTGTCGTCTCGCAGTGGAGAGAAAACAGACTGCCTACCTCGCAATGTTGCGATCGACCGCAACACGAGCGGGATGGGAAAGATACCGAGAGCTGAAGAGGGAAGCGAGACGCATTTGCAGACAAAAAAAGAAAGAGGCCGAAATGCGTGAGTATGACGAGCTTGACAAGCTGGCCGACAGGGGTAATGCTCGAAAATTTTACGAAAAGATCCGGCGACTAACTGAAGGTTTCAAGACCGGAGCACACTCCTGTAGGACCCCCAGCGGTGATCTAGTGGTTGATGACCAGAGTATACTGTGTTTGTGGAGGGAACACTTCTCCAGCCTGCTGAATGGCAGTGAAAGTACAACACCAGGAGATGGCGAACCCGATTCCCCAATCGACGACGATGGAACAGATGTTCCATTGCCCGACCGTGAAGAAATTAGAATAGCAATTACCCGCTTGAAGAACAACAAGGCGGCGGGGGCCGATGGATTGCCGGCCGAGCTATTCAAATACGGCGGCGAAGAGCTGATAAGGTGCATGCATCAGCTTCTTTGCGAAATATGGTCGGAAGAAAGCATGCCCGACGATTGGAATCTCAGTGTACTCTGCCCAATCCACAAAAAGGGAGACCCCACAATCTGCGCCAACTATCGTGGGATAAGCCTCCTTAACATCGCTTATAAGGTTCTATCGAGCGTACTGTGTGAAAGACTAAAGCCCACCGTCAACAAACTGATTGGACCTTATCAGTGTGGTTTTAGACCTGGAAAATCAACAACTGACCAGATATTCACCATGCGCCAAATCTTGGAAGACCCGTGAAAAAGGATCGACACACACCATCTATTTGTCGACTTTAAAGCTGCTTTCGACAGCACGAAAAGGAGCTGCCTTTATGCCGCGATGTCTGAATTTGGTATCCCCGCAAAACTAATACGGCTGTGTAAGTTAACGTTGAGCAACACCAAAAGCTCTGTCAGGATCGGGAAGGACCTCTCCGAGCCGTTCGATACCAAACGAGGTTTCAGACAAGGTGACTCACTATCGTGCGACTTCTTTAACCTGATGCTGGAAAAAATTATAAGAGCTGCAGAGCTAAACAGAGAGGGTACCATCTTTTACAAGAGTGTACAGCTCCTGGCGTACGCCGATGATATCGATATCATTGGAAACAACACCCGCGCCGTTAGTTCTGCTTTTTCCCGCCTGGATAAGGAAGCGAAGCGAATGGGTCTGGTGGTGAACGAGGACAAGACGAAATATCTCCTGTCATCAAACAAACAGTCAGCGTCATTCGTCAGTCATTCGCGTCTTGGCTCCCACGTCACTGTTGACAGTCATAACTTTGAAGTTGTAGATAATTTCGTATACCTAGGAACCAACATTAACACCGATAATAATGTCAGCCTTGAAATCCAACGCAGAATCACTCTTGCCAACAGGTGCTACTATGGACTGAGTAGGCAATTGAAAAGTAAAGTCCTCTCTCGACGAACAAAAACTAAACTCTACAAGTCCCTCATCATTCCCGTCCTACTTTATGGTGCAGAAGCGTGGACGATGTCAACATCCGATGAGACGGCACTAGGAGTTTTCGAGAGAAAGGTTTTGCGGAAGATTTACGGTCCCTTAAACATTGGCAACGGCGAATACCGCAGAAGATGGAATGATGAGCTGTATGTGTTGTTCGACGACATAGACATAGTCCAGCGAATAAAAAGACAGCGGCTACGCTGGCTGGGTCATGTTGTTCGAATGGATGAAAGTGCCCCAGCTCTGAAAGTTTTCGATGCAGTACCCGCTGGTGGAAGCCGAGGAAGAGGGAGACCTCCACTCCGGTGGAAGGACCAGGTGGAGAAGGACCTGTCTTCACTTGGTATTACCAATTGGCGCCAAAACGCCAAAAGGAGAGATGCGTGGCGCACTGTTGTGGACTCGGCTATAACCGCGTAAGCGGTTTCTACGCCAGTTAAGAAGAAGAAGATTCTACAATCAGTAGTTAATTCTCTGATTAAGCGGCTTAATTTAGTTTTAAAATATAGGGACAATTCTACTGGCCATTAAAATAAAAATTTCTTTCAGTTAAACTCAAATGTATAGGTTTTACTGGTAAAAATAGTAAAATGCACATATAAATATTTACTATTAGCCTAAACTTCAATTCTGTTTTATAGTTTAAAAAATATTTTGAAATTTGTTAATTTTTTGTTTTTTATACCGTATGCATTAATAATAACAAACCTGCATACTCAGAAATATTTTCCAATTTTGTAATCTTTAATTTTTTTTTGCAAAAAGTTCATGCACATATAATTATTTGACTGAGGTATATTATTCGGGTGACATTGAAAAAATGTACTAAAGATTTTAGTACTTATTACATTTTCCGTTTCGATAAAATTTTGTTTAGTACTAAAATATGTAGTACTAAAATTATATTTCACTCAACCTTACTGTTATCAACACATATGGTTAACCATATAGTACTAAATGTAATATAAATGAAAAATAGGCTGAGCGGGTTTAGTTGCTTTTGCTCCAATTCATTTTCTGATTTGTAGCAAATACAGTGAATTTTAGTACAAAAAATGTGTACTAAAATTTTAGTACTAAAATAACTTCGGTAACATTTTTGTAAATATTTATAATTTTCGTTTATTAATTTATAATCATTAGCTTATGTTAGATCCGCTTAAATGAAACTTGTATGTCCCGTGACTTGTCTGAGTTAATTTCCTAAAAAAATGGTGCCTAGAACCAGATTTCGGAGAAGACAAACTTCAGCTAAAAAAAAAATTTAGAAAACATTTTTCAGGCAATTCTATTTTATACTCAAAAAACAAGGAGACTTCCTGACTTTTCAAAAAAACTCAACATTATAAAATAATGAGAACATTTATTTAATATTTCGAAGGAAGAACATTTTCAACACATTAAGAGACTTTCTTCTTACTTTCTTGCTACTTTTTTCCTTCCTTCATATTAAAAAGCAGCTCATCTGCGCCATCAAAGCAAATCCCACGGCTTAAAATTTAACTAGAGAATTCCAGAATTTTTGCTTTTCCGCCGAAAAATACGCAAAAATGTGGTTTTAGTGTCATTTCATGGTAATTGCCACTCGTTAGCTGTCTTTGCGAGCGAGTACAGCTCTAATGCAAACACGTACAACAAGAGATTGCATAAAACTCGTATAACTACATTCCACTGTATGTATGTATGTGTGTGTGTGTGTGTTTGCAGGAGTATCCTTGATTACTAGCGTGCTTTATGGAGCACCTTGAAAGCTTGTAGAGGCGCTTGGTAAGTGAGAAGTGGCACGAAGGCACATGTGCAGTTGCGGCTTGTGGTTTACAACAATACACACAGAATTTGTTGTTGTTGTAAGCTTCATGCAACAGATATGGGTATGATTATCTGCTCTGAAGTATATTTATAGAAGTCTGTTTGTATGTATGTAAGGTGTGAAATCCACAACCAAAATCTACATGGAAAATGAGAAATTTTGCTCATTAGCCGAGATTGCATTCGCAATTCGTAAATTCGCTGTGAAAATATGCAAATCGCATCGTGTTGTGATATATCCGGTGCACATGTACATACATACAAAGCACTCATATACATACATATGTACTTGTTGTTGATGATGTGCTGTTTTCTACATTTCTATTTACATGCATGTGTGTCATTGTGCGTGTTTTAGAGTGTAAATTACACTTTTGCAGCAGCCAACAAAGTTTATTAATGAGCCCGTTGTACTACTCAGCCTAACTGTTTAGGCATTCTCAAATGAGCCACATACAAACAACTCAACCGACCGTCGAACAAGAGTATTATCGTTGTTGTTGTAGTAATGGTGTTTATTTGTCGCCGCAAGGTTTGACGGTTGTACTCCGTTATCTTATATGCATGTCATTGTTGATTTTGTTGTTGTTTGTTGTTTGCTGTTTATTTACACAAAATTGCTAGCATATCATCTGGCAACTGCAACAACAACAACGAGAACAATAACAATGCAATTTACTTTGTTTTGCAATTGGCAGTTTTGAGGAGTCAGCTAGTATATATATGGACATATATACATGCATACATATGTATGTGTATAGTTGAACTGTTGCTACCTACTTTCATATGCGAAAATCTCATCAGATCTCAACATCATCTCACTGCTTTGAAGAGGTTAGCTGTATTGCATTCAGTGGGTTTTTGCCTTCTAATGTACTGATTTTATAAATATGAAACAAAAAAATATATCAAATTTATTTAAAAGAAACCCTTTTAGTACTAAATTAAATTTTTAGTACAAAAATTTAAAGATTTCTTCTGAAGAGGTTTCAGTAAAGCATATTTTTCATTAAAGCAGAACATTGGCGCCATCTGTCGGTGATTTTTCACTTCAAAAAGTTCATAAAATAATATATGATTTTTTCTAATATCTTCACTTATTATACTCTCGCAACAAAAGTTGCTAAGAGAGTATTATAGTTTGGTTGTTTGTAAGTCATAAAACTGAACGAGTTAGATATAGTGTTATATATATCAAACTGATCAAGAGAACGCGGCGAGTTAAAATCCGCGGATGACTGCCTGCCCGACCGTCCGTTCGTGCAAAGGATAACTTGAGTAAAAATTAAGATATCTAGACGAAACTTGGTGGACATGTTCCTGTGGACCGTGAGAGGATTGCTATTGAAAATGGCCAAACTCAGACGATTGCCACGCCCACAAAGTGGCGAAACCCGAAAACACATAAAGTGTCATAACTAAGCCATAAATAAAGCTATGGAAATATAATTTGGTACAAAGGATCGCACTAGGAAGTGGCAAATTTGAATACAATTTTTTTGGGTGGACGTGGTCAATAAAGCTATATAAACCAAACTTTCTGCAGACTTTCTGACATAAACTCCAAATTTTACAGAAGAAATGGCAGAAGGAAGCTGCACTCAGATTTTTCTACAAAATGGAGAATGGGCGTGGCGTCGCCCAAATATAGGTCAAAAACCATATCTCAGGAACTACTCGCGCCGATTTTAGTGAAATTCGGTATATAATATTTTCTTGACACCCTGATGACACGGATGGAAAATGGGCGAATTCGGTTCCCAACCACGAAAACTTCCCATATAACTCAATTTTGAATTCTTTTGATTCGTTCAGATATATGTACATAAGGAACCAATAAAGATCGCAAAATAAAACTTTACACAAATACTGTATATGATCTGTGGCATCACTTGTGAAAAAATTTTCGAAATACTCGACCATAATTTTTCAATGGCGCGGATATCGAATATGAAGAACTCAGTGCCTTATGGTAATTTTTCACCGAAAATATCGGTAAATCTCTCAAATATCTCAATTTAATTCAGAGGAAATCGTTTTCTACTATTAGTGTGTCTCTGTATCAGAAATGGTAAAAATCGGGTCATAGCTTTCCCTAGCTTTCATATAGCTAATTATAAGATTATCAAATTCGAAGGGCTTAAATCGGTAATATGTGAAATATCTTAGCCAAATTTAATGAGCATATACTCTCTGATATAATGTATGTTGGTGATGAAAATGAGTGAAATCGGTTCAGGAATTACCTCAGCCTTTATACCATATATCTTGATTTTGGGTTTTCTATTGGATATTATTCCGAATATATGGGCCAAATTGTGTGTTATCTTTATAAAATTGCATCAATAAATTGCGAGAGTATCGGTTGCACCCGAACTTAGCCTCTCTTACTATTTTTCTCATATCAACATACGTTTTCTTTTCCATTAAAAACTCATCATTCATGTTTCATTATAAGCATATGCTTATGCATTTAAGTATGTATGTGTATATGTAAGCGGTATCTCTTTGTTCAATTTACGCTTATTACTTTAGTTTACTTTAAAAATTTCAAAAATTTCCATATCTGAACACTCAGCACTTTCTCCTTCTCTCCATACACAATTTACGGTATGTACTCAAGTAAGTATAGTTATTTATATATACAATACGAATATATAATAATGTGTGCGCTCATTCTAATCCACATTTGTGCATATTAAAATTGAAACACGCTCACATACTTTGCCAACTTTTTATTGAAAATAATTGTTTCATTAAAATTTCATTCAAATCGCTGACTCACTTGAATGAAGTTCAACTTTTATCGTTTGAAAGCAAAACTTCAAAGAAATCAAAGATTAGTGTGGAGTGTAGAGCTACTTGCAATACATCCTACGTACTCTTGGAAGTGTGCATAAATTTATTGAAGCGAAAAAAAAGTTGCACACATTTTGGTATTCAAGCGTGGAAATGATTCGAGGAAAATATTTGAAAGAAAAAGTTGAAAAATTTTGTTGCAAAAAGATTTGCTTAAGCGTGTAAGTGATAACAGAAGCTGAGAGTATGCTTTTGTATGTATGTAAGGTGAACAAGTTGTTGGAGAGCAAAAAAAAAAAAATTCCGAAAAATTTCAAAAATTTAATTTTGTTTATATTGAAAAATACCAAAATATGTTATGAAATGAGTTTAATATTTTTGTCCCAGT
Organism: Zeugodacus tau; assembly: GCA_031772095.1. NCBI lineage: Eukaryota > Metazoa > Arthropoda > Insecta > Diptera > Tephritidae > Zeugodacus > Zeugodacus tau. The sequence goes on from CM062652.1 coordinate 23,142,952, forward strand.
GTTGCCACCTGTATGTTTTTTCGATGAAATATTTAAAAATAATTAAAATTGAATGGTACAGGCTTAAAACGAGTTTTAACAACATTTTTTAAAACAGTGTTGCCACCTATTTAATATTTTAATTCAATAATAATGAATATTATCAAGCAACAGCACAATATCTGTATTAAACTCTTTTAATTTATAGTTTTAAAATAACTTCTAGTTGAAAATATTTAATTGAAGAGAGTTGCCACTTATTTCAAAATATTTTATAAATTGATAATTGATTCATTTATTAAAATGTAGTCAATAAATGAAACATTTTTAGTTAAAAATTCTGTCCAAAATATGACAGAAGGGTTGCCAACTTTGTTAAAACTTTAGTTCAGCTCAATTAAGAGAGCTCACTTTCCAACATTTTTTAAGGGAATCGTTGCTCATTTAAAAAGTTAGTACAATTGATATTTTGTTAAAAAATTAGCTCTAAACTAAACAGATTTAGATATGATTAATATTCATAAGCGTTGCCACTACCTAAGTATAATTAATTTAATCTCAATTACTTTGATAAAACTAAATAAATATTATGTTAGTAATAAGCTGCATAATTTTTCGACATTTTCGGTGACTGATATTTTTAAAATGGTTGCCACCTGATTGAAAATTTTAAGACGACTATATTGCTATCACCAATAATCACTTCAATTTGTGTAGCAAACGGCAGTGGTTCAAATAAGCCACATATTGGAATTTTTTTAAGAGGGTTGCCACTTTTTAATATTTTTTATTAAATACAATTTATAATATGCATATGTTAATTAGACATGGCTGTCTAACTGAAAAGTTTAAAATAATTTTTCTTCCAGAAATTTTTCCGTCAAGAGTTACCACCTGGCTAAAGTTTAATTATATATTAAAAAAAATTATTTCCATTTTTTCTAAAACTGACTTTAATATTTCATGGCGATTGCAGTTTGCTTAGACATTTTTTATATTCGAAAATGACCTAAAAAGTACCGTTCAAAGGTAATAAAGCACGCCATACACAAATCAAAGTCCCTTTTGCCACACTAAATATTGCAACAGCTTCCGCTTATCTACACAGTTACAGACAATACAAATACGTTTGCACACGCATAACGGTTTCATGCTCATGCTCTATATACGCTACATTTATTCATTTTCGATTTCGCAACTTTTTTTCTGCATCCGTTGGCCAAGTTTTCTGCGGGCGCCCAGCGGGCAATCCCCTGCTTATCGCCTGGGCATTCTCGGTCGCATAGAGAAAGTTCGTTCGCCATTTTTTCGTATTGTTTTTATTTTTTACTTTCACAAAAGTGTAGCAATTGCCGGCAGTGTGGCACGTGCACTGCGTGAAAGTGAACCAAACGGCAAGTGAAGCAAAAAGTGCGAAGCAACAAACCACCTGAAACTGGACAAGAAATCGCCAGCTGAAAAAGTTTTAAAGTTTGCCATTTGGAATAGAAAAGAAATAGCAAAATAAATCAAATGAAAATTGAGAATCGAAAATACGAACGCAATTCAAGCGAAATCTATGGAAAATGTGTAACAATTCCACTTTAACCGAACAAGAGTAAAGTTAGCTGTGGATTAGGTGAATTCTAAAGAAGTTTGGAATTTTTGACTGTTTTATGGGAGAGGATCAATGCTTAATATTACATTGAAAAAAGAACACGATTGAGGGTCATTTTCAGGTTTTTTTGCTTGATTTATGGAAATAAGTATCTAAAGATAAAGATAAAATCAAAGACATTAACTTAGGAACGTAAGTTAAACGGCCATCTCTTCATCTTTCTGGGAAGTATTTGAATGAAACCCACATTCTAATGCTAAGGCTCTAATGAAAAAATAGGCTTGGAAGATTCATCCCCATTACTTCCGTTCCCATTTCTATCTCAAGTACCACGTCTACTACTAACATAGATATTCTATATATTGTCTGAATTTGATCCAAATAGTTTTGTTTTAACCGATATGGGGTATGGAAATGGGAAACCGATACTTCGAATTTGGAATATTCTTCGATGATTTTATTCGATTTTAGTTGATATATATGGTGACTCTTCTCTTTAAGAAAATTGTTTAAAGAGTTTCCAAGTGGTTGTTGTCGGTTTTAATTTAGAAATGCCTAATAACTTCGAAAACTGTTACACCTGAGTATAACGTGACAAAAGTCCACGATCTTGCATTGGTAGATCGCTGAGGTTGAGTAAATCAACTGGTTTACACTGAAGACTGAGGAACAGTCGAAACAGTAGATTTCATCCGTTGTACCGGCTCCGAAGAAGTTGGCGTGTTTTTATTTACTGAAAATTGATGATCCTCATTTTCTGGGATTCACATGTTTTGATCTACATCGTCTACCAGGAGCAAAGTATACACAGTTTCCGAAATTTCGAATGATAATGTTATCGGTCAGAAATTTTAGTCGAATCAGTTATCGCTGCCACTGACGATCTCCTTACAGGATCTCAGACGACATATATTTCGGAAGGGTTACATAATTTGGCTCCGAAGAATATAAAGATTGTCCTATTGGCAGGAATTGTGATGATCAACGTTTTCTGGGATTCGCATGGTGTGGTCTACATCGGGTACTTGGAGGAATGCTTCCGATCCAAAGGCTTCGCTGTTTCGATTTTTTCAATGAGGAGATTATTATGCTGAAACTTGTTTCGAAAGAGTTATCGCAGCCATTGAAGACCTCAACAGATTCTCAGAAACGTTTACGGTAACCAGTTAAAGCTAATAGGCATTAAATCCGGAATGGGGCAAGGAAGGATAAGACGGTTCAACATCTAGTAAAGGATAGCGGGTGATGTAAAGTGGTGTATTGAACTAATAAATTAAATGACTTTTTGCTTTAAATATTTTTTTTAATAAATAAATAAATTTAGTTTTGAATAATTATCACTGCTGAACGTGAAAATTGTTACGTGAAAATTTAGGATATATATTTTTACAAGTATAATATAACCTCTTTGATAGTTGGTTTGTGAGCAGCTATAGCCTTAAGGAACTTATGGTTTGAAAAAGTAGATTTAAGTATTCACAGAAGGCTTAATAGCTTTAAATATATTCTTGAGAATATTATAATGGTATCTACAACAAAAAATCAAAAAATCAAAATCAAAACATATAAATCGCATAAAAATGTCTCGTAAAGTATTCTTTTTGGCGCCTCTTTCTTGATACTCATAAAATACTCTTCCTTGCAAACTTCTCAGAACTTCAAACAACTCAGGAACAATAACTCAAGTATATATTTTACTAATCTAGTTAACTGTAGATAACATTAAGCATATTTCCTAACTTCCGTAGGCAAACAAAAATTATCTTAATATCCTTAAGCAACTGACTCACAAACGTCTACTAATTACACATACTCAAGTTATGGGCATTAATAACACACTCTTAATGGCAGCACAACAGCTTATTATTAGCTTAATAGGCTTGCGCAGACATGCCAGTCAAAGAATCTTAAGCGGATTTTTATTTGCGAGAAACACACACATACACATACAAATGTCTCGCAGGAAAAATCTCGGCGTAAAAAAATTAAGAAAGCAGATTAACGCACAAAGTTTTGTCACTTTGGGATGCAGTGAGCCAAAACAAACACTACAAGAACCAGAACAACAACAACGACAATAATACCAACAACAACAATAACTCCAACAACAAACAGCACGAACCAGCACAAAATCAAAGACCGGCAACCGGATGCTGCTTGGCTGTTTAATGGGCTCGCAAGTCAAAGTTCACGCGCCAACCCATCAACACTCCAGCTAGTCTACAACAACAACATTACGAAAAGCAACAACACAGCTACGCTGCAGCACTTTACAAGCGCCTTAATGAGTGTCAAAGGGTTTTAAGCGTGATTTAATCTAATTTTGGTGTCGACTGGCACTGGCGATGTCAACGCGCTGCTGCGGGACACGCCCCATAACGGTGATGATGAGGGTGATGACAACGAGTATATTTGTTTGTCTGTCTCTTTGGAGTACTGAAGTGGTTTAGCAGCGCCTTTGGCTAACGCGCACCTTTTGTATGTACTTGCCACGCCCTCTCTTCCACTGTCAACCTCATTCACTTCCGAACCCCTCCAGAGTTCTGCCGCAAAAGGAGAATAAATCTAATTTACCGTTTTGTGTTTGCTAAGCGTCGACAGGACTCACAGCCCGGTATGGCTTAGGCCAGTGACAAGCGTTTGTAAGCGCCTTTGCGGTGGTGTGCGGAGGGTGCAAAGCAGAGATTACCCGAATTTTAATGCGCGCGTGCCATTCTCGAAATATCTACCCGCGTGCATGGCGTTGAGACAAAGCGTCCACAGCTCACAACAGCAAGGTAAATGCCAAAAAGTGTTGTTGCTAGCCGAAATGGAGGTGAAATATTTTGTTGGAAAACAGTTAGGCCTGTCTTTATGTGCGTAGATTTGTATGTGTCTCAGTTATTTTCCACCAAAATGTTGTGGGAAAGTAAGGGACGTAAGCAAGGAGTTAGGAAGTGAGTTCAACTTTTGTAGCATTTCACTTTCTTTACTTCTTTTATTCCGCCTTTTACTTTATTCTAACATATTTTAGTTTGGAACTCAAACTTGTATCATAGTCTCTTAACCTTCTTGTTATGTTGACCATTTATTTTGGGTTTATAATTTTAATGTTTGTCAAGTCTTTTCCATTTGTCACATTTACTCTATCGTTTGTGGTTTATGCGTTTTAAATTTACTTTAAGGGTCGGAACTTTATTTGAATGGGTTTCTCTTTTTGCATTTTAATTTTTCATCGCTTTGTATTTTTGTACTTCAGAGTACAGTGATTTTCGGGCGCTAATAATAGTAGGTCGGAAAATTCTGACACAACAGGAAATCAAATATTTGGCAATGAGCAGGTAAACTCATTATCGCCTTCTCATTGTACACTATTTTACATATGGATAAGTATTTGAAACAATTTTTTTTAATATTATAATTATTTATTTGAGATTAGAAATGAAGATTACTTGGTTAATAGCCTTTTCACACAGCGAAATTAATTGATCAATTAAAATTTTGATTGTGAAACCAGTTTTTGCCCTTCAAACTACCGGCTACACGATAATCGATCAGCTGTTATACATTTTTGTTTTTGCTTTTCATAAAAAGTTGTTAAGTTTCATCAGCTGATTGCCGTTTTTAGCAGCGACATCTACCGTCGTGTAGTGTGAACAACAACTTGCAGGCAAAGAACGTATATACTATATAATTACAAACACTGACTTTGTCGCAGAGTTGAATTTCATTTTCAAATCGATTAAAATTCAATAATAAATTAATGAATATTTTTATTTTGCATAGTTAATCAATCTTAATCAACGTTTTAATCGAGCAGAGGCCGGTTAATTAATCAATTAGCTCCTGTGTGAAAAGGCTATAAAATATGTTATGAAGATACCAGGCAGACTTGGAATTTTTTTCTGGTACTGTTCAACAGAGTTGCTATCTAGAGATTTTAACACTTTTCTATAAAGAGTTGAATGAAATATCTGTTTATCTCCGGTATTTCCATGCAATCCATAACTTGAGTAAAAATTGAGATTATATTAACCACTAAAAATTGTTTTAGTTTTTTTCTGATTTAGTTCTCAAACAGGTGAAATCGAAAGATAACCACGCCAACTACATATAGAACGATTAAGTTCAAACCTATTAAAATGCGATAAAAGGCTAACAAAGAACATTCGAGTCTTAGTCAAAAGTACTGAAATTTGTCAGTTTTGATGTGAAATGTTACTGTTTTGCATGTTAACAGCTGTTAAGTAGATTATTTGTCAATGCAGTCGTACCCTTAAAACTTATTGTGTGTTTGTACGTGTTGTCAAATTTGTGTCATAACTTTTGACGTAATGTATTTTAGTTTTCTAGTATCTATTTTGTTTTTGTTATTTTTATTTTTGTTGTATTTAATGATAATTTTTATAATTTAAAATATTTTATTTTGCTTCCTCAAGGTTTCAAGATATGTATGTACAGTACACCCACAATTCAAAAGCATGTAATACCGCATTTGTAGCAAATAAATGAGATCATTATAAGCCAATTGGTAATAATTTCAAATAAACGTGTGCGCTTTTATTCGCCTGTACACTCATATACACATTCTAAGAGTATTATTCAGCCAGCGCTTGGTTTCACAAAACGCAATTTGTATGCTAAAGCCACGATTATTAATGGCAACAAATGCTTGTAATAGTGACACCAAAACCAATGCCACTAAATATAAGTAAAATAGCTGAAGGAGGACAAATTGAAAGCGTTGAATTTCAACCGAAAATCCACCGCAAGCCACAGCTGGGACTCCACTTTTAAGCGGTGATACAGAAGTGCTGGTATTTGTGTGCTTCAAGTGGAAAAATTTTCAATTTTGATATGTGTGTGTATGCTCATATATATTTGAGTATGAAGGTAGAATATTATAAGCAAATCAATGGCGTTCCACTTTGCTTGAGTGTGTGTGTGTGCTCGCTTTCACATTTAAGCTACTTATTTGCATATTTTTTCTATGTAAACCTTAAATCCGCTGAAATTTTATATACTGGACCAAATGGACCATGACCAAGCATTAGCTATGACATAATAAAATACATATATATATATCTACTTATATAGCTAGTCTCGAGCATAAATATATTCAAATTGAACAACAAATCGCCTTCAAATGTAGTCTGAAATTTCCATGAAACACTCTCTCGCATATTTAGATCCACTCATGGCCAGCTTAGCATATGGCTGTGTCCCAGTTTCTTTGCAGCCTTGTTTCTCTCCTTCTCCAGCGTCATTAGCGGAAGCGGAAAGTGCCGTGTCCAATGTGGTAGTGGAAGTGACAAATTCGAATCACTTTGTTTCGGTAAGCAACGTTCTACCGACCCCCCGCCAACTTTCCTTCCGCCGTGACGCACTAGCTCATTGCGTAGCTATTTTGAGTTCGAGTCCTCCAGTCGCCAGTTGCTTCGGCTGATTTATTTCGCTTTATTTTATTTTTTTGTATTTTTGGCGCTTCAGAATTATTGCTTTGTGCTTTCAGCATGTACTTGCTCGCTCGTATTTCATCATACATATGCGTTTTTTTTTTGTTTTCGCAAATTTTATTTATTTTTTATTTTTTTTTTGTGTTTGATGGCGTGTAACTTTCAGACTTTTGCCATTTGTCTTAAGCTTTTGGTTCGATGAGGAAAAAAGAAAGTCTAGCTTGTTGTCTAAAAATAGCTGTTTGATTGTGGTTGAGTTTGGCTGATTTGTGCCACAAATTTCATTGATATCGACGACTAAGGTGAGGAATAATTTCTTATTTTGTATTAAATAATCGCAATTTTTAAATTGACTTCCATTGGCCTTAAATCTTAGCTCTCGTTAAATTTTGTTAGTTTATTCGATAAAAAAATTTATCGATATACTTTTAGGAACATAATTAATCGATAATTATTTATATTTTTCTTTCATTATAACTTTTTTATTTTATTATTATTCTTTTTTATAAAAAATTACGATGAATTTTTAGGAGCATAATTAATCGATATTTCTTGTTTTAATTTTTCATTTGAAGTGTTAATTTTATGTTTTTATTTGGGTTGTTGCTAAATTTTCGTCGTTTTTCGATTAGAAAAAATATCGATAAATTTTATGAACATAATTAATCGATACATTTTCGATAATTTTTTTTGCTTAAATTTTAAGCCTTTTTATTGGTTTTAATAATATAATACAATTAATATATTTTATGATGATTAAAATAAAATATATTTTTTTTAGTTTGCTAGTCTCAAACAATCAACAGTTAAACACAAATGAAAATCCGCAAAATATATATCGGCAAAGTTGAAAAATTCGACAATCTCGAGCTATAAATCGATAAATTTATCGATATAATTTATAATATTAATTAATCGATCATTTTGAATAAGAATTTCGATTATTTCTTGACGTTTCTTGTTCCAGATATTATTATAAATTTTACTTTTACCCATCATAAAGTTTAAATTTGTATTCACCTCTCTACTTCGCTACTTCAATCACTTTTCGCTTCCGCATTTAAAATATTTTTATATTTTTCTGTTTCTTAAATTCCAATAGTTTTGGGTATTCTTTACCAAAAGATGTGCCAAAGATTGCTCCAAATATTTCTCAGAATAATATACATCGTCTTCAAATCGCTAGGTATTTTTTACTCAATGTTTACTGTTATTTTTATTGCTTTTGTACATATTGAATTTTCGTAGCATTAAAATAAATTGCTTTATATCACAGGGTTTTTCGTAGAGTCTTCTTTCACAAATACCCAAAACAAATGCTTACAGAGATACTCAACCTAAATATTATGCAAATAGTAAAGTCCCTTTTAAAGCAAACAAATGTCCAAAATGACAACTCAAAAACTTCTCAACTCACACAAATATTTACTTAAGAACAGAAAAAAAGCAAAAAATTTATTTGTGTACAGATTTATATTGATAAATGTCAAGTTGGTCATAGTAATACCCTTTCGGCCATAAAAACACTTATTTACTTTTTGCAAACTCAGTAAAAGGGTAAATGCAGCAGTGATATGTGGCAAAAGACACACATAAATAAGAAAATATTTGCATACTTAAAATAATTTATTTGTACTACCCAGTTGAGATTTCTTCATTCTTAAGGAGCTTATATTTCGAAGTGAAAATGAGAATCACTTAGAAATAAGTCAAGTTGAATCAGTTTTCTACGCTTCAAGAACTTTCTACATTAAAATAGGTGTCTAAGTACTTTCTCCTAGTGAAATGATATGGAAAAGTAAGAATATATAACCATAGGCTGGGCACATATCGACACAAAGAACAGAGATACAAGAAATGTCAAAAATTTAATTGAATAAAACATGTATTCTCCTGAGGTTCACAAAAAAACAAAAAATAATCCTTTGAAGTCCTATTAAAAATCTTTAAAAAATATTGATTGAAATACCTACTGGGTCTTCAGCTATGTTCTTCCATATGTTATGCAAATTGTGGATCCGTATCAGTGGCCTCGTCAGCGTTTGTGGGTAATTTGACAGCAAGATGTCAACATAAATAGTAATAAAAACTATACATACATATCTATATATAAAACATGAATATGTTGAATCTTAGACAAATCAATGTCAGTTCGTAAGTGGAAAGAAAGAAAGTAAAAAAGTAAGACACTTTGAAATAGGAGAAAATAAAATATCCGCAATATAAATAAGACCCACTTAGGAAGGAAGAAATCAAGTCATAAACACGACTACTGTACGGTGGTGGACTGAGAGGAGACGCAGGCAAATGACTTTGAGTCGTAAATCAAGTAAGAAAGAAATAAAGAAATAAAATAAGAAATAAACGAATGTAAAAAAATGGGGACAAAGTGGAGAGGGGAAGGAAATATAACTTTGGCCACGGAATTTTGGTACTAGAAATAATTTTTAAGTTTTGTGGAATGAAAACTAGAAGGAAATAGAAAAATATAATTTCGTTCTCAATAAGATCTCAATGAAATTCCTTTTTAGGCGACTTCAGGACAGATTACCCACCGTTGAGTCAAGAAGATAATTTTTTGCTTTTGGCCCCGAAATGTAGTCAACGTTTTTTGTCTTGACTCCAAAATGTAGGCAATATTATTTGGTTTTGGCTACGAAATATGGCCAACATTTCTCAATATTTAAGCAAATGTGGCCGTTTAAGAACGACTCATCGTTATCGTATTTAATAAGGGAATTTAACGAAATTGCTAAAAACAATATTTCATCATCTTATCTGCTTCATTTTCATATAAATAGTTTCAAAAATGTTTCAAAATATCACAAGAATTCACTTAAAACATTTCAGTAACTTAAGAAAACACAAATTATTTGCAAATTGCTCTCCAAGTTAGTAACGGTGTTGCATTTGCACTTCAGTGAAAATACCATGAACGCCTGTGTCTTTTAAATGTCACAACAGAAGTGTATGTGTGACCACTGGACCATACTCCTCAGCCACCACTCGAGTATGCCGAAGATGCAAGATGACAAGAAAGCGAAAATGCTTGAAGTTTGCCTCCAGCTTAATTTCCTCTTTTGTGATAGTACAGTCCTTTGTTCTTGTTGCACTTATTTACTTTCCTTTTTGTTCTTGTGGAAATAGTGTCGCTGCAGGAAATGAGCATGACAGGCGACTGGAGAAATGGCACGACGTTGTGCCACTTGCATTGGGTGTGTGTCTCGGCTATTATCTTGGCTCAGCGTAGCTCAGCTCCGTTGCAGCAGTAGATTTTTATTGTTTTTGTTGTTTCACTATCCCTTCTTGCAACTAGCGTTGTAATATATATGCAAGTATATACTTCCTTTAATATTTACTTCACTTCTTCTGTCTGTCTGTTTGTTTGTTGTCGCAAACAAATAATGCATTTCTCATTTCGTTTATATTTATTTTTGTGAGAGCGTGTTTACAGCGTCTTATACATAAATAAATGAGTATATTTTGTGCATTTGCACTTTTATCTGTTTTCGTCTATTTGATTTTGTACTTGCATTTAGTATTTATTATCTGCAGATTGTTTTACGCGAATATAAATGTGTTAGCTCTGAGTCACAATAGAGTGCAGTTTGACTAGAGAAGCTTGTGCTTTAATTGATGGCACTGATTTGTAATGATTTTGAGAGTTCATGGTTGCATTTCTTTTTCGTTTTTTATTTAGGAAAATTTTACTCGAACCGAAGTGTTTAATGATCTGGTAATCCCGGAAGGAAGTAACTAATATAATTTTAATTTTAATTTTAATTTTAATTTTAATTTTAATTTTAATTTTAATTTTAATTTTAATTTTAATTTTAATTTTAATTTTAATTTTAATTTTAATTTTAATTTTAATTTTAATTTTAATTTTAATTTTAATTTTAATTTTAATTTTAATTTTAATTTTAATTTTAATTTTAATTTTAATTTTAATTTTAATTTTAATTTTAATTTTAATTTTAATTTTTAATTTTAATTTTAATTTTAATTTTAATTTTAATTTTAATTTTAATTTTAATTTTAATTTTAATTTTAATTTTAATTTTAATTTTAATTTTAATTTTAATTTTAATTTTAATTTTAATTTTAATTTTAATTTTAATTTTAATTTTAATTTTAATTTTAATTTTAATTTTAATTTTAATTTTAATTTTAATTTTAATTTTAATTTTTAATTTTAATTTTAATTTTAATTTTAATTTTAATTTTAATTTTAATTTTAATTTTAATTTTAATTTTAATTTTAATTTTAATTTTAATTTTAATTTTAATTTTTAATTTTAATTTTAATTTTAATTTTAATTTTAATTTTAATTTTAATTTTAATTTTTAATTTTAATTTTAATTTTAATTTTAATTTTAATTTTAATTTTAATTTTAACTTTAATTTTAATTTTAATTTTAATTTTAATTTTAATTTTAATTTTAACTTTAACTTTAATTTTAATTTTAACTTTAACTTTAATTTTAATTTTAATTTTAATTTTAATTTTAATTTTAACTTTAACTTTAATTTTAATTTTAACTTAACTTTAATTTTAATTTTAATTTTAACTTTAATTTTAATTTTAATTTTAATTTTAATTTTAATTTTAATTTTAACTTTAACTTTAACTTTAACTTTAACTTTAACTTTAACTTTAACTTTAACTTTAACTTTAACTTTAACTTTAACTTTAACTTTAACTTTAACTTTAACTTTAACTTTAACTTTAACTTTAACTTTAACTTTAACTTTAACTTTAACTTTAACTTTAACTTTAACTTTAACTTTAACTTTAACTTTAACTTTAACTTTAACTTTTAATTTTAATTTTAATTTTAATTTTAATTTTAATTAAATGTCCTTAATTAAGAAAAATATTCAGAAAATATAATAATTTAATTAATATGCTAGCGGAATAAAAAAATATACTTTTTGAGCTCAAATAAAACTGTTATGAGGAAAATGAATTTCATTCAATGCCAGCCAAAAAATTGTGTCACAATTCTGCGAACAAAATAGCACTAAACTATGAACATGTGTCTGTCTGTGAATTTTTGTATTTTATTAAATTTTTTGCGAGCATGCTTTTGACTGTTTTTATTAAAAATATTTGTGTATCTAAATATTTCTATGAAATCTACACTCACCAATATACTAAATATATATGAAATATTCTTTATGCATTTATTTAAAAAAATTTACCAATATTCACGCACACAAAAAGCACAGTTTGAACAAAAATTTCAATAACAAATTTTAGCGAATATTTATGGAATTCATGCACTATTTGTTGTATATGGATAGATACCAAGGCTTCTCGAGCGTAAACATGTTTTTATCTCCCTCAATTCCTTTGTGGCACAATATTTTCAATATAGCCCAAAAGTATGCAATGTGATGTAGTAGCTAACGTAAATATTTATCTTGTTTCATCACGCGAAATTCGATAAATTTTTCTAAAAAATGAGCAACGAAACTTTGTCAATAATTCACACAGAGAGTTTAGAAAATTAACCAAATGTATGTATATATCGCTTATCTAAAAGCGCACTTAAGCGCTGATTGCCTAAAAGTATTCAACAGATATTTATTTTCCGCCAAAAACCGCAATGAATCAACAATTGCGCTTCTACTGCGGATGGTGTGGATGAGCAACTTTCGAGAGTCAAGTGATGAACTTTTAATTTAATAACAGTTAAATGTGCAATTGCTGTTGGTCACTCAGTGTGGTGGGCTGTGGCCGATGATATGCCTTTGGGGGGAGCTACAAAATGCTTCAGCCAAGTGTATTTATGCATTGACAAGAGTGTTTTGTAGCTGAAATTTTGCGGTTGCAATTGTTTTTGTAGCTGCTCTTATGTGTTTCGTTTGTCTTGCGTTGCCACGTTTTAAGAGCGCAGAATATTTATTTGTGTGACTGTATGTGTATTGCTGTTGCGCCACAGTTATACAACTTTTCATTGTTTTACCATTTCTTGCTGACAAATCGCCGACATTTCGGATACTTTAACAAATTTTTGAATTTAACAACTTTGCCATTTTTGAACTTTTCCACTTGCCGCTTAGTAGTTGGTTAGCTCAGCGCCGAAAAGTATGCCAAATAAAATTAATGTGCTTTGCAGAAGAAGCTCCATAGGCAGCCGGCGGGCAATTGAAGTAAATAAAGCACAGCGCAAGCGATTAAGATTTTCAAAAATTTCAATAAAAGAAATTTACATAAAAAGTTTGGACGATTTTGGTGAGGGGTAAAAGTGGGAGTGTTATGGGTGGGGAGAGTAATAGGCGTGTAAATACTTAAAAAGAAATACAGCAGATGTGAAAAATTAGTAGCTCTGTATTTATATAAATGTTTAGAAAAGTCTACAATAATAAAAACGAGAAAGATGAAAGCTTTTAGCATAAGCCAAAGTCGAGTAAAGTGCCATTAGTACTTTCCTTGAAGTAGACATTTAAATATTGATTTAAAATACCACCATTCTAATGTTGGTGTACTGATTTTGCTTTTTATTGTATCTACTAAGCCTGCTGTTTACTATATACTAAAGATATTATTTGCCACTTTTTATTTTAAGGCCCTTTAGGATATATAGATATAGTTGAGTGATCCCTATGGAAAGTTTTTTTACATATCTGCCTGATAACATATCTCATTCTTCACTTTTTTTACAAATCGTAAAGGTGCTCTGCTCTAACTATTAGGATGTGACGTTGAAATTACTAGAAATTATAGTTTGAAGTATACTTTTAGGCCACCACTACATGGCACCATTTCGCAGTAAACGAATTAAACTATATTGTTCAAAATAAATTCCATTCCTCACAAATTGCAAATATTAAAGTTATTATAATCTGACCATTGGTCGTGGGTACAATAAAAGAAAAAATATAAACATTTTGGTATACCTTTAGGCTGAGATGATTTTTCAGCAATTTAGTAACGCTTAGATCTTTGATTCACAAAGAAAAAAATGTAAAATTTGCTTGAATAACAGATAAGTTCCACGAAAGTATGAGTTTACAAAAGACTAAGAAAGAGATGCAGTACGGATGAAGAGTTTAAGATAGTTTCTAGAAGCTCCTAGCATACCTTTAGGAGTCAACAGCTTCAGTGTCCCTCGAAAGCGATTATTTTGAGAATTAAAACAAACTCACAGCAGTACAAATACTCAAACAAAGTTACATCTGTAGCAAAGTAAATTCCATTTTTTCGACATTTTATTTGATCTCACAAAGCTTAAAGCTTTGCTTGCAGTCTGCAGTTATCTCTCAGCCAATCTAAATGTTCGCAGCAGCAGTGCAATGCCTTCATAAATATCCAATGCAAATGGTTGCCTTGTAGTTTGCTTATTGAATTAATTTTAGCTAAATCATATGGCACACTCGAATCAAAGTGGAATGCATAAGTAGGTCGGCGGTGGCTAGGGCAGATTGTGCAGCGAATTGTGCATAGAAATACCGAGCTTTGTGTTGGCAATTTACATATTAAAGACTCTTTGGGTGTGTGTGCAGGAAAATCCATTATTAAATATGCTCTTTTGTTGTGTGTTGGGTATTGATTAAAGAGTAGATAAAGAGGGGTTTTAGAAAACTACGATGTAGTGAAATGTTTGAATTCTTTGTCAAAAGAATTGTAATTGAAAGTGTGAACTTAGTTATTCTCGTTCCTTTATCATGACGTCACAGTCTAATATAAATATGAGTTTGATATCCTAAGAAGGGTTTAAAGCTTAAACTGTAGTAATTTCTTTAATATTTAAACACTCGAGGTACTGAACATTTTTGTCGAGGTAATTATAGTCCTCTTTAAGAGGAAAAAAGAATAATTAAAATCGGTCAGTAAATACGTATTTTATAGACATCTCTATTGCAGCGCCACCTGTCGTTTGTTAACTTGTCAATATTGCTTCTCCAAATTCAGCTACTAATACCATGGATAACAATGTTACATGAGGCAACTACTAATTTGCACTTTCAACAAAAAGCATTCATGCCTCAACTACAACACTTTATCACCAAAATTTCAATAAGCTCATCGGCAACAAAGCGTTAAATTGCCAGCAGAGTAGCTACGCCTAGAACTTGCTTGACTGCCTGAATGAAACACCATGCTGAGCGCAACGTGTCTACCAGAACCTGGTTGCATGCTTTTGTGGCAGGAACAATAGCTGACCAAAATAATGTTGCAGTTGCAACAAGAATCTGCCTATCAGTTGGCTGCATGTGGTGCTTCGGAAAATTGTGCAATGTAGGCCGTTAATTGGCAGTAAGTTTCAAACCGATACAAAGGTCACGCTGTGAGAATTGTGGACGTGCAACAAGTAGCTTAAGCTTCTTTGAGAATAGTTTGCAATTATTTTCATACAAACACATTTGCGTTTCATGCTCAATTAAGCGTAAATAACACTTTATGTGACAGCAATTGAATGGAGTCGCCTCCCACAAAAGCTTTCGAAAATCGTAAATTTCAAAAGTTGTAGTTCTGCGAACCTGTATGACTAAAGCTGCTTGCCGCACAATAACGTCAAATTATGGCTCTACTACTAGTTGAATACCTGCTTAAATTTCCACAAACACCAACAAAGCGCACTAAAGCTTTTAGCCATATTTAGTGGAATTCCCCCTTTCGAATGGACGCATCTTCTAAGCATTCAGCCAATTAAGCTTGTTTCCTGCTGTATGCTGTGGCAACAACAAACAACATAATTCACTTAATTTGCTCTGCCGCATAACAGTTTAACCACAAACGTTGCTGCTACATGTGTACACAACAACAACAACAATACAAGCAACAACATTTAATGCGAAAACTGAAAATAAAAGCAGCTAATATCAATTAAGCAAATAACCAGAATTGACCGCAATATCCCGGCCTCTTCGCTACGCTAGTGCGCCCCCTGCCGCTTCATAGTCGTATGCTCTTCATGTAGCTTCCTTTGTTTCCCTCCACTACTACTCTCTGTACTCTTTCACCTCCATCCAGTACTTAACTACCCCTTTACCTATTCTCCTCTCTTTCATTTACCGTTACTTGTACTTGTTCTTCCTGCTCCTTTGAACTGGTTCTGCTAATTTTCACCTGTTTTCACCGCATATTTCCGCATTTCATTGTGTACGTAATTCGTTGAAATTAATTCTCGTCGCTTTGTGTTGCACTAATTGTCGCAATTTGCTAAACATTAATGTTGCAACACATGGCCAACGCGCTGTGACACCGCGCTGACTTGAGGTTGAGTGACGGTAATAATTTCTTGTGTTAATGGACAGCTGTGGTGGGTAGTGAGCAGTGGCGCTGAACAAGATTAGTGTTTAGCTATGAACCATATGAAAGCAGTGTTGCTTGGAAGAGGATATAAATTATTTCGTGGCTTTGTATAAGACTGTCTCAATGGCGATTTGTTTTTGTGGCAGTTTGAAAGGATCTAGCGGAATGTAGTAGTGATAATTCTTGGAGAAGTGTAAATTCTCGTCTATATCTTTATTTAGTTTGTTATAATTTAAATAATGTGGACTTGAAATTTTTTTCTCCCTGCGATCCATGATCGTTATTACCTTTGATCACATCAAAACACTTTGATCTGCTTTTAATACCTAATGATATTCTAAATAGTACTTTAAAGGAAGTTTCTATCTTAGGCGTCTCATCTCTCTTCTCTATAACCAACAGTATATTTTAGGAGTAATAAAACTTATATCAGCAATTTTGTATACGTGGCTGTCATTGTTTTAGTCAGAACACACGGTTTAATGATTCTGAAGCTTATCATAGGAATATAAATCTATTTCGAAGGGTATTTCTTATTACTTTTTATTTTCATTTTTATCTGTTGTCAGTTCGATGTGGATGCCAAAATTCTAAGAAAATGTCAATGGTGTTTCGCAGCTGCACGTCAAAATTTTTTTTTCCAAGGATCGTGCTTTAATTCCTAATTATGATGTCTGGACCAATGTATTATCTGTTACGGAAAGATTAACATTCAAAATCATAGATCACCGCCTCTGTTTTGAACAGAAAATATCTAGCTAATGTGCCCTAATACAGTTGTTAGAGAGGACTTATCAGATTTATGTATTAAAGGATCCGGACATTGGATATATCGAATCCATATATGTATATTGAAAAAAAACTTCGAGTTAGAGAGACTTCGAGTTATAGAATTTTCATTAAAATATTATATTTTTGAAAAAGCTGTAACCTTATTTATTTACTACATAGTACATACGTTAAAACATGGATTTTGTGATTTTGTTTATTGCAGTTTGCAATTGTTTGGCTCTTGACGTCTGTATCCCACGCCTTTGTTACATGGTTTATGCAATCCATAAGTGTAATATCATATTTTTTGTTTGACTACATGCGATATAGTAAGACTCATTTAAAATTCTACCTCGATTGTAAAATTTAAAATTTTGTATTATGCCCTGGTCGAAAAGTTCGATTTATGGAAGGAAATTTGTATGGAATTTGCCTTCTATTGCCAATTCAAGAGTTCGAGTTATGGAGAACTTCGAGTTATAGAAGTTCGAGTTATGGAAGGAAATTTGTATGAAATTTGATTTCTAAACGCTATTGCCAGTTCAAAAGTTCGAGTTATGGCGATCTTCGACTTATAGAAGTTCGAGTTATGGAAGTTCCACTGTATTCTATTCCAAACAAATGACCGAAAATTGGCGTAATTTTTTAATGTGGAATGAAAGGACACTAAGCGGATAATTTTCACATAATTTTTGCATAAACGACCCAAGAAATAGGGTACTGAGTCAATTGCAGGATGGTATAATCGATATATGGTGATATGGTGCCTAGGGAAAAGTGATAAATTCTAATCAAATGTCTCAAGTGTCTTATGAGAAATTCGTCTTAGTAGAAGGTGACCTCATTTTGAACTAATCCCCCCATGAAGATTTTCTGGGCAAGGCCTGTAGCTAAATTCTTGTTAAACTAATAGTTTCAAATATAACCGTTGTATATCAAGATGAGTTAGTTATCAACCGATTTCTCTGTCTTAGGAATTTTCTAAATTAGAAGGATTGTCACAGAGTCTTAATTCATTAACTCTATTAGAGTGTGGGACTGCATCCACTTTTCAGTATATTCTCTCTCTTCTGGCCAGTTTTAGAAATGACAGTTAGACAAATATTTCGGCAGTTTTGGTTATTTCTTGGCTCTCCCTTTCTAAAATTTGACATAATCTCTCCATAGTTATTCATAAACATGATGGAAGAGTAGAGTGCTAAGCCACACCAGAGAAAAGCGTTACACTCTGAAAGTCATCAATTTTATTTTCATTTTTAGCTTTTATTACTTTTATATATAAAAAGCATTAACTGATATTGTATTGCTATTTTCACTCCTCTACGCTACAATCACTTACTAAGTTACGTTTATTACTCTCCACTTTGTCTCTATTCTACTTCTAATGCCCTTTCCATTAGTTTTATTATATTTACAAGTTAACAAAAGCATTTTACTTAAACCTTTAGTTGGTGATAAAAGCAAAACGCTGTCGAAACGTGAAGTGACTGAAAGCCATTTTATTGTTGCACTCTTAAACATTAAGTGAAAAGGGTAGTGATAGTGTTATTGCAATGGAAGTAATAACAATATAAGGGACTGGAAATTGGATTGATTTTGCGAGATTTAATTTCTTTAAAAGTATGAAAATATACTTTTTTGCCTTCAAAAATTTCAGAATTTTTTTTTGTAAATCAAATTAAATTAATTTTTGTAATATTTTTCAAGAATTTTCAATATTTTCCAGCATATTTTTTTGTACTCTCCTAACCTAAAAACAGTCTAAGCACCATAACTCCTCCAAAATTCCTCAACAAATAGGCAATATAACGGTATTTATAATGCCCACTCATTGTGTATGTGAGTGATTGCAAATTCTTAAGTCCATGTCATATTTTATTTATGCTCACTTTCGTAAAGATATAAAACTTGTCACAACAAATTGTTTGGATAAACAAAATGCCTTATAAATTATTTATAAGCGTTCCACCTCAGCGCCTATGCACCGTTACGTGCGCAATTTGTCACCATAGCGAGAGAGCAATGACCGCGTTGCTGCTGACGCACGACACACAATACTCGTACAAACGACAGCAATTCGAATGTAATTAAAATGAAGGATTGCTTATGGAAATATTTTTGGCTGCTGCTTGGCGACGCTCGATGGCGCACAAAAGTATGCTTTATTTTCGTCAATTCTGTATGGCGCACAAATGTATGCCCCGATTTATGGCATTGTTCTGTTAGGCAGATAGACACGTGCGAGGGTTGGATTGTGCTTTGGATTCTGAATTTATTGGCGCATATTTAAAGGTATTTAGGACTAGTTCACAAGTTTTGCTTAAAAGTGTAACAAAATAGAAAATTATAAAAGGGAGTACGAGTATGTCGTCTTATTGTGAGACATTTATTACTTATTTATGAAGTGATTGCTTTTAGGAAATTTTGGCAAAACGGTTATTATTTTGCCAACTGCTCCCAAATTAAGTGTGATTGATGGGTTGCTGCATGGATATATTATGCATAAATATTTAATCGGGAATTGTTCGAATCACACAGGTCGTGGTTAGCTCTTATCAAAAGTGCTATATGCCTATCATATTGATATGCCATATCATATTATGTACCCAATTCGTTGGAAATAGTTTTCGAAATATAAAATTTCGCCTAAAAGTAGGCAGTACCACATCTAATGTTAAATATTGGTTCGTCTCTGTAATATAATTTTAGGATTCTAGCGTAACTTTTTTAAGGAGTTCTGGGAGTTTTAGGAATATTGGTATTTTTAACTTTTATATGCGATAACTATATTTCTCTTTAAGATATCCAATCCAATACCAACTTCAAATGCAATAAACATACAGTTAGCTTTTCATGAGTTTCTTATTACACGAATCTCATTTAATTGTGTCAACAAGCGGATCCTACATTTTGCACGCATTTCACAAGTAATTTACGTTTTAATTGAAGTTGTTAAGTCAAGCACTTAATGCGACGGGCATTTAGGTGAGAAAACATGAGCTGATAGTTGGTGGAGTAAAAAGGAAGACTAAAAAAGCTACAATAATACCTGCTTTCTTTTAAATTTATCTGCTTTTAAATTTTCATTTTCGACTTTCCTTTTTTTCTTCTTTTTATGCCAATTTTCGCTTGTTTGTTTGTTTGCTTTGTGTTGTCTCTTCTTAAGCTTTGTGTAACGAGCCGTGTGAATTGTGTAGTGCAAAGTTAATCAGCAACGCAGCGGAGTAGGAGGTGTTAAGAGTAAAACCGAGCCTCTTGACATAAGCAAAAAATATTAAAATCTAAAGAAATGTTCAAAATAGTGAGGAACTTAATTTTAAAACAAAAAAAATATTGAAGAAAAATGTAAAAAAGTATTAAGCTATAAATATTTATATTAAAAAATATCTAGAATTATAAAAAATTTGCTTAGAAAAAAATATAAATATATTTTCTTCATAAAAATATTAAAAAAGAAAAATAAAAAAAATTCAATGAAAAAATTAAAAAAATTGGTAATTATATATAAACCTATTAGTAAAAAATAATTTTTTTAAAATAAATTAAAAATACAAAAATAATTTAAATAAAAATTATTTTAATAAAACTTTAAAAAGATAATAATTTAATAAATAGTAAATACAAAATTTATATTTTTTAAGTTAAAAGAAAATTATTTTTTTATAAAAACATGAAAAAAAATGAGTAAAAAAATTAAAAAGTTTCAGTGAGAATTTAAAAGTAAACTTTTTTGATAAAAAATTTAATAAAAATAATTTTAATGGATAATACATTTTTTTAATACAATCGTACAGTATAACCCTAAGCTACGTATATGGAAGTTGTTTGAAGTTTTTATTAATTTCACTCATTGATTAATGGATATGAAATATAACTTTAATTTCAGTACTTTTTGAAGCAATAAACACAAACATATGTTACAGCAAGAGAAAGTCAGAAGCTGTAAAATATTTAAACTTTCAGAATAAACTATAGTTTTGCATTCATAAATACATATATACATATACACATACAACTACACATCTACCCACGTTTGCCGCGCACCATTTTATCTCGAACAAAATTTCAATTACAAAATCAGCATAGTGAAATGAGCCCGCCGGGTAAAGTTGCGCATACGCACCGGTGTGCTTTGAAACAACGCGCCCACACAAGCCAACGCATACACATACCCTCATATACATATGTGTATACTGAAGCAAGTGGAAAGTTTAAGCTATCATAATGCGAATGTCAGTGGCACGCTCATGTAGTTGTACACCTACACACACACTTACAACAACAACAAATTAGTAGCGAAAAAAATTATTTTATGCTTCTGGGCCTCGAGTTGCCTGGTGCTAAGTAACACTATGAGTTATAATGTATGATTGTATATATGTGTGTGTGTGTTGTTGTTGTGCTACGGCCAATTTAAGTTGTTTCATTTACTGTTATGTTATTATATTACTTATGTTGATTACTTGTTTTCCGTTTTATTATTGCTTCTCATTCTCTGATACACTCCACTCGTCTGTGTTATTTATTGTGGTTGTTTTAACTCCATATTTTGCCCATTCGCCTTATTGTCATAATGTTGTTGTCGTAATTACTTTTAACTGCTACTAAATAGGCTGTATACATATGTACATATGTTTGTGTATAAATAAATAAAGTTAGGTTTTCGCTGCGAAAAACTTTTCCCCTGGCAGAGTGAGGTTGTGTATCAAAGTTAGCAAAATGTAGTGTGAGTATTGGAAAATTATTGAAAATTTAAATGTTTGTTTTATTTTTAGAAAGGTTGTGGAAAATTTACTTTGGAAAAACCATCAATGATTAGAAAGAGCGTATACTCATAACGGTAGTCTTCCTTATCACAGAGAAAATATCGCCCATAACCTCACTTAATGAAACAAATTAAAACACTAATGAACAATAACAAAACAATTCATATTTATAGCAACAAATTATTTATTCATTTAGCTTACATAGTAAGTGTTGCCACCCTTTTAAGATGTGCAGTATAAAAAAATAAAATAAAAAATGTTTCAAACTTCTCTTCTCTATACGAAAAAAATTTAAGTTTAAATGTACACAATTTTTTTTAGGATTGCCACTTATTAACAAAATTTATTAAAAAAATTGGCATATAATAGAGCTATGAACCACACTAGGTTCAGCATAAGATCACTGAAAATTCGAAAATAACTGTGAGAATTTAATGGGTTTTTTTCGTTAGGGTTGCCACCCTTTTTAAATTGATACGTGATTTATTTAATACATTGTAAAGCGCTATTATGGTGGCAGTTATGCCAGAGTATATCATTAAAGCATTGACGAACATTTGTTTTTCATTTGTAATCGAGTTGCCACTGTTGAAAAATATTGTAAAAATACAAAATTCAATATTAGGTTAATTTGAAATCAAAATAAGTTATTTCTAATATTTTTAATGAAATTGGCAACAGTATATTCTTTGTTTTAATTTTTTAGCAGAGTTGCCACCTGTATTTAAAGAATATATTTTTAGTAAAATAAAATTTTTTATAATTGTACCCAAATTTGTAACAGTGTTGCCTTATAAAAAAAAATTACTAAATTTTTTTATTTACATTTTTTAGTAAAAACTATTTAATAGTGCTTCATATTCTTTTGTAAAGAAATGTCTAAATTATCTAAATTTTATTAGTTACTTAGTTAACACTTCAATAATTTCTGTATGCGTAAATTATCCGAAAAGGTTGCCTTTCGATTTGCCTGACCGCACTTTAACACTTATTGAAAAAAAAATAATAATTTCGTTAGTTGCTTGCGGAATTTATGTTTGAGAACTTGCCGAAGTTGAACAACTGTTCAAATAACAAATCAAATAAATATTTTCACAGCACAAAAGAAATTCCGCGCTCCATTATCAAGATCAAAAGCAAACTGATTAATAAACACAACGAAATTCATTACGGAGGTGGCAGCAACAGTAGTAACAACAACACGCAACAAATTGTCGACCGACAGCGCCCTCGCTGGGAGCCTGAGCAATATTTAGCAGCCTACAGCCGTGACGCTTGTAAACTTTCTATTGAAACATGTTTTGCATAGAATAATAATCATTTCTGACACTCTGGCAATATGGCGCAGCAATTTGTGCGCGCGCCCTCTGCGTTTGCAGTCAGGGCATTTTGCCATTCTTCAACTTAATTTAATTGAAAAGTTGAACTGCAACAGCAACAATAGCAGCCAAGACGTCCCCCTCGCCCCCAGCAGCAAGCGGCAACAGCTGCAACACAGTGGCAGCAGTAGCAGCAACAACAACATTCACAAATGTGTTGTTGTCAGGTAGCAGTTGGCAATTTGTTGTCGCCTTTAACCTTTAAGCTCTCTAATGCCCCACCGCTTGGCGCTGGCAGCGTCTTGCTGTAAATTTCTCGGCAATTGGCTCACCTGCTTCGCGTTCGCTTCGTGTTCTTGTGTGTGTTTTCGTTTGGTACAGTTATTTACGGTGCCAAAGGTGAATGGCGTCACGTAACGGTACGTTTATTGCTTGAACTTAACACTAACAAATTGCTAGCGCAAATTGGGACTTAAATGTCAGTTACTTTGTTTTCTCATTTTTTTTGTAGTATGCGAGATAATAGTGATTGTTATTTAATTGTAATTTTAGGGCAGGAATAAGAAGCAATAATATTTTATTGTGGATTTATATTTTTGAGCGCGTAATAATTTTTGGCGCTTAACTTTTCAAAAACAATTTAAATTTTTCAAAATTTTTTTTCAAAAATTTGTCTGAAAACTTTTTTTTTCGAAATTTTTCTTCCAAACTCAAAATTTTTTTTAAAACATTATTTTCAATTTTTTTCAAAATTATATTCAAAAATGTATTTAAAATTAAAAAAAAAAAATTAATTAAAAAAAAAATTTTTTTTTAATTTTTTTTTTATTTTTTTTAATTTTTTTTTTTACCATTTTTAATTTTTTGAAATATGTGTTCCATTTTATTTCAAAACTTTCTTTAACTTTCTTTACTAAAACTCTTTGTTTTCAAAGGTTTTTTTAATAAAAAAATAAAAAATATTTATCAAATTCATGGCCACTACCACTAAACTACACTCACCTCACGTCTTTCATGTTTTTTTTTTATTTAAAATTTTATTTGTTGACAGTATGTGTTGCTCAAATAAAGGAAAGGGGCAAATTGGGTTAATGAATATTAATAGTATAACTAATGTCTCTGTCTCAACTTCTATGTCAATATTGATAAAACGTTTCGTTGTATGTCGCATGTTTTAAATATTTGTGCAGTGCATTATAAAAGTTTGGAAAAATAAAAATAATTAAAAGAAAAATAAGGAAAAGACATTTTAAATAAATTTAAACACTTCATCAGGAAAACAAAAAACATTGCATAATATGTATAAATAATATAATACGTAAATAATATGTATAAAAAAAATACAAATTTTGTTTAATTATGACGAAGAAAGTGTTTTAATATAAATATTTTTACAGCAGTTTCTTGTTTGCTCTATATTTTGATTGTTTGTTGACAAAATTTCAGAATAAGTAAACAACAGAATCTTATTATATAATGAAATCCACAAATAAAAACAGGCACAAAGATTTGTGATTCACAAAATCCACGAAATATCTATATATATATATATATACACTTCAAAAAATTCTCTCTAATTTTCAAAAAGAGAAGTAATTGCTTCCTTAATTTATTTATTTCATTCTTTATACAAAGAAGAGTATAAAGTTGTGAGTGTACTTTGTTTAGACCCTCATCTCGCGGAAACACCGAAGTTCCAGAATCCATTATAGCCACAAGTATTTTGTCTATGAAGATAATTCCTAGATAATCGGCCCTATTCCCGTTGTCGTTGTCGTTTTAATAGTCGTTTCTAAGTCGTTGTCGTTCTTATCGTCGTTTCGTTCCTAAATTGGTATTCTTGAAGTATATCGTAACGCCTAAGAAAAGTTATCGAAATTTGTCTACATAATTTATATAGTATACATTAAGGAGCTATTTTCCCATATAAAAATTTCTTTCTTATGCAACGAGACACATTTTTAAAGCAGTCCTTAATGGATTTTATGCTATTCTATATTGAATCTAAACAACGTTATCACTGTAATAATTGTACTTACGTACAACAATGATAGTCTTCCATCTCTATTTGATTTTTTAAAAGAAGTAGTGGTGACATCTGCGTCCTCCAAACTTTCTTCTGAAATATGTTATACTTCCAGCGTCTCATGCTCCTTGCTTCTGGCTAATCCGACTACTCTAACTAGTGGTCCAGCCAAAGGAGACATGGGTATCTGTTTATTAACTCCACCTCTTGTTGGAGTACTATTTTTTCTTCATTTTGAATTTTAAGATCTTTCATTTCTTAAATATATTCTTAGATATAAAAATGCAATTTTATTAATGCCAACAATTTGTGAGAAAAAAATATCCCTCCCAAAAATCGAAATTTAAAGAATTTTTTCCCTTTTCTAAAGTCCTTGGCATATGCAGGATATTTTTCCATTTCAGAAATTAAAATATCAAACTGTTTCCGATTTGGAATTTTCATCATCACTTCAAATATTCCTTCAAACAACCGCGTCGTTTCTATGTCGCTCACAATTATAGCAACGACAAAAAACGACTGTTTCTATGTCGTTTCTATAGTCGTTTCAAATTAGGGAATCTCAATTTATTTTCGATAAATGTCGTTAACGCCAACAGGAATGCCAAATAGGCGTTCTTAAGTCGTTTTAAAACGATAACGACAACGGGAATAGGGGCGAATAGTATACCCAAAGGAGTCTTGCGATAGCCGTTCCCATACCTAAAGATTCTGTACTGCAATCTAGGCTAGTATAATAAAAAAGATGAATTTATAAAGTACCTTTCTAAAGATATTAATTCAGTTTTAAGTCTTGAAACTTAATGTAGTAGAACCAACTTCTCAAGCGAATACCTTCTCCAAACATCGGTTGTTTTAATTAATGATCGGTTTGAATGGTATTAAAATACTGTCATCAATTCAATGCGCTAGTCGCATAGCATATAAATCATCATTTGACCAAAAAATATATGGTCTGAAACAAACTTATTCCTCATTCCTATTTGAAATCTTTTCTGAAAAGGTATATCAAAACACTCAGCTCTTTGGAAACTCTACTGTACCAACTCAATTCCTACATTAAACTCGAGTTGAATGATGGTTCATAAATCATGGTTTTGCGTTAAAATATAATTGACAAGACAAGACTCGAGTTTAAAATTAAACACTACGCCAAAAAATTCAAAACTGCCAACTATGCGAAAATTTTTTCATACAACACCTGGTGACATCTTTTTCAAAGGAGTTTAAATGATGCGCTCCCTCTCCTCTAATTATTCACGATGTACATATATTACTTTTCAGATTAACATGAAAGCTATATTGCACAATCAAAGAAACACTAAAAATATCAGCAAGTCTAACATTTTATTCGTAATTTTATCAGAATTATAAATTTCATTTGCGGCCTTAACGTGCCATACAACGCCTAATGAACGGTAGAACTGAACGAATATCTGTATAGACACCAGGAAATTCGGGTTGCCCACAACCTTTGCCAAATGACACTATTCCAACTTGTTCACCATTTGAATTAATAGCCGGTCCGCCAGAGTCACCAGCGCACGCATCTCTGCCGCGACTTGCGGCACACATCATTGTGTTCGTTAACCGTGCAGATTTTCCATACATTTGAGCACAAGTGCGTAGCGACACCACGCGTACATTGACGGTACGCAAAATATCTACACCATACTGTAGACGTTCGTTTGTTGTTCCCCAACCGCTGACATTTATTCGTGCGCCACCTCGAGCTCTGGCAATAGCAAGCGGTATAATTGCCACATTCGGACCTAGTACCATGGGTCGGACCATTTTGATCACGCCAACGTCCCTAGTTTTGGTTGTGGGATTGAAAGCTCGTGGTATCCACATACGCTCTACACGTCGACTCTGTCCACTACTACGATACCGTAAATCCGTAACGCCTCCGATGACAATGATTTGCTCGCGTGGAGTCTCGTACAGGCAATGCGCTGCCGTTAGCGCATGTTGTACGGTTATCAGCGAAGCGGCACAGACATATTTTCCGGACTGCATCAGCGCCAACACAAAAGATCGTTGTGAGATTGTGGTTTCAGTGCCGCCGACAATGCGAAGCTGTGCGTCCGTAGTGCCATAGAGGTAGTGGATCAGCAAAAGAAATCCGAGTTGATATGGCAGCTTCATGTTGCGCGCCTTTACTTTCGATGCTTACGGTTTTAGGGACTAGCGAATACTAACGGTTTTGCAAAGTTTTATGCAAAATTTTATGGTTTTGTGAAGTTCTAAAATGCGCGCAAAAATTGTGCAAACATTAAAATATATGTTGTATAAGCGGGCGTTAGACGTCGCTCTAAACTGTCGGAAGTGGAAATATGTTTGTTTTACTGCAAATAAATTGTCTAAATACATAGCGTTATTCGAATGTTTATACAATTGTTTTGTGAATTCGGAGCGCCAAGACTCAGATCAACGCTGCGTTTGTTTTGTTTCGCTTCCACCCCAAGATCACAGTTTTTATTGTTCGTTATCGATGAAACAATTTTTATACTCTCGCAACAACGAAGTTGCTAGAGAGTATTATAGTTTTGTTCACATAACGGTTGTTTGTAACACCCAAAACTAAACGAGTTAGATATAGGGTTATATATACCAAAGTGATCAGGGTGAAGAGTGGAGTTCAAATCCGAATGTCTGTCTGTCCGTCCGTCCGTCCGTCTGTGCAAGCTGTAACTTGAGTAAAAATTAAGATATCTTGATGAAACTTGGCACACTTATTTCTTGGCACCATAGGAAGGTTTCTTTCGAAAATGAGCAAAATCGGACCACTGCCACGCCCACAAAATGGCGAAAACCGAAAACACATAAAGTGCCATAACTAAGCCATAAATAAAGCTATGGAAATAAAATTTGGTATGAAGGATCGCACTATGAAGGGGCATATTTGGATGTAATTTTTTTGGGGAAGTGGGCGTGGCCCCGCCCCCTACTAAGTTTTTTGCACATATCTCGCAAACCAATAGAGCTATATAAACCAAACTTTCTGCAGTCGTTTTTTTAGCCACTTCCTAATACAGTCCAAAAATGAAAGAAATCGGATCATAACCACGCCCACCTCCCATACAAAAGTTAGGTTGAAAATTACTAAAAGTGGGTTAACTCACTAACGTAATACGTTAGAAACACTAAATTTCACATAAGAAATGGCAGATGAAAGCTGCACTCAGATTTTTTTACAAAATGGAAAATGGGCGTGGCGTCGCCCACTTATGGGTCAAAAACCATATCTCAGGAACTACTCGACCGATTTCAATGAAACTTGGTTTGTAATAGTTTCCTTACCTCCCAATAATATGTTGTGAAAATTGGCCAAATCACTTCACAACCACGCCTACTTCCTATATACCAGAACTTTGAAGACTATCTGAATCGTTTACTTTACAATATATAAAGTAAGTACTAGTGAAGATATCGGTGCAAAACTTTGCACAAATACTGTATTTATAGTGTGGCAGCCCATTTCTAAAAATCGCCGAAATCGGACCATAGGTTTTCAAGGCCCCATATATCACACATCAGGACCTCGGTGCTTCTAACCTAATATTATGGTTTCCTACTTCCAATGGACTTTATGCACTATATATGACGAATATGTGGGTCAAATTGTGTATTATATAATATTAATTAAGTTAAATAAATAAATTGCGAGAGTATAAAATGTTCGGTTACACCCGAACTTAGCCCTTCCTTACTTGTTTTATATTTTAATTGTTAGCAAACACTATTTGTTAGATAAATGTATTCTGATTTTATTAGATCTTTGTACTATCATACACATTCAGCATTGAAAAATATATAGTGGACCATACCATACAAATAATTCATGAATACTTTTAACAACACTTTAAGCCCTTTTCAATCACAATTTGTTTATATACACATTCTTTAGTAATTTACGCATTTTCATTTTTTGCATAGGTGGCAACTCTAATCCAAAATATGTTTGATGAAAACTCGCTCCAGCTTCTTTTTAGAAATAATATTTTAGAATTATTTAAATTTACCCAAATTTTATTTCTATTTCTTGAATTACTTTTGCATTTTATTCTTTGGTTGGCAACTCTATTCTTAAATACTTCTAAAAAGAAGAAGTCCTAACGATCACCAATCTTGTATTAAAATTTACCATTCTTTGTACAAAAAGGGTATAATAGCTGTCAGGGAATACAGGAAACATTCATCTCGGGAACACTTATAAGTTAAGAATAAAGTAAATACACACAAGCATAAAATTATAAGATCCTCCAACGCCTCGTATAACCTTCATAGTTTTCATTATTTATACGTTATCGAAATGTGTGTCAACGACATCCGCAGGACATATGTTTCCGGGTAAACAAACTTTATAACGGCGACAAGGATTGCTAACGGCCTTACCACCGAAGTAATGCATTATCGTTACAAGTTCTCTCGGTCAAAGGTGGTGTTGCTGTGGTGGTCCGTGTACAGAAGATAATCGCCACTTTGATTAATTCCAACTACCTATTGCTGTAAGGAAGGCGAAACAAAGCTGCCTTTGGCCTAATGTTCCCCGGCCGCTACTTACAGGGTTGCATTGAGGTGTTGTCAATTTAAGGACTGAAGAGGTTGTTTCGAGCAACTGAACAACTGAAAAATAAGTAAGGCTCTGAAATTTCCGTTATTTCAGTCGATAAATAACATAGATCTCGACAAAGTTGTGAAGTTCTCTTTGTTGCAATTATATTTGTCAGTGTTACGCTACAAACTCGAGTTTAATGACCGTTTAAGTATCTAGATTGAAACTCTACTCTTCAAACTCAAGTTCAACATTAAACACTACGCCCCATACTCGAGTTTAATGACTATTCATGAATCGTAATTTTGGGTAATTAACAAACTCGAGTTTAATCTTAAACGCTACACAGAATTGCCAACAATGCGACAATTGTTTCATGCAAAACCTGGTGATCTATTCTCTCCTCTAATTATTCACAATGTACATATATAGCTTTTATTTACACAAAATCTCGGTTGTAAAAATATCAACAAGTCAATAGCATGCTTATAAGGTACTTTTTTAATCTTAATTTTATTACAATTATAAAATTCATTTGCGGCCTTAACGTGCAATACAACGCCTAATGAACGGGAGCACTGAAAGAATATCTGTATAGACACCTGGAAAATCGGCAAGCCCACAACCTTTGCCAAACGACACTATTCCAACTTGTTTACCATTAGCATTAATAGCCGGTCCGCCAGAGTCACCAGAGCACGCGTCTCTGCCGCCATGTCCGGCACACATCATTGTGTTCGTTAATCTCAAAAATTTGCGATACTTTTCCGCACATCTGCGCAGCGACACCACCGGTAGAGAGACGGTACGCAGAATATTTACACCATTCTGTTGGCCATCTCTTAATGTTCCCCAGCCGCTGACATTTATGTGTGTGCCAGCTCGAGCTCGGGTAACGGCAAGCGGTATAATTGCCACATTCGGACCGAGTACCATGGGTCGGACCATCTTGATCACGCCAACGTCCCTAGTTTTGGTTGTGGGATTGTAAGCTCGTGGATACCACATACGCTCTACACGTCGACGCTGTCCACTACGGCGGTACCGTAAATCCGTAACGCCTGCGATGACAATGATTTGGTCGGGACGAACGCGGTACAGGCAATGCGCTGCTGTGAGCGTATGTTGCGGGGTTATCAGCGTAGCGGCACAGACATATTTTCCGGATCTCGTCAACGCCAACGTACCTGGTCGTTTTGAGATTGTCGTTTGCTTGCCACCGACAATGCGAAGCTGTGCGACCGTAGTGCCATAGAGCTCGTGGATCAGCAAAAGAAATGCGAGTTGATATGGCAGCTTCATGGTTCGCACCTTCACCTTCGATGCTTACGGTTTTAGGAACTAGAGAATACTAACGGTGCTGCAAAGTTTTGTGCAAAATTCGACCGTTTTGTTGAGTTCTAAATTGTGCAAACATTAAAACATATGTTTGTTGTATAAGCGGGCGTTAGACATCGCACTAAATTATCGGAAGTGGGAATGTGATTTTTTTACTGCAAATAAATTGTTTAAATTCTTAGCGTTATTCAAATGTTTGGTGAATTCGGAGCGCCAAGACTCAAATAAAATCTTTTGTTGTTTCTTTTTCGCTTCCACCCCAAGGTCGGAGTTTATATTATTCGATATCGATGAAACAAGTGTTACATATTTTAATTCTTAGCAAAAACTATTTGTGAAATGAATTCATTCTGATTTTATGAGATCTTTATTTAAAAATTGAGGCAAGAAGCTTTTTGCTGGGTGCCAGAGTTGTAAAAATATTTAATTTAAGTCCGCTTTAATAACATTTTTTCTTATATACACATTTCTTTGTAATTTAAGCATTTTCATTTTATTAATAGGTGGCAACTCTAATCCAAAGTATGTTTAATATAAAGTCGTTTATATTTTTTATACTCTCGCAACATGTTGCACAGTGTATTATAGTTTTGTTCACATAACGGTTGTTTGTGTCACACAGAAATAAAAGAGTTAGATATGGGGTTAAATACATATATATAAATGATCAGCATGACGAGTGGAGTTAAAATCCGTATGTCTGTCCGTCCGTCTGCCCGTCTGTCCGTGCAAGCGATAACTTGAGTAAAAATTGATACATCGTAATGAAACTTGGAACACATATTCCTTGGCACCTTGAGAAGGTTGCTTTCGAAAATGGTCAAAATAGGTCCACTGCCACGCCCACAAAATGGCCGAAAACACATAAAGTGTCATAACTAAACCATAAATAAAGTCATGAAAGTAAATTTTGGTACAAAGGATCGTATTACGGAGGGGCACATTTGGGTGTAATTTTTTTTACGTGGCCGTGGCCCCGCCCCAAATAGGTTTTTTGTATATGTCTCGCAAACCAATAAAGCTATATAAACCAAACTTTCTGTAATCGTTTATTTTAGCCATTTCCTTATACAGTCCAAAAATGAAAGAAATCGGATAATAACCACGCCCACATCCCATACAAAGGATATGTTGAAAATTACTAAAAGTGCGTTAACTCACTAACGAAAAACGTCAGAAACACTAAATTTTACGTAAGAAATGGCAGATGGAATCTGCACTCAGATTTTTTTACAAAATGGAAAATGGGCGTGGCGTCACCCACTTATGGGTCACAAACCATAACTCAGGAACTACACGAATAAACTACAAGAATAAAGTAACTACACTCAAGCATTAAATTATAAGACGTTCTCTGTGTTGCAATTATATTTATTGGTGTTACGCTACAAACTCGAATTTAGTGACCGTTTAAGTATCTAGATTGAAACTCTACTCTACAAACTCAAGTTCAACATTAAACACTACGTCCCACACTCGAGTTTAATGACCATTCATGAATCGTAGTTTAGCGTAATTGATAAACTCGTGTTTATTCTTAAACACTGTTCAGAACTACCAACAATGCGACAATTTTTTCTTGCAAAATCTGGTGACATCTATTTCAAAAGAGTTTAAATGATGCACTCTCTTTCCTCTAATTATTCACAATGTACATTTCAGATTTACTTAAAATATATTGTAGAATCAAAGGAACGCTAAAAATATCAGCAAGTCAATAGCATTTTATTCTTAATTTTATTACAATTATAAATTTCATTTGCGGCCTTAACGTGCAATACAACGCCTAATGAACGGGAGCACTGAAAGAATATCTGTATAGACACCTGGAAAATCGGGATTCCCACAACCTTTGCCAAACGACACTATTCCACATTGCTCACCATTTGAATTAATAGCCGGTCCGCCAGAGTCACCAGAGCACTTATCTTTGCCGCCATGTCCGGCACACATCATTGTGTTCGTTATTCTCAAAAATTTTCGATACTTTTCCGCACAAGTGCGCAGTGGCACCACCGTTAGATCGACGGTACGCAAAATATTTACACCCTTCTTTTGGCCAGCTCTTAATGTTCCCCAGCCACTGACATTTATGAGTGTGCCAGCTCGAGCTCGGGTAGCGGCAAGCGGTATAATTGCCACATTCGGACCGAGTACCATGGGTCGGACCATCTTGATCACGCCAACATCCCTAGTTTTGGTTGTGGGATTGTAAGCTCGTGGTATCCACATACGCTCTACACGACGATGCTGTCCACTACGGCGGTCCCGTAAATCCGTAACGCCTCCGATTAAATTGATTACCTCGGGAGGAACGCGGTACACGCAATGCGCTGCCGTTAGCGCATGTTGTACGGTTATCAGCGTAGCGGCACAGACATATTTTCGGTACCTCGTCAACGCCAACGTACCTGGTTTTTTTGAGATTGTCGTTTGCTGGCCGTTGACAATACGAAGCTGTGCATCCGTGGTGCCATAAAAGCAGTGGATCAGCAAAAGAAATGCAAGTATATTTGGCAGATTCATATTGCGCTTACGGTTTTAGGGACTAGAGTGTACTAACGGCATTGAAAAGATTTTTGCAAAATTTGACCTTTTTATGGAGTTCAAGAATGGGCGAAAAAATTGTGCAAATATAGAAACATATGTTTGTTGCATAAGCCGGTGTTAAACATCGCATTAAACCATCAAAATAAGAAATGTGTTTGTTTTACTGCAAATAAATTGCCTAAACTTTTATTTATTATTCTAATGTTTGTACAATTGTTTGCTGCATTCTGTGCGCCAAGCCTCAAGTCATCTCTTTTTTGCTGTTTCTGTCACCCATTTACCTTAAATTCGGTGTTTTTATACACTCGCAACAAAGTTTCTGAAGAGAGTATTATATTTTTGTTCACATAACGGTTGTTTGCAACACCCAAAACTAAAAGAGTTAGATATATGGTTATACCAAAGGGATAAGGGTGAAGAGTGGAGTTCAAATCCGAATGTCTGTCCGTCCGTCCGTCTTTGCAAGCTGTAACTTGAGTAAAAATTAAGATATTTTGATGAATCGTTTTGATATCGTTTTTTTAGGCATTTCTTAATACAGTCCAAAAATTAAAGAAATCGGATAATAACCACGCCCACCTCCCATACCAAGGTTAGGTTGAAAATTACTAAAAGTGGGTTAACTCACTAAAGAAAAACGTCAGAAACACTAAATTTCTCATAAGAAATGGCAGATGGAAACTGCACTCAGATTTTTTTACAAAATGGAAAATGGGCGTGGCGTCGCCCACTTATGGGTCAAAAACCATATCTCAGGAACTACTCGACCGATTTCAGTGAAACTTACATCTCAATGATATGTTGTGAAAATAGGCCAAATCGCTTCACAACCACGCCCACTTCCTATATACCAGAACTTTGAAGACAATCTGAATCGTTTACTTTACACTATATAAAGTAAGTACTAGTGAAGATATCGGTGCAGAACTTTGCACAAATACTATGTTAATAGTGTGGCACCCCCATTCTAAAAATCGCCGCAATCGGACCAAATTTTTTTAAGGCCCCATATATCGAACACGAGGAACTCGGTGCTTCTAACCTAATATTATGGTTTCCACTTTCAATGGACTTTATACAATATATTTGCCGAATATGTGGGTCGAATTGTGTATTATATAATATAAATAAAGTTAAATAAATATATTGCGAGAGTATAAAATTTTCGGTTACACCCGAACTTAGCCCTTCCTTACTTGTTATTATTTGATTTCGATGAAGTACGCTCTATAAATTTTTAAAATGTTCATAAAATTAAATAAACGAGTAGCTCTATTTCAACGTGAGTCAATTGAGTCGTCAATAACTAAGTACTTCCATGCGTCACTTTTAGTCCCGTTTAGAGGAGGAGGTTTTAGAAAATTCAAAAAGTATAGCCTACATTTAGGCGCCAAAAGAAAAAGTGAACCACATTGCAACATTTGAAGTAAGAAAATCGAAAATTTTTTATGTTGAAATCTCAAAATCGCAAAAAGGGGACTTCATTAAAAGAGACGGATAAGCCAAATCAAGCTTGAGGCTTTAAGGCATCGAAAATGTTGGGACTGTGAAGAGCTGTTACGTGACTTCAGTGTTCTATCTAGTTGAAAGTTCGAATTCAGAAGTCAAAGACCTTGTCAATCGAAGACGTCGATGGTCAAAATAACGATAATCTTCAAAGTTATCAATGCTTGTAATAGCAACGTAGTAGTGGACTTTCGTAAGCCTACAGTTTCGGCAGTGATATGGTAGAATCTAAATGAAATGGTCCAGGTAAAAAACCCAAAGTTTATTTCAGACTTTTTGTTGTCGACACAAGCCATTCAATTCTCCACCCACCCATAATTCTTGTATTATCCGATCAACTGTAGTTGGAGTTGTTGAGTAATTCGACTTCTTTCTGGATATTTGAAGCCCACTTGAACCTCTTAGGACAACGAATATATTTTCACACACATCGACAAACCCTAATTTATTTTCGCACTAAGCCTGTGGTTTTTGAACATAAATTTGAACTCAAAACTCAACAGATCTCACACTGCGCCTGGCATTTCAACATTCTTTTGACAACATCTCGGCACATGAAGCTTATAAAATTCAGAATATCATTTTAAAACTCTTGGAACAACAAAAATATGACTGAAAATATGCAATACGCCATAAAGCCGATTGAAAATAGCGACCGTTGGCCGATAGAATGGATTTATTAAGAATCGTCGCGAACAAAATACAACTCAGGTGGGAGTCCAACGAATTCGTGGACTGCGTTTGCATGAAAATGCGCCAGGCGAGCCGCCTATTGTGAAGTCAGAAAGCAGAAAGCCATGAAAGCATCATATTCCCAGCGGGTGTTGCGGGCGGATGTTGATGGAGAAAATTTCGATATGGTGAATGGGCGGATGGAAATGTGAGGAGATATATATTTATCATACACACTTACATAAAAATTCACCAGAAGGCAAACATATATACCACAATACTCCTTTCACCTGGCTTCCGCACAAAATTCATACAAAACACCACAATGTGCATACATGTATTTGTGTTTATACTATCAACATTGCTGTATAACCGTTATATTGTGACAATAACAACATGAAAACATCAAGGATTACATGTATAAAGAGCGGTGATAGTTTTCTGCTCAGTGCGCATGAAGTACGCGCTTATCCTGCGACTGGCTCTACAGTGTTGAAACTACAGCCGCAACTCTTATTGTTGTTTTTGTCATTGTTGTTGTCGGAGATAGCGGTGCTGCTGCTGCTGCTGTGCTGACGTTGATGATGGATTGCTTTGCTAGACATACTCATGTTGCAGCACCGTAAAAAGAGAGCGCAAGAAAAATATTTCATGAAGCCGTGGGGGTCGTGGGAGGTATCAAGATGAATATTTGTGCTTAACTCTTTGACTTGTTGCGCTGACTTTCGTCGCAGTGCATTTGTGTGTACACAGGTGAACAACTATTATCTACTATTGTTCTGTGCTAGCAACAACAACAACAATGACAACAACAATAATAACAACAACAACAATGACAGCAATATTACTTTGAAGTCGGCTATCAGTTTGCCAGTTGAGTGAATCGCCAGCATAAAAATTGGTAGAAAGCATGTTAAGAATTGCAGAAAAAAAAATAAAGTGGAAAAAACGCTAGAGTTCATAACAAATGCAATTTTGATATGTGAAAATGATTTATTGCGTCACATGACATACTGTTGCCCCGCGCTGCTCTTTTCTCTCTCTGCAGGGCCATTAGGGCTGGCGCGTGTTGCAGCAATTTGGTTGAGTGTTGCACATGTGTCGTAGCATTTTTAAGCGTTTTTTGTTGTTACCTCAAAGGTATAGTTAATTTTTTGCGTTTTTCCATGTGAATTGTGGCTTTGCTGAGGTAAATTTAGCTAAAGTTTTGGGTTTTTTGTGTTCTCTTTGAGATCTACAATGTTTTCCACGGTACACAATATTTTTATGATAAATAAAATATCCAAGACCATGAAACATATTTTATTTATTATAAATAAATGCTGAATCACATCCAATATATAAGAAAGTCTATATTTTTTGTTATCAAAGATCGAAAATGTCTGAAGGGATTCCAGAATGGCTTCATTATTTCTTAGTAAAAAAATGAAAATCTTGCTTAATATATTAATTTAGAGACTTCGATAATCTTATCTATCTCACCACTTAAACGAGGCAAACACGTAAAATCGTTCTTGATCTCAAGGGCGCCAGTTTACCAAACAAAAGTATAGTCATATATGTATCTTCAGAAGTATTTGTAGTCTTGAATATGTGATTAAGGTGAGGAGACATAAAATTGTCTGTTATTTTTAAACATAACCACAAAGTCATCGAGAACTGTATCTATAAAATTCTCGAATTTATGATTAGGGACTTCGTTTTTTTTATTTCGTCGCTATTTGAATTTTATCTCTATACTCTAACCAAGATGATAAAGAAAGTATAATAGTTTTGTTCACACGATGGTTGTTTGTGAGTCGTAAAACTGAACGAATGAGATATGGAGTTGTATATACCAAAGTCATCAGACTGGCAAGTATAGTTGAAATCAGGATATCTATCTATCCGTTAGTCTGTCCGTCCGTGCAACGGATAACTTAAGTAAAAATTGAGATATCTTAATGAAACTTGGAACACATGTTCCTTGGGACCGTGAGAGGGTTTCGGGTAAACTGCTAGTGAAATAACCCACTGCCACGCCCACAAAATGGCGAAAATCGAAAACACATAAAGTGTCATAACTTAGCCATAAATAAGGTTATAAAAGTAAAATTTGGGACAAAGGCTCGCACTAGGCTTAAAAATATTTATATACATTTTAAGTCCTTGAATCATATTTTGGATGTAAGGCATATTTGTATGTAATTTTTTTGGTGAAGTGGGCGTGGCCTTGCCCCCAAAACGGTTATTTGTATGTATATCGCAAACCAATGAAGCTATATAAACCAAACTTTCTGCAGTCGGTTCTCTTACGTACCCCACCACACATCATGAAATTAGTTGAAATTGGATAATAACCACGCCCACCTCCCATACAAAGGTTAGGTTGAAAATTACTAAAAGTGGCTTAACTCACTAACGAAAAACGTCAGAAACACTAAATTTCTCATAAGAAATGGCAGATGGAAGCTGCACTGAAATTTTTTTACAAAATGGAAAATGGGCGTGGCATCGTCCACTTATGGGTCAGAAACCATATCTCAGGAACTACTCGACCGATTCGAATGAAATTTGGTAAATGGATGAAATCGGTTCACAACCACAACAACTTCCCATGTAACTCAATTTTGAACTCCATTTTATTCATTCACTTTCTAATATATACATAAGGAACCAATGAAGAGCGAAATAAAACTTGACACAAATACTGTATATGATCTGTGGCATCACTTGTGGAAAAATTGTCGAAATTTACTATAACTTTTCAAAGCCCCGAAAATCGAAGAATTGAAGAATTCAGTGCCCCATGGTAATTTTCCACCGAAAATTTCGGTAAATCTCTCAGATAATTTAATGTAATTCCGAGGAAATTTTTTTCTTGTAATAGTGTGTCTCTGTACCAGAAATGGTTAAAATCGGGTCATAACTTCCCCTAGCTCTAGTATATAATTATAGGATTTTCAAATTGGGTCAAATTAATAAAAATGTATCATTAAATTGCAAGAGTGTATAATGTTCGGTTGCACTCGAACTTAGCCTTTCCTTACTTGTTAAACATTGTGGTTATGAGTCTTCGTGTACTGTATCGATCTGTATATGAAGGACTTAAGAGGTTTGCAATGTTTATTACGCTGCAGACTTTTTGAATTTTATTTTTTTCCTTTAATTTTTTTTTTACGGAGACTAGAGATCACATTTTATTGAAAAAATATGTATATCCTTTTTTTAAATGTTCGTTGATTAAAAACTAATATATTTTTTCCTTTTCTTTTTCAGAATATGTTTGCATCTCACTAAGGAAAAGAGCAAAAATACTAACAGGTAGGTAAAATTAGTAACAATAAATTAGTCACAATAAAACGAACTCTTTTTGCTGTGTCTGTGATACTTTTTCGAGAATTTCGAGCACTATAGTTTAAGATTTCAACACGAACCTTTGCCTATAAATCGTCAATAGTTTGAAGATTGATACTGCAGACTTTGCTTTTGTGATAGCCTCTCAGAAAAATGACAAGGAGAGTCTTATATAAATATATCTCGAAACATTTAACGATATCAATAATGATTTTCATCGACTTTTCTTTGAACAAAAATTGAACAATGTGGACTTAAATTCCAGCTTTTGGCCAAGAATTGGTCGTGCAATGTCATTTCATGGATCTTGAATAGATCTTCTTTTCTATAAATAAGGATAATTTACTTATTAATGCTAGAAAGTGTGGCATGAGTTCGACTTTCGATATACACTACGGTCCGGTTTCGAAAAACGTTTCATGCTCAATTGAGATTGCCAAAACATCATTATTCAACTTAATCAATTTCTAAATATCAAATGTAAATAATGTCCGTTAATGTTAACCGACAAAAAAAGGACCACCCTGTATATAATCAAATTAATTTTTAATGGTTAAAACATTGTTCATGTTATTTTAGAAGCATTGAAATTGAAAAATAATTGTTTGCAAATAGATATTTTTAAATATTTCCTTCTATTTCCTTCTGTTTTCCGCTTTTTATGCAAACATTTAGCTATAACGTTTTATTAAATAATAATAATAATTTTATATCGCTTATTATTCTTACACTGGCTCGTAATCATTTAATTAATAACCAATAGAGCATTCAATTAAGAGCGACCACGTTTGTGGTAATCACTTGAGCGCAAAGGATTTTTTCGTCATATTTTTTTTGCATTTCTGTTATTGTTTTTGCATACTGTCATACAACAAAGTGCGGTCACATATGTACATACATATGTAATATGGGTATAAGCTTTGATATTTAAATATAAAATGATTTAACAGCAGGATAATCAGTCGTGAAATAGCTGCATATCTCTCATACAACATAATTTTATCATTTTCTGCTTGACCTGCTTCTCTCTGTGTCGCTGGGGCTCTCTGCTGTGTATGCGTATGTATGTGTATATCAGTTGGTATGTGCTTGCTGTGCATACGCTTATTTAACTCAATATCACTTAATTGCATTCATAATCATATGCAACAGTTAATTTGTGCTTGAGGAATCAGTTGCACAATGTATGATGGAGTGAGTTGAAGCTTGACAACTCAACTGACAACTACAACCGACTCGGTTGTCGCTCTCACACACAATCATTGACATGGTTTATACTTTTGTGGAAGCGCAATATTAAAATTAAAATTTTAATTAAAAATTGTTGCACTTCGTAATGGTAAAATTTAAATACCGTAATGTAATTTAATCAAAGACCAATAATTAATTGATATGGTGCGAAAAAAAAAATAAAAATTCTGTAAAAAACGAAAGCACTCGGCAAGCAATAAATAAAACAATGGAAGGCAGCAGCTGCCACCATTATTATCAAAACTATGTTGGTGTATGTGCATTAATATAAACATAATATATAATTTTTGCCACATTTCTTTTATATACGCAAATATATCCTGTACCACTTGCTTATATACATATATGTATGTTCACACACCTGTTCACTCGCATTGTGCATAAATAATTCAGTTGTTTGCATTTTAATGAATTTCATTTATAATTCAAAAATAATTTCCGCAATGAATTTCAACGTATATTCATATGCTCAATTTGCTTAAATTAAATTCCAAACTGAGCAATTGGCCAGCGGTAGCACAGCACAGCTGCTCCTCGTCTCGTTTTATATTATATTAAGAACAGTGTAATTACTTAGTTACAAGTATATGTAAGCTATTTATATATATGTATATGTTGCTGAATTGCGCTGAGAGAAATACACACATATGTACCTACATATATATTGGTATATGTAGAATATCGGTGTGCATTTTCACCACGATGTTGTTCTACATTTAGTTCAATGATTTCAAGTAAATCGTGTGTTTATATAATTAAAAAAAAATTATGATTTTATCAAGCAGACTTTAGTATTAGCAAATCAAATATTTAGAGTTCATCACTTAAGGCGAACTACAGGTTCAATACAAGACCCAAATAATATTTTTAATATACAATCATATATTTCATTTAAACAATTCGACGTACCAAAGATATGTATCTAAACAGTATTTTATGAAATTTTTAATTTTTAATTAACAGAATTTAAACCAAAAAACTTACTTTTTTGGTCAAATTATATTGGTCGGCATATATTGGCTCGAAAAAAATCCTTCGTTTGTAATATAGATAATGATATTCCAAAGATGTGAACAAAATCGCTTCCTAATTTTTTGAGATATCGTGTCCATCGACTTGAAAATTTGAGTTTTGAGATAAACGCGTTTAAAGTTTTATATTCATGAGTGGAACTTCCAAAGGGTATATCTCGTAGAATATTGCTTTGATATTTTTGGATAATATTTTTAATATATTGCACTATTTAATAAGACAAAAAGAAAATTTGTTTGAAATTTAGAAACTTTATTTTATATTTATTATTCTCCAATTATTTCAATTTTAAATATTCCACCCAAAATTTGATAATAAAAAAATGTAAAATCACCTTATTTCACTTTGATATTATTTTAAGACAAATTGTTTCAAGGACTTAAAATGTATATAAATATTTTAAGCCTTAATATTCTTATATTCAAAAAAGTCACTTATTTGATTCAAGATGAAGTCACTGGTAAAATTTCTTGACTAAATTTATAAATATTGGTAGGTAATAAAGAGAAAAGGAGAGATATAGACTTTATAATTTTTTAAATAAGACAAGCTTTACTTCCCCTGACAACACCACACGTTGTGGTTTGCATTCTGGCATACTCATTCTTTCATTCTTGTAAAATACCTTACCAACTCAACTTACATGTAAATAAATGAAATGAAAAGATCTTCTCATGGGTAAAGACAATATTTCAAATAACAGTTTATGTTCTCAAACCTTATTATATTTGAAAAATGGTGTTCCATAGATATGCAATTTCTAGAAATTTCAACTACTCAGGAGTTTAAAGAATTTTGTGTGTATGCTCTAATAAAAAATTAACTATAAATAGTGCTTTTCGCATTAATATTCATTTTAACTCCAATGTAACAACACCTATTGAGTCAAATTTTCATTAAATTATTTACTGCATTAACCAGTTTTCATTGCCCCAAAAGCGAATAATATATAAAAATATTTTAAATATATATTTTTTATAAAAAAATAAACGATTATATTTATTGATATGATGTGTAAATTAAATGTCAATCCTGCTTTGACGAAGATCAGATATCAAGGATTGAATTTATAGTTCAATGTATTTACTATGCATAAAATTCACATATAATTCCATTCCAATGCTTTGGGGGGAGAGAACAACTGTGATACATTACATTCAATAAATGTTTGCGCTTAAAATATCGCAATCTGTTATAACAAAATTGCAAAAGCATGTTACAATACATATTGTTCAGGAAAGCTGTAACGATAGGCGATATTTCACTACTGTGATTGAAAAATCGCATATAGCAACTGCGATAAATTTTTGTAAATAGCAGTGAATTACAATCGTAATGGCAGTTCAATAATTTGAGTTCTATCACAGTAGCTATAGAGAAGTTTAGTGCTTTAGTTCGATCACAGTGCATATAGGAGTTCAGTAATTCTACTTCGATCACTGTGGCAATAGCAGTTCAGTGATCACATTAGCAATTTTAGTTGCGATTTTGATAATTTTGGTTACGGTGATTACGAAAGTTGTTAAATATACCCAAAATTTATTATTGAGTTAATTGTGATTACAAAAGCAAATACATTTTGCATATTGTTAAAATTAATAAATTAGAAAATGTAAAAAATGAAAAAATAAATGTAGAGTATAAATTCTCATAAATTCGTTTTTTTGTTGCGATCGCAATAGCAATATAAAATCACAGTGATTCAAAAATAGCAATATCGCACACCACTAGAAAGCTGTGGCCTCCTTACTTTTGCTTCGATCAAAGAATTATTTTTTGATATTAAATTTTACCAAAATTTTACGTTGGTTGGCGCTGTGATCTTTTAAATGGTTTTAAATTGATTTTTGACATAAATTTAGTGTAAAAATTATGCTTAGTAGAATCAATACACTATTAAAGTTTATAAAGTTATATAGTTTATATTATCGCGAAAAATCGGTGGCTCGTCCTTAAAAACAATGAGATATACAAAAATTGCATCACAGCTCCATCTAACATGAGCTTTAGCTAAAAGTAATTATCGTAAATGTATTCCTCGATCCGAAAAACAGTAATACGCCCACAATTCAGATATAATGAGTTTTCTTATGATCAAATTTAATTATATTTTTGAAGTTATACTTCTTATACGACTTCGGAAAAGGTTGCGATAATTGTTTAACGCTTCAGTGGAGAGGGAATAGCGTTGAACAATTAACGCGAGATAGAGAGTGAATGAGAGTAAAGCAGAGAACTTAAAGCTCTTGCCATGCTTATACTATTTGAGCATTCTTGTTTTTGTAGAACAATGTTTAAATTTTTGGTTGGTGACATATTCACATGTGTACGCATATGTATGTTTGTATGCTTGTGCATTATTTGTTTTTCTTTCGTTTCTGTTGCATTTCAGCGATTTCTCAACTCTTTTGTGTGACTTTTAGTTGAAATACTCTGCTTTAGCGATAATCATAATAGTAAAAAATTGAATTTAATTGCCATTTATATATCACCAAATTCATCGATGAGAGATATAAAATTGTCCATCGGTAAAGCTTTATTACCATTGTCAACTGCAGGTTCGCAAGCTTTTGCAGATATTATCGGAGAACCGGTAGAGTATAGCGA
The DNA here is from genome assembly GCA_031772095.1 of Zeugodacus tau. NCBI lineage: Eukaryota > Metazoa > Arthropoda > Insecta > Diptera > Tephritidae > Zeugodacus > Zeugodacus tau. The sequence continues at coordinate 23,186,961 of CM062652.1, forward strand.
ACAACTGGTACTCCTTGCGGAAAATTTCAATGTAAATTTCTCATTGCCAGAAGCTGAACCATTACTGGCATTCCTCAGAGAGAAAAGGAGGTACGACTACTGATACGGTGTTCGCGAGAAATATAGATAAAATAGATGTAAGTCATAATCCAATTGTAAATATTATAGATATCAATCCGTCAGAACCCAGAAATGATAATTGATTTGGACTTTGCTTTATAAAATGTGAATTTAAGAAAGTGTTGGTCACTCCACCATATTTTTATCCTTTCTCTCTCGCTAGTTTAGCACCAGTTTTTTTTTATACAGGACCCACTGCAGAGACACATAATAGATATCAGTGCTACAGTTTCGAAGAAGTTTTATAATCTTTGAGTGGGTGGTCTCAAGTTTCATTTACTTTTGGTTTCATCAAATTCTGAGCAATGTAACTCAATTTTGGAACCCATTTTTGTAGTTTTATATATTGTAATATAGTTACTTCATCAGTTTTATCTCCGCAACAGAAGGTATTATAAAGAATATAAGGTAAAAATATAAAATTAGTATAGTAATAACAATATTTATTAAGAATTTATAGTTAAATTTCTATAGAAGGATTTTTCAAAAATCACACATTTTAGCTGAAAATTAATAAGTTCAATATTTTTCAGTTTGCACTTTCTACACTCTTCGTTGTATTTATGGAGTATGGTATATAATTTTTATGCATGATATACATATATACAGTTGTAAAATATTTTTAGTTCACGTTTTGGCACGATAAATATACAGTAAAATAAATTATTATAAATATTTATATTTTTTTTTAATTTTTCTAAAATTTATAGTTTTAAATATGTCACTCTAAATATATTTCTACGAAAATATTTTTAAATTAATTTATATGAAATTGGCTGAGTAGCGTGAGTTGAGTAATGTGTTTATAAGTGATAAATTCTGTTTTATATAAGTAAGTACATAGGATAAGAGTACAAAGAGAGACAAATAATAACTCATAAAAAATATTTGCGGTTCAGTGCAAGTGCTGCTTCAAGCATGTACTGGTGAGTTAGTATCTATGTGTGTATGTATGGGTGTATGGGTGTTGGTATTTTGTGTGTTTAGCATGCTGTGATTGTAATCAATGCATAAAGCGGCAAATAAGTATAAAGATTTCATCTTACATTGCAATGAATAACAAGAAAACCGTGCTGACGATGCTGATGCTGTTGGTGGCGACGATGGCGACGGCAGCAACATGGCGCCCAAGCGACGGCACTCGTTCGCTTTAACTAGCGCGGTGAAACTCGTTTGCTCAGCGTCGGCAGCTGCGGTAACTTACATGTACCGTTATGCACATGCACTTTCACTACTTTTTATGGTAAAAAGACAAACAAACACACACACTAACACACCTATTAAAACAGTTTCTTGTATGTGTGCGCCTGTTGCAGTTGGCCGCTCAGTCCTTCCGTCGCTTATTTGCTTGCTCGCGTGTTTGTTGTTAGTGCTTGTGTTTGTGGGTGTGTGTGCCTTGGTGCATTTGCATTTAGTTCGTCGCCTCTGCTTTACGGTTAGTTTTGGTGGCTTTTGCGTTTAGCAAGTCAGTAATTTGCTGCTTTCTCACTTCTTCACTGCTATTTTCGTTTACATTCACTTTGTTGTTGCTTCACTGTTGGCGTTTATTTAACTTCTGGTTGCACACACACACACACACATCCACACAAGTTGGCTGAGCAGCTGCTTAGCTTTTGTGGGTGCAATTGCACACGAAAGTGTTAATTGCAAGTTGATTTTGCGTTTTCTCGGTTTTCAACTAGTTCTTTTAGGCGGCTAGCATTAAGTTTTTTTTTTTAATTATTTGCTTAATTTCTCGTTTACTTTTGATTATGTTTTACAAGTTGTTAACTGCGCGTTGCTTTTTGTTGTTGTTTTTGATTTCGTGTTTTGGAAGCTTTTGTGTTTTTAGTCGCTTCTGGTTCTGGTTTGAAAGGAAAGTGAAATTGGCGATTTCGGTTTGATTAGTGGAAGTATTTTCGAAAAATAATGTTTATAGAAATTTATTTATTTTTACCTTATTATTATTATGTATTTTAATTTTATTTATTTTGATTTATTTTTTGACATTACGCTTTTACTTGGTAGGATTCTCATTTTATTTTATATTTTGATATTGTGTGCATTTATTTTATTTCTTTAGAATTTGCTAATTATTATTTGTTTTTAATTTTTAATTAATTAAAATATTTTATATTACATTTTTTAATATTTATTTATACTTTGTACTTTTGTAGCATACCTTTAGGCAGAATTTGAAATTTTCTTTCATAAATAGGGTTCTGTGTAAATAAAAACAGGCATTTAATTTTAATTCAAGTTATATGCGAAATAACGAAGCGTTATAACATCGATGACTGATTTTGAATTAATGAAATTCGGTAGGTACTTAACCTTTAACTGCTGAGGTGAAATATTAGGGCGTAGTTACTGAGGTGGGGTAAATTTACCCCTTTATAATCTATAAATAATTTTTGTTAAAGAAATTTTTTTTTTAAATGTATTTGTTTTTAATTGTAATAATAAAACACATTTTTAAATGAATAAAATAATAAATTTAAAGAAATCGAAGTTCTAGTTTTACAAAACAAGGACTTTATTTCATAGCCACTTTTCTTAAAACTAAAAAACAAACTACGAGGTGTAAAATTTACCACCACCTCAGTAGTTAAAGGTTAATTTTAAATATTGGTAAATTGATCTCTATGGGAAATCTTTCGGATTTTAAGGCATAAAGCCGTTTATTTTACTTGAAACATTTGAAGTCGTGTATGTATATATATCAGTTTCTGTTACTCCTGCAGGGAGTTATGAAATGCTTATTGTTCAAAATGTAAGTTTTCACTTCAATAGTTCTGTCTAAAAAATTAGTACAATGAGAAATATAATATAGTTTCAAGTCGATTTGTTTAGTAAATTGGTGTTAGCTCAATTTCTAGAAAGTTATATAATACAATTTTTCAATAATCGGTAGTCCGCATACTTATTATAGAGTGATCTAATTTATATACACAAACCGTTATCCTAGTAGAACTATTTTATATTAAAAATAATCCAGTATCTATATCTATATTGATTATTAAAAATGTTTGTTTCCTGCTTCTGGGTTTAAGATTATAACTCAGTTAACCGATTTTCAATGGGAAAATTGAGAAATTAAACATTTGGGAACTGAGAAAAAATTATCAGACATAAAAAGTGCATAAAAATAAATATATTTAAATACATTTGAAATGTGGTGTTTGTTTTTTTTTTTGGTCAGCATAAGTAATAAATCTACTTCAAATACAATTATCTAATAGATTGCACTCATCGCACGCTCTTGCGGAGCATGCGGTGCAGCAGTATAAAGCAAAAATGTAGTAGTCGATACCAAATGATATTTCTCTGGAAATTTCATAATCAAATTCCATTTTACAGTTTTTGTAAACTAAAAAGACAAAGGTTTCCTATTTCCTTTGTTATGCTTTTGCTATATTACGAATCGTTATGCACTTGAATTTTGTCTTCACGAAATATTTTGTTTTAATTATTAAATTTTACCACTTTCATATTTTTTATTATTTTCATTTATTTTTAATTTCTTTGATTTATGGTTTTATTTGTATTAAAATTATTTTTTATTTAATTTTATTTGATTTGAGTTTATTCAAGTTTAATTAATTAATTTTTTTAATTAACTTAATTGATATTTAATGTTTTTACATTTATTTTATATTACTATTATTGTGTATTTAAAAAAATATTTTTATATGTATTTTAAATAAATTTACTTCATCTCTTTTTATATAATATTTGAGCACATTTCGGTTTGTACGCATATTTATTTTTTATTTTTAATTTTTTAAATTAATATTTTATTTTTTTTTAATACTTATTTAATTTAATTTATGTTATTTCACTTACTCCAATTCAAAACTATTTTTTTAGTTTATATTTTTTATTTTATAAATTTTCTCTTCATAATTCATTTCCATTTTATTTTCTTCCCCGATGTCTTATAAAATTTTATATTATTTATTATTTGATATTCGTTTTCTATATTATTTTAACTAATATTTGCTATTGTTAATTATTTTTTAATAAGTTTAATTTTTTTATTTTATTATATATATATTTGTTTAATTATTATTTTTCACCACCTTACCTTCTGCCGCTTGTGCCTCTCAATTTTTGTGTCTTATTATAATTATTTTGATTTAATTACATCTTATTTTGACCTTGTATAGTATTCATAAAGTACATCATATTTTTGATTTTTTTTAATTTGATTTTTCAGATAATTTTGTTAATTGTTTACACTTATTTATTTTGACATTTTTATTTTTCACTTATAAAAAATACTTTGTGCTTACTTGCTTTAAAGAAACCGTTAACTTCTTAGTTTGCATTATTTACAAAAATTGCTTAAGTTAGTTTTAGTAAGTTTTGAGTTCTTTGTAAGAACTGTTGGCATGAATACAAAATAAAAATAAGATTATCAGTTTAATTTATAGTTAATATTTATTATTATTAATAATAAATTTTAAAATTTGTTTACAAACTGGACTTCACTTGGGTATTAGTTTAAGTTAATTTCTTATTTATTTACTTATTTAATTTATTTTTTTATTTATAACTTCAATTTATCTTCTAAATTATTATTAATTTTATTTTTTATTTATTTATTATTATAATAGAAGACAGTTTGCCTTTTTGTTTTTGCGTATAGATTGCGAAAAGAGGGTGTGGTGTTGTAGTCCACGGCGATAGTAAGTGTTGTAGCAAATGAATGAAAAACCGTTCTGATCACTGCTGCCCAGCTGCCACAGCTGTTGAGCCTCGACTGCTCGCTGGCGCCTGATGCGCCACAGCAAGTTGCTTAACTAACGCCACTTGCTTGCTACACACCCTTACGGCATCATGTGCGTGTGTGTGAGTGTGTGGCGGCCAATAAGGTGTTGCTGGCTGGCTGCCCGCCACAAGTGTTGCAAGTAAGATCAGCGCGCGCCAACGAAAAGCACCGCTGCCGACCAACTTCCGATTACAACTTCGGACGTCGTTTAGGCGTCGGAAATGGCATCGTGTACCGAATATGACGATTTATGGATGGCGCGTAGCAGCGTCGTCACGACACGGACTACAGCGATAAGCAGGACAGTTGAAGTCTGCACTTTTACATGGTGTGTGCTGGCAGGTGTTGCTGCCACACTTGTGGATAGTTTGATGTTGGTGTTTTAAGAGGGGTCAATAGTGGTGTGCAAGGTGTTGGGGTGTGGTGTGTGTGTGTCGGTCCGGTGTTGTTGTTGTGTGCGCTCAAACAATATTGCAACACTTTATAGGTCGCATGCTGCTCGGTACGAGTTAGCGACCGAATGAAGTGTAACGAGTCGAGTGCGGTGTAACGGTATTTATGACAGTGTATGCGCTTTTGAAAATGCGTGTGTGTGCGTGTACCGCGCCCACTTCACAATGCCATTAATTGGCGTGAATGCAACAGCATTGAGTTGCATCCAAGTGGCGCTGTTTTGGAGCAGTCTTTTTTATTTGCTGGGGTTTGTTTTCAATTTTGAAGGAGTTTGTTTATTTATTTTATAATTTTCTATAATTGTTCATTGCTGATTATTTGTGTATTATAATTTTTTATCAAAATTTTTAACTTCAAAATAAAATTTATATTTTGGAGCTTCGAAAAAATTGCGGTTTTGGGTTTTTCGAAATTTTTTTCGTATTTTATTAATTTTTCTTTAAGAAATTTTTTAAAAAAATTTCGATTTTTTTATGTTTTTTTTTAAGTTTTTGTGTTGTTTTCGAACTTTCATTGAGGTATTTTTTCCATTTACTATTTATAAGGTTTATGTTGTTATTTTATTCGTTTTTACTTTTTAATTTCATTTGAAATAGTTTTTTTTATTTCTTGTCTTAAATAGTCTTTCTCTGTAGAGTTTTCTTCAAAGAATTTTTATCAATATTTAATATTAAAATTTATTTTTCAGCAATACTTTTAAGTTCTCAAACCATATTTTGTCTTTATAAATTACTTTGCGTTCCCATTTTATTTAGCATTTAAAGAAAACTGTTCTAGGTAAATGATTCGAACACGAATTTTCAAATTTTTTTAATTCAAAATTATTTTGTTATTTTTACAAAATGTTTCAAAAATATTTTTCAGTTTTTGTTTAAATAAATTTTCACGCCCTTAATATGTCTGTTGAATTATTACAATTTTCTTTTGTTAAAAGAATTTTTCACAGTCTCCTAATGGAAAACTTTTTGCTTCATTTCTCACTTTCTTTATATACTTCAGTTTGAATATTTCAACACTTTTTTAAAATTTTCAAAATCCACAAAAAAACAATTTTAACCGTTACACTACAATTATACACTTCGAAATTCAACTACTTTGCTCGCGAGCTGCCTTCCGTTAGCTGCTGTTTTGTCTTACTAAATAGTTTTGTTGTTGTTGCTCATCTCAGCTTATTTTGATTTGATAACTATTGCATTTGTTTTTGTATTTGTATTTGTTGTAATGTGTGTTCTTGTAACTCTTGTATGTAAGTCCACTAAGAAGCTTTAGCCTTAGCTTCAAGCTTCAGCTCGGAAGCGCTATCAACTACACCGTTGCGTGGGAAATTATAAACTGAATCCTCGTTGGTCCAGTCAAGTCTTCAGCTGCTCTGCTCAGCTCTGTCGCACTTTACATGCGCTTGGCCAACGCTCAATTTAGTGTGCGGCAGCAGCTGCTAAGAAAGAAAGTGGTCGTCGCAGCAGCAGCAGTAGCAGCGGCGGCAGCAACAGTAAACAGCATATCGTTCGTTCGTCATTACTCGTTCGTTTCAAGTTCGCCCTTTCGTACGAGCTTTGCTGCTGCCCTTGATGTCGCCGCCGCCGCCGCCTCGACCACTCGGCTTGTGCTCGCTGTTCTTATCAGCTTGGCGCTCGTCGTGTCGTTATTCGTGTGACTTCGTTTATTTTCGTTTTTTTTGTTTTTACAATTTTTTTAAAACATACTTTTGGGAAGCAACACGTTGAAAGGAATGTGAGTGAGTGAGTTCTCATTGTCGGCGCTCTCTCAATGAGAGTCTGCGAGTTGAGTACATACATTTGTTCTCTGCGCTCTCTTACAACTATTAACTGCATGTTTTTGTTGTTTTCTCTTTGCCTGCTGGCAATGCTGTCGTCACTCACCAGCCTCTCTCGCACTCAATTGCGCTCTTTCAATTCACTCACTCACTCAACTGGCTTGTAATTTGCTCTCTTCCTTCACTGTCACGTGTTGCATGCCACTTGAGTGTAAGCTCTGTAGCCTTCTAGAAATGCATTTTGCTGTTGCTGCTATTGTTGTTGTTGTTTTGAATAAGCTGATAACACTGATAGGGGCGGTGGCGATGGCCTTCGTCAGCAGCTGCTGCCGTTGCTGCTCTGTCTTATGCCTCTTTTGTGCATCACCAACTTTATTGTTGTTGTTTTCATGCTGTTGCAAGTGAATTGTTGTTGGTTAGTTGGTATTGCTATTGTTTTTCTTGTTGTTTAAGGTGTGGTAAGTGGGTGTGTTATTTGCATGCGTTCAGCACTCGTAACTCTCTCCGTATGTGTGTTTGTGTGCTCATGCATGCCTGTTGCTGTTGTTGATGTTGTTGTGGCAAGCGTTTTTTGTAAACACCGCGCTTCCATGTATTGTCTGTTTGGGGTTTCGTTGCAGCTCGTAGAGTTTGTGTGCAGTTATTGTTGTTTTTAGACGAAGTTGCCAGTATAATAATTGCAGTTTAAGGGCTTCACAGTTAAAACTACAGTTTTTAGAGAAGCTCTGCTCTGATCTATTTAATTCAATTCCGAGTTTATTTTTAAACAAAAGTAATAAAATTAAAGTTCTGAGTTTAGTGAATCTGAATTACTTTAAAACTTGTTGAATGCGTGTTTAAACCATTTCTTCCGTCGACTACAAGTCACATACTTGTAGCGAGGAAATTGGACGCAAAACTGGAAGATTCCAGAATATCGGTAGATTTGATGCGGGAAAATATCATCTTTGTCTTGCTTATTGCAGACGAAATGGCTTTCTGATATCTTAAAATGTTCCAATGTTGAAGAATATTTGTCCAGGCTGAAGATCAGTGATGAGCGATATTGTTATTTTTAAATTACTGTGATTTCATATTGCAATTGCGATTACAACTCAGTGAACTGCTATTGCTACTGTGATCGAACTCAAATTATTAAATTGCCACTGTTATTGTTATTCACTGCTAATTACCATAATTCATCGCAGTTGCTATATGCGATCACAGTGAATAAAGTCACCGGTAGTGAAATATCGCTTATCATTACTGAAGATATGTGTGTCGGTTTTCTACTTAATGCACTAATGCAGACAGCTGTAGCTGATCAGATAATCAAAGAACAATAGTTGCCCGGCTTATGATAAATATTGGTATCTATATATATATACCATATATATATATATATAGATACCATATATACCATATATATATAGATACCAATATTTATCATAAGCCGAAACGTTGTATTTAACCCCAGCATATACTCCACCAAATTAGGGTCGCCCTTGGTCTTAGCAAGGTTCAGCTCGCCATAATCATAGGTGTCCGATGGGACTAAATGCCATGTGGCTAAATATTCTAACGGATACAAATTGCCAAAGCTGCATTGCAGAAGGGTAGATTGAGACATCGAAACACTTTCTCCCTCTTTCGGAGAACCAGTTGAACTGGCCCGATTACAAATTAGTAGCCTTTACAAATTCGTAAACGGCTCAAAGCGCTTTGTCGTCAATTGAGTATCTCGTGCATCCATTTTGAGGAGTTTGTGTGATCACAAAAGACTGGTTCTAGCTGTTCAAGTGGAATCTCCTGTTGCACAGGGATCAGCCCTTTAACCTTATCTAAGCTAACCCAGGGTATTCTTTAGTATTCATGTAAAGTCCAGTTAATCACTTATAACTCATTGATAGCTTGAAAGACTAGCTTAGTTCACAAAATACTTCACAAATCTGTTGTCTGATCGTTCTGAATGTCCATATTTCTCGAATAAAATATCCTTATAAAGTGGACATAATAGAAATTATAACTTTCTTGGGGACACTAAAATTATAATCTCTGCATGTTTGAGCCAATTTTGAGACTATATAACAGAATAAAATGTTAAAATTTTGACTTAAATTCGAGTTAAAGGTTTTATTTGTGTACATAACTTAGGATGTTCATAAGTACATATGTTTGGCAATAAAAAATACTTGTAGTAGTCAAGGTTTCTGTTAAATTGATTTGTTTAACATTAGTCAAATGAAAATAGTTTTTTGCTAATAATAATAATTGTATTATTTTTTCTTCATAATTGACGGGCATAACTCCTTTCTTTTATAAATTTTTTTATCCTTTTTAATATTAAAATATTTTGCGAATAATGACTTTCAAAATGGCCCTGCTTCGCGGAATTCGCCTATTTTTCAAAAGTTGCTTTAAATCACTACAATCACTATATAGCAATATGTTCTTACAATTCAGTCTAAGCACAAACGGGTCTATCTAAGAAGTAAACGAACCTCATAATTTATAATACTTAATAATAATAATAATAATCTATAAACTTATTTCCAAACTCAAGAAGTTATTTTAAACAAGTTGCGGATATCTTTTATGTATCAACAAATCGCAATATACATTGTTTAAAAAAAAACTAATTTTCATTGTAATAATGTACCCCAGTCAAATAATTATATGTGCATTTCTGCTTTTGTTTATATTTCTTATTCATTGTTATTTCTTGGATTTCGGTAAATGTGGATTAAAATTTTGATATGTTCCCGTTACTATGCAACGGACATTGTTTCATACTTTTCTCGTTCGTTGTACAGTTACATTAAGAATGTGATTGTGAATTGGGTATTGCATAGTAAATATTTATATGTGCAAAATCAGTTTAGCGGATCCTTCTTACTGATATTACCGAAGCAAAAACTTTTTTTGTTAAATTTTTTTTTTGCAAAATTATTTTAGCTGCATTAACTTAATGAATTTTAAAAAAATTGATTACGTTTATTTAACTTTAATCCTAAAATGCCTCGTGGTACTAGTTTATCAGCCGAGGAACAAGTAATAATCATAGGAATGCATGAAATCGGTTCCAAAATGGCTCTAGACCAAAGCGACATCGGAACTGTTTCTCAAAATTTCTTAAAAACCTCACTAATTATTATAGTGCGACGCAGCGGACGAAAAACAACATTGATGAGCGGTGCGAAAGGATGATTCGACGGCTAGTAGTTGCGGACTTGATAAGCAGCAATCAAATATGGACCTAGTTAAGACAGAAAATCACAATAAATATAATTTTTCCAATTATACATAAAAATCAGTTTCTGAAACACACCTCCAGGGCACCTAAACCAACGCTAAAGAAATTTGATCGGCCCAGGTCATTGCAAGAAATTTTGGAGAGATTCGCACCAGGACCGACGGTCCTACTACAAGCGATGTTTTGGAAGCGGTACCTTGAATTCATGGGCTGCATTTTGCTGCTGTGGAAAGCTATATGCATGTTTCATATTCACTCAAATGAATGCTAATATCAATGTAGATCTTTTGGACAGCGAGTTAATACAATTTGCTGGCAATATTTATAGCATATAACTGGGCATATCGAAAGGATAACGCTTCAATCCACACGAAGAACATCTTCAACGACCGTGCAGCATTGAGTTCGAACATAAATCCTATTGAGGATCTCTGGGGGAACCTCTCTGCTCCTGTTTTCCAAAACGGAAAGCAGATTGAGACGGTACGTCACCTTAAATTAGCCATAAAGTAAGAATTTGCCAATATTCACATAATTATTCTACAGACAGTAGTTAATTCTCTGATTAAGCGGCTTAATTTAGTTTTAAAATATAAGGACAATTCTACTGACTATTAAAATCAACATTTCTTTAAGTTAAACTCAAAGTATAGGCTTTACTGGTAAAAATAGTAAAATGAACATATAAATATTTACTATTAGCCTAAACTTCAATTCTGTTTTATAGTTAAAAAAAATATTTTGAAATTTGTTATTTTTTGTTTTCTATATCGTATACATTAATAATAACAAACCTGCATACTCAGAAATATTTTGCAATTTTGTAATCTTGAATTTTTTTTGCAAAAAGTTAATGCACATATAATTATTTGACTGAGCTATTTCGACTGAGGATTTGTTGTTTGTTACGCTAACATCAGCGTTGTTGATTGAACGCAATTTTTTTTTTTCAATTTTAATTTTTTCAATTTTTTACCACGTATAATATATGAATATGACGGTGTGCCATGATGTATGATGAACCATTGTTACAAGATTTGGGTTACAACTTTGTGTAAAGTTTGAATTAAAAAATCGAGCTTAATGCGAAGGAGTTAATCCTTATTCCGAAGACCTCGTTCATTGTCTTGTTAGTTATCATAGAGTTGCTATAGGTAACAGCCTGACCTAGTTAATTGCTGATACTCAATTCGATTTTATATTTGATTAAGTTTCGAGGTTTGACTTGCCTTTAAGTTTCTTGAATCGATATTATAATACAAAACTCTCTATTAAATGAAAATGTCCCGAGCTTTTGTATATTCTATATAGATATCGAGGTTATACTGAACGTTTACAAAAACATTTCGAAATATTTCAAAACAACTTTATTATAAATTATTGAAAATTGCTATCAACCCGTATTGAAACCGTTTAAAAAATGAAAACAAATAATTTAAGAGCTTCAAAAAATCCGAAACATTTTAATTTGTATCTTTTTTTTTGACAATGTGCTACCTTTCTTCTATTAAGCACGGTAGTTTTATTTCAACTCCCACGCCACCTTTCTTGCCCCACATGCCGCACTCACATTGTCTACGATTTTCCGTGCTTTATACCGGTTGATTGGCTTTTTTGCGTTGCTTACACGTTGCTTTGTTTACTTGACTTCCGTTCATCGCCTTAAGGACTTTGCCATTTCACAGAAAAATACTACAAATACATACAAACACACGTAGAGTACGCGCGAATAGCGGAAATATGACATGCCATACTATTAAAATATAGACAGCAATGTCAAATAGCTGTAGGAGAATATGTGATTATACATATTCATACATCGCATATCAAAAATATATACATATATTTTCCTTCGTATTAAAAATACGTTAGATGAACCTGCAAACCGCCGTCATTCTCGTTGAGCTCCGAGCAACTCCCCGTTAGTCCTTTGGTTGTTGTTGTGTGGCAGCAAAACTAATGCTAACAATGTTTGCCAAAGCTAATGAATATGCCGAGCAGCAAGTCAGCTCCAAATAAAGACATTATTGCACAGCTTGAGGTATTGAGTCAAAGGCAATGTGCAAAAGCTTTGTTATGGCAGTCCTTTGAGGGCGGGCAAGGTCGCATCGCCGAATTTAGCGAAACCGCGAATAGTTCATAGACGATTTAACTTTATTAATTCAGTAGGTAAACTCATTCGCCTAGCAAATATTGGTGGGTTTAGAAATTCGCGGCTTTTAGTTTTACTTCATAAGCTTAGTTCACTTACTATTAATAGAGTGCCTAGAGTACTTATGGGTGGATAGGTGTATCACAGATTAAGTATATAAAGTTCGATGGAGTAATCGAACAGGATTAGAAGATTGGTATGAATTGTATCAGCATTTTGAGTATGAAAAGATATGGGCTGCCAAGAAATAATTGTAAAAAGCTCACTGATGTAAACCCGTTTTATAAAAACGTTTCCTATACACATTTAATTTATTTATTAGATTTTATATATTTGAAATGATATATAAAAATCACGAACTGGTAGTGAATAGCTCAGAAAGCTTTTAAGCTTTAAAGCTCACAAGGCTATTTATGTAAAATGGTATGCATACAGATTTAATTTTTTCATTATAAATGAGACATACAAATTGTGAAATATTTGTGAAAAGCTCAGGAAGCTTTTAAAAAGCTCACATAGATGTTTTCCGTATATATTAAAAATTTTTATGAGAGATGAGATGTCTGAACTGATATATAAATAATATGAAATGTTATTGAAAAGCTTAGAAAGCTCATAAAAAGCTCACAAAGCCGTTTACATGAAAATGTTCTGCATACACAGCTAGCAATATTTCATTAGAAATGCCTGATATGTTTGATTAAAATTACGAAATGTTTGTTAAAAGCTTAGAAAGCTCATTAAAAGCTCTCAAAAACATTTATAGGAAAACGTTCGTCATACGGTACTAGTTTAATTTCGTAAGAAATTTTTGAAATGTTGTTTCAAAATTACGAACTGTTAGGAAAAGCTTGGAAAACTCTTAAAAAGCTTACATATACATTAATATTAAAACTTTTTCGAAAATAATTACAGTTTTTTATTAGAAATAAAATACCTGACTTGATATATGAAAAAGCTAATTATTGAAAAGCTCAGAAAGTTTTCATTAAGCTTGCTATTGTCTTTTGAACATTATACCGATTAAACAAAATATAATCCGAGAAAATATTTACGTGCAAAATAATTTCGCCGTTTAAAGCAAATATATACAATTTGTAAATATATATCAAAAATCTGGTCGATTGGACCAAAGCAGATATCGTTCGCCATCATATCTGCCATCCTTTCGCGCCTCACCAAATTACAGATTACTGAAAATTTCACCTCGAGTTATTGAAAATTCCTGCCGCATGCTGCATAAATGCTACAGTGCCCTTATGTGCTGTGTTGTGATCTCTCGTGCTTCCCTCCACCCACTCGCCCAGCTTTATCTGGCATACCGCATACCAACCTCTTGTTGCATTGCAATGCGCTGAACATCATATTATACACTTATACAAGCATGCTTAACACATAACGGCCGAAAATGTTGGCAACATTTTTGGAAGACCAACAGCACAGGACGAACTCGAAAGGCAAAAAAGTTGAGGTCACTCACGAAAAAGGAAACAAATCCAAAAGGTGAGTGTATGTAGCTATCCACGGGGGCGTATGAGTAGCTGAGCTGGACTGTTGAAAGCCGTTAGGGATAATAATGTTGCAGTTACTTGCAAAATGATGAAAAACGGCAAGATGAACTGCAATGGGATGAAAATGTACCGAAATGTGAAGAAAAGTGAATTGAAATGGAAGAAAGTGGCATGTAATGCAACGCTGCTGGTACATCCCGTTATGACTGGTTTGTGCAGTAAATTTGCTGAATTGAAGCGTGCGCCGAAATTCAATGTAAATGGTACAGTTTGAAAGACTAAATAAAGTGCAACGGTTGTTGCAGATTTAGTTAAGTGCTGTAAAAATTACTGAAACTTTGTAGATTGCTATGGGAGCATAGTGGGGAGGAATAAACGCTCTGCTGGTCGAAATGAAAGCTTTGCGCATGAAAATGAAAGCGTAGTGGATGGGATATGAAAGCTTTGTCCAAGAAAATGAAAGCTTTATGGATCAGAATGAAAACTTTATTATCAGCAATTCATTTTCTGTATGGGAATTATTATTTTATGGATGTGAATGAAAGCTCCTTCAAGGAAAATGAAAGCTTTATGGATAAATATGAAAGTTTTACTGATAAATGAAAGCTCAATAAATAAAAGCCCTATGGATAGTAATGAAAGCTCTTCTAGTGGAAATGAAAGCTCTGTGGATGGGAATAAAAGCTTTATGGTGGAAATGAAAGCTTCGTGGAAACAAGGTTTTTATGAACGGAAATTAAAAAATGTTCTCTGTCTTAAGCCCAAGCCATGGGATTGCTGTACTTATATACATAGAGAGCTCCTAAAAACTCTTCTTATTGTATATAATTGGAGCTGTCGTTTTCAAAAGGTGTCTGCTGAAGAGCTTTCACGACATTCTTTGATGAATGCCACAAAATTAGATAAGCACCATGGTTTGACAAAGGACATCCGATAATTTTTCGCTACTTGATTATAACTCTGCTTTGTACCAGAACTTGTAACAGTGGGTATTTGGGAGATGTCTTCCCCCTCCCTTTATAAAAATGTTAACCATATTTGCTGTAAGTTATATGCAAATAAAACAAAAACACAAGAGACAAAAATGCCGGCATACCACAAAATGTGGCACAAAGCTGAAATGTGTTGTGTTGTGGTGCTTTAGCTACAACCAAATCTTTTTTCCAGCATACAAACGTTACAGGCTAGAACTCTAGTGCGCTGCAGTGCCGGGAGAGGAGAGAGTTGCTAAAGTAAAAATCTCAAATATTTATAAAAGCAATGAATACGAGTATGCATAACCGCACACACCGCCCGAACACAGAGCACGTCTTACGAGCGCCCGCATATATGACAAAATCAACTGCACTGCCATTGCTCAACTCAACTCAGCTCAGCTCATCACCACTAGTCAACCAAGTCCAACTCAGTACAATTTACATAAGTTGTTGACTCAGCCTCGGCGCTAAACTTTGTCGGTTCACAGGCGTTGTAAGCACAGCTAAGCTGTGTTGCCATCAAAGGCGCATTCCAAAGTACATAGTACTTCGCATGACAAAAACAAAGTAAATACCAAAAAAACAAAAAGCACAAAACAAAATAGCATGAAAAATAAAATATTTGCTGACAAAAACAACAAGCGAAATGGTTGGGCAACAAGAAGAAGCCACATGAAATACGCAAAATAGCTGTCATTTAAATTATCTCGGCAGTAAAAATTCTCAACATAAAACCAACAATACCAACATTTTTAGTATATGTAATAGAGTTTTAACTGTCGCTAGAGTTGCCAGATTCGTTTAATTGGAGATTTTTGTATACAAACATCATTTTCGGGGACAAATCATAAGCAAATATTAGTCAAAGTTCATGAAACATTGCGGTAAACCCTGTCTTGGGACTGGACTTCTGTACTCAGGGGACCTCTTAGCCCGGAATGATGGTTTGGACATCGCAAGGCGTTCTCATGACAGTCGGGGTAATATCCGTAACGGAGTCTGATTTTTATTCATGGTAGGACTGTCATCTCGGCTTTAAAACGTTAAATTTTCGAAGATCCTAGATTCCGTTAGCCCGTCTTACCAGATTCAGTCTATATATTTGTGCTCATTGGAAGACATGGAAGACTTCATCTTTCGAAATGTTAAATCTCCAAAAATGGAATTGGAAACTAGGTTCTTGAAAGCCGTTATGCCAAACTCCATCGTTATATTTTTACTAATTCATATGAAGTAAGACATAAAAGACTCGATCGCGAATTGCGTTTGTGAATTTTGAACCTAATCTCAAAATATTTTTACCACTTCAGCCAACTTATTGCACTTGAATGACTTACGCAATACTCGAAGAAGTAGAAGAAGATAGAACTTCGTGACCATTCCCTGTTTGAAAACTACTAAAGTAACACTACCTCTTCGAAAAGCCCCAGCATAGACATAGACCAAATTCGGTGTTTAGTAACCGGTCGTACTAATTGAAGGTTCTCTACGCATATCTGACGAAGTCCTCGAAGTCGATATGCAATGAACCCAAATATATAAAGAAAGACGAAGTATGCCGGGAAGGACCAGGGAGGAAAGAGATTCTTTATAGATCGTATGGTATGGAAGAAAGAACTCTGGGAAGAAAAAACACCGTTGAGATCTTTGGAAGTTCCTCTTGCTTTTTAATGACCAATCAAGTAGTAAATGATTCAATTTAATATTTAATTAATTATTATTAATTAGTAATTAATTATTATTTAATTATTATTAATTATTTATTTAATATTTACAGCTGGCAACTCAGTTTATTAGAACAGCTCATACTGCCAGGAAGTTGTCATAAGAATAGACAAAGAGCAGAGGAAAGACGCGACACATGTGCTGCAGCACATTAAAGTAACAATATTTCGTCTATTATCGTTTGTTTGTCTTTACTCGTACGCTGCAGTCGCTGCACATTCTCTTGTGGAAATATGTTTTTGATGAAGAAATTTTTGCTCTTCGGACCATAAGTTTCGTTATGCTTGATGGACGATCGCTTACAGTCATTCAAGCGGTCGGTATTAGAGTTGTCAACATACATATGAAGTGCTGTGGTTCGAAGGGACAAACAACCAAGCACATGGACTGTATGTGTCTTCAGCGGAATGTAAAATGCAGTTATGTTCATGAGGAAGTGTAAAGTAAGTTGTCGCATTTAAAACATATGTAATGGCATTTAGAAAAATATTTAGTTATTTGTGTTTTTGTTGTCATAGTCGACTGGTTGACTTGATTGTCAGTGAAATCAGAGTCCTGATTTTATAAAAAAATCCGTTGATAGTTTAAAGATTGGCTGTTTAAATACTATTTTTTTTATTTTTTTCGAAGATTGGTCTCTCTGGCTCGGTAAAAGGGACGATATTTCTCATTTTCTGGAATCGGATTTTAATATCGGAAATTCTCTCGGGATAAACCTTACCTTTAAAGAAATCCGTCTATTATAGGTTAAATCACCTGACGAGAAGAAGCATGGAGCCGTATCCCATCTATTATTATCTCTCGCCTTTTGAAGGAATCCAAAAGGGTTCGTACTGTGATATCCCAACCCCAACTGATGTGAATTAATGAGTTCATTCCTTTGGGATTTCTAGAAATATATTTGATTTCTCTTATTGTGTAGGAATGATTTCAATGGGTTTGTAAAGACATATCTCGCACCCTTTATATGAATCTGGTATACTCAGTAAGTCAGTACAAGTGATTTATGGTAAACGAGGGTCCCTCAGGAATTGTGATTAGATATTGATTTCTCACGAACCTGATAGGATTGGTAGCACACATAAATTTGTCGTTAGACTCGATCTAGAATTCTTTCTCTTTCAATCCCGTTTTTGTGTTATTCACTCAATACACCGGGTTTTGAAGAGATATGGAGATTGAGACTATTCCTTAAGTTTAAGTGAAGTGAAGCACACCCGAGACCATTTTCGTACATATAACACACTATTTAATAACTGATGGTAGTGAGAAAGGATCTCAAGATATCTATATATTAGTATTTCATTTGAGGGTGATATTTGATAATTAAGGGACATACCGCTAGAGGCTAAAAAAGGTTCTCAAGACGTTAGAGGAAGATAAAAGGAAAAGGATCTAGGAATCCCGAGATATCTGTCAGACCAGAAGGAGTTCTTAAAAGACGAAGTAGAGGAAATATATGTATATCATTCTATCAAGCATACCAAAGAGATCTATATTAATCTTTACAGAACCACAGTCTTCAGATCAGACTTAGATCTTAGATCTTAGATCTTAGACCATACATTTTATTTCACTCTTGAAGTTTTCGACCGAATCTTCGAGAGACCGTTATTGTTTTCGCTGAGCTAAATTTAAGTATTGACATAAATCCGTTAATCGCAGTTGAACAAGAACACAAAAACCAACGATTAAAAATTCCCGAATACGACTTCTTATTGCTTCCAAATATAACCTTAAGAAGTTGCAAGCAAAGTATAAAATGACAAAAGCTCAACTGCAAACAGCAATAATAAAGTGCACAATGGGAAGGCGAAAGTTAACTGTAAAACAATAGCGAGCGAAAGGAAATCCTAATTCGCCAAGATCAACAAACAAAGCAACCAAAGAAGAAAGAATACACCAAAAACTACTAAAAAGAAACGACAAAGTCAGAACAGTAAACAGCATGTGGGGTCATTTAAGAGAAACAAAAGGTGCCGTTGGAGCGAGCTGGAACTGGACGAAAAGTTGCAGCGGAAAGCTGGCCAAGCGCTAAGTGGCTCAGTTTACACCAGTGGGACCGTTAAGTGAGGGCTACCGTTGCAAGATAACTGCGATTCAACACTGCAAAGGCGTATTGCAGTGACATTTGTTGTTGTATATGTATACGTGTTGTAGAGGAGTCCACAAGCGCAGTGCTAAGTAACTGAAGCTGTCAATGCAGTTGTCAATGTTTTCCTAGAATATGTTTTTATTGTTGTTTTCGTCTTCTTTGCTGTTTTCCCAACGCATGGAATTCATTAATTGCAAAAGTTTTGCAAAACAGAGGCAACAACAAAGAAGAGCGAAGAATAAAAAAAGAGAAAAAATTAAAAAAAAATACAACAACAAGTGAAAACAACAAATTTTCGCAGCACAACAAACGCAGTAAAGCAACAAATGAATGGAATTGCAAACAAACTTAACAACTTTTTGCCTTCAAACAAAGACAAAAGACAACTCAGAGCATAACAAACGAAATTAATGTTGAAGGTTACACGGCAAGCGCTGGAAAGTAGAAAAGAATGCAAGAAGTAAAACAAATGATAAATAAATAAGTTAAGCGCAAAAAGAAAAAGAAATAAGAAAGTGCGACACAACCGCCCGAAAGGATTACAATGACTCGTGCCACAGCGTGTCGGCCCTTCCCCACGCCGACTGCAGGTACCCAGCAGTGGGAATTCAAAATGAACGCTGACAAAGTGGAAGTCAGCAGTAGTAATTGTGCGCCGTCATGAACGGAGCGTCTTAGTAAATGGCAGTGCAAGATCTTAGCATGCGGCAGAAAGCAGAAAAAGATGGTAAGATGGCTTAACTCAGTCTCGCTTGCCATTTTTTTATGACGATAGACATTTTTTTTTAAATTGATGTGTAGAATTGGCGTTCAATTACCTTAAATAAATCAAAAACAAATGCAATTCGTGGCAATTAGCTTCTGTATTTTGCTGTAATTTATGTAAACAATGAAAAGAGTAGAGAAAGAGCAAGAGATGAGTAATAACAACATAGAGGAATCACTTGTTATAAATTTTTAAAAATCTCTCTAGCCAGAATTAAAGACAGAGGCTCACATAATATGCTTATATGAGGAAAGGACTTAAAAATATTATCAATCTGTGAATTCCCTACCCCAAAGTAGAGTTTAGAGTGATTTAGATGTGCCAAATTAGCCGAACACTTTCACACTTTCACCCTGAGATTATCACTGATTCCTTCACAGTCTATGCAGTTTATATATTATATTAGGCTTTTTATTCCATCTGTTATCTCATAAAAATTATTCAAAATAATATGTTGACTATTTAAGACTTCTACAAAACTAGAAAAGGTAATGGATTAGTAGAAGACAACTGATCGAAGAGGAGTTTGTTTAAAATTTGGGACTGTGTGAGATATTCGATGGTTCCACCGGAAGCTCTATATAACCGTATATACTTTTTTATGATACTTTATTTTTAAATCCAATACTGTTCCACTAGTAAGATGTATCTCTTCTTCTGATCTTTTATCTTTTTAACATTGGATATTAGTTGTCTTTTATTTTAGAGAACAAAAATAAAAAATTGAAGATAGTTGAACCTGTTCAGAGTTGAAAGACTCATCACATTTTATATTCTCGCAATTTACAGATGTAATTTTATTAAGATACCCACATATATGAGGGCTGAGGTAATTCCTGAGCCGATATCACTCATTTTAACCATCATACAATATATAAGAGACTATACGCTCATTTAGTTTGGCTAAGATATTACAAATATGTATTAACAGATATATAACAGATAAAGGCCCCCGTATTTTTGAAAAAACCCATAATTAGGTATATGGGAGCTAGGGAAATTATGCCCCTATTTTAACCATTTATGGTATATTAGAAGAAGGAGATTCCCACTGAATTACATTAAAATATCTGAGAGATTAGGCATTGACTTCTTCATATTCAGTATCTTGGCCTTGAAATGTTGTAGTCCGATCTCGACATTTTTTCCACAAGTGATGTCACTGCTTAAATGCAGTATTTGTGCAAAGTTTTATTCCGTTATCATCATTAGTTCCTAATGTTTAAAATATAAAGAGAACGAATCAGATGGCATTAAAAATTTAGTTATATGGAAAGTAGGCGTGATTGTGAACCGATTCCATATTCCGTCCGTGTTATCAGGGTATTAGGAAAATATTATGTGGCAAATTTCATTGAGATTGGTCAAGTAGTTTCTAAGATATGGTTTTTGACCTATAAGTTGACGACTCCCCGCCCATTTCCATTAAAAAAAACGAGTGCAGCTTCCTTCTGCCAATTTTTTGTACAATTTACGTAAAGGAAGGAAGGGAAACTTTGGTTCATATAGCTTTATTGGCTTCCAAGATATATACAAAAAACCTATTTGGGGCCGGTGCCACGCCCACTTAAAAAACTAAAAAAATAACATCCAAATATGCCCCTCCCTATGGTGATCCTTTATTTGATTGTGATTTTCATAGCTTTATTTATGGCTATTATTTAACGTATATTTTATGCTTCAACAAGATTCGCATTCTGAATTTTCTGTTAAATACATTTTTTATTTGATTTCAATCTTAGTCGAGACACGCACCTATTAATGCTCATTAAGCTAGACAGACAAAGACAAACGAATCTCAGAGCAAATTTTTATTTAAACGGAAACTTAAATATCTGAGAAGAGAAAATCAATTAACAATTTTGAATAAAAATATTGTCTTTATGTTTTGTTCTAGTTTCTCATATGTTTTAAATAATTTTCTATGCATCAGCGACTACTTTTAAATTTTGTATAAATAAACGCATTTTTCCTAAGAACTTTATCAGATGTTGCTCATACCACCCGGTGTTCGCCATTGCCTACAATAGCTATGCAACTGACACATTAACGGGGTCAACTGTCAACAGCAGATGAACGTACGCGATTCTTTAGAAGTTATATTTCGCAAATATTTTTTTATTTAGGTAAATGCTGATAATTTTTTGTTAAGTTATTTATTATTTTTCTTATAAAATTCTAATTGTGTAAGAGTGACCTGTATCAATTGTTATTTCTACGGGGAAGGTGTGGTTTTAATTATGTACATAGTGGATTTAAGTGTTCTATAGAAATTTCTGTATACTTTTATTGTTCTATCTGTTGCTATTATATATTCGTTTTTTTCGATTTTTTCATTAGTCATTTGTGATCGTTTTTGTGTGGCGTTTCTTCACACCATATCAGTTTCATTTTTAGACACAGGTGTACTTTGATTTTTTCTTCTTTTCTTTGGCTTTTTTGTTTATTTTTTCTTTCACATTTGTTTATTATAACATTCAATATTCTTTGGCTCGTGTCTTCGTTTTGTCTTCGATTAATTTTGCACCTACTTTATTATGCTGTCAGTCAATTTTGCGCCTGTGACTGCCAAATTCTGCCTAATGACCTTACAATCTCATAATAAATTCACACAAACAGTTGCACTGACAGAACGAATAATATATTTGACGAAAATAAAATGAAATTACACGATTTTCACGCAAAGGAAATCATAAAATAATAGTGTTTACATGTTGGTGAGTCATCCAAATGAAGGAAAGAGAACTTAGTTTTTAAAACTACTACAAAATCATTGATTTTGTTATTATTATTTATAACTGTTAAATAAACATTTAAGGCTGATCAAAGACTAAGAAACTAGCATCTATCTATCACAAAAATTTTAAAAATAAATTGTAATTTTGAATTATATTTTTCAGTAAAATAAATTTGAAATCCTCAATTTAGTATCTGTGCAGCTATTTCGCACGAAATAATAGCGATTCCTTGAACCTCAACTCATTGAATTCTATTGAAAATTCAACATTAATTATAATAAATAGCAGAGAAGACCCAGTTAGATTAAAATCAGCGTGAGCCACAATATCTGACCTTAAAGAACAGAAGCAAAAAAGTCGAAAAAATAGCAAACCAAACTCAGCGCAGATATCAAATTTCAAACACTGATTGAATAACAACAAAGCAAGTCAGACAGATGGTACAAAAATATGAAAGCTTTGTTGATACGTAATATGGAAGAAGTCTCAACTCGCAACAGCGGCGGACTAAAGGAGAGATAAAAAGCGTACACTGTGGGTCAAATTACTAT
This sequence comes from Zeugodacus tau, assembly GCA_031772095.1. Lineage (NCBI taxonomy): Eukaryota > Metazoa > Arthropoda > Insecta > Diptera > Tephritidae > Zeugodacus > Zeugodacus tau. The sequence goes on from CM062652.1 coordinate 23,209,808, forward strand.
AGACTGTGTAACAAAAAAAAATAAAATTGATGAGAAAAGAGGAGTTGAGACCAAATATGTGTGAAATATTAAGTATAGTAAAGAAGGTGAAGATGGTACACTCGGAAATATTTTTAATTGAGTTATAAATTATACACAGAACTTTTTAGTTTCTCGAGTGTTTAAAGAGGACAATCTGCTTAAAAACAAGAAGCGATCTGATCAGTCGTCGAAAAATATATTTAACAAGAAAATTACCTGTTAATATCACTTAGTTGGACTACTTTTGTGAAAGAACGTCAAATCAAAAGTCTATGATCAGACTGAAATTTATAGCATAAATATAAAATATAGGAGGAATTAGTTATCTCAGTGCTTTATCAAAAATGATTATATCTCCGTTAACCTTGAGTCGATTTTTGAAATATCCAACTCATGAAAAGCAATTTAAATAACGTTTTGACTAGGAATATTCTTCTACAGCACTAGACAACAAAGTATAGGTTTAAAATGGCACTAAAAGTAAAAAAAAATAATTCGATTTTGTAATAGAAAAAAATTGTATCTAAATTGGTTTGGGAATTATTTCTTTAGTTCTAACTCAGTTAGTGCTCATATGCCTTATAGCGTTTTCACACAGCCAAATTAATTGATCAATTAAAATTTTGTATGGTAAATCGATCAGCGTTTTAATCGAGCAGAGGCCAGTTAATTGATCAATTAGCTCCTGTGTAAAAAGGCTATTAATTTAAGTACCGTTATTTTCAAATATTTCTAAGTATAGGGTTCAAGTCTATATTGTGCTTTATATATGAATTTTTCTCGTAATTTTTCTAAATTTCAAAATTAGTATGCTTCTTATCCCACTGTATAATTTATCATTGCCACAACAGTCATTCGATTCTGTTTAATCAGTTTTTTTCTTCACGATTTGCTTTGTTCCATAATTTTCGGAAATCGCAAATTCTTTTTTGCGCTTGCACAATACAAAATGATATGCGATATCTGAGCAACACAGCGTAAAAGAGGCAGGAATGTGAGGAAAAATTGCACAAGAAAAAAATGTTGCATAAAGCAGAAGTAGTCGCTGGCTGGCAGTTCAGTTTCTTAGAACTATCTATAACTGAAAATCACAAATCTTGAAAATGAAAAAGCATAATGAAACTGAAATAAAAATAAATCACAAAAATTAGTGAGCAAAAATCAACTTCAAATTCGATAACTTCGTGCTCTCAATAAATTCAAATCAACTGGCGAGTGGAGGAAATTAAATGCCCCTAATGCTTGCTTATAACCGTTTTATCTATATTATTTTACAATTTCTTTTTATTTCTCCAAAATTTATTGCCCTAACCTTGCTCACGGCAACGCGCACAATTAATTTCAAGACAATTTCCTTAAAAGCATCTCTTCATTTGCACACTTACTTTCTCACACACACACACAGCCAGCAGCCAAAGAAGTGACTCACTTCTTTTTGAGTTTGAAAAAAGTGTCCTTCTTTGTGGAAATTTCGGCAGTCCACTCAAATGGTGTTTATTTAGACATTTATTATACTCTCGCAACAACAAAGTTGCTAGAGAGTATTATAGTTTTGTTCACATAACGGTTGTTTGTAACACCCAAAACTAAACGAGTTAGATATAGAGTCATATATACCAAAGTGATCAGGGTGACGAGTAGATTTGAAATCCGGATGTCTGTCCGTCCGTCCGTCTGTCCGTCTGTCCGTCTGACCGTCTGTCCGTCTGTCCGTCTGTCCGTCTGTGCAAGCTGTAACTTGAGTAAAAATTGAGATATCTTAATGAAACTTGGCACACTTATTTCTTGGCACCATAGGAAGGTTGCTTTCGAAAATGAGCAAAATCGGACCACTGCCACGCCCACAAAATGGCGAAAACCGAAAACACATAAAGTGCCATAACTAAGCCATAAATAAAGTTATGAAAATGAAATTTGGAACATAGGATCCCATTAGGGAGAAGCACATTTGGATGTAATTTTTTTGGGGAAGTGGGCGTGGCCCCGCCCCCTACTAAGTTTTTTGTACATATCTCGCAAACCAATAGAGCTATATAAACCAAACTTTCTGGAGTCGTTTTTTTTAGCCACTTCTTAATATAGTCCAAAAATGAAAGAAATCGGATCATAACCACGCCCACCTCCCATACAAAAGTTAGGTTGAAAATTACAAAAAGTGGGTTAACTCACTAACGAAAAACGTCAGAAACACTAAATTTCACATAAGAAATGGCAGATGAAAGCTGCACTCAGATTTTTTTACAAAATGGAAAATGGGCGTGGCGTCGCCCACTTATGGGTCAAAAACCATATCTCAGGAACTACTCGACCGATTTCAATGAAACTTGGTTTGTAATAGTTTCTTTACATCCTAATGATACGTTGTGAAAATTGGCCAAATCGCTTCACAACCACGCCTACTTCCTATATACCAGAACCTTGAAAACGATCTGAATCGTTTACTTTACAATATATAAAGTAAGTGCTAGTGAAGATATCGGTGCAAAACTTTGCACAAATACTATGTTAATAGTGTGGCAGCCCCATTCTAAAAATCGCCGAAATCGGACCATAGGTTTTTAAGGCCCCATATATCGAACACGAGGACCTCGGTGCTTCTAACCTAATATTATGGTTTCCAACTTTCAATGGACTTTATACAATATATAAGACGAATATGTGGGTCAAATTGTATATTATATAATATAAATAAAGTTAAATAAATAAATTGCGAGAGTATAAAATGTTCGGTTACACCCGAACTTAGCCCTTCCTTACTTGTTTTTTTTTACATTTATATTTTGATTATTGGTCTTCCTCGTCGTTTTGTTTTATTCGTCCCTGACGAAAATGGCAAGTGTCCCATTGGGTAGGAAATAAAAAAAAATAATGATTTATTGCTTGGGTGTTAATTTGACGCAAACATCATGGCATCTAAATGGTACCTGCCGTAATATTTTTGAAAGCACAATTTGTGCGTATGGGTGGCAACACTATTTACTTAATTGACGAATGGTGTTGAACAACAACTACGCCACGAGGGAGTAATGGGACACAATTTTAGTAGGAAAAGTATGTAAAGATGCCCTTTTGACATTAAAAATTCAAGAGACCTTTTTGAAATTGTCAAGCATTAGCATTAGAGAATTCAATTTTATAGCATGTGATACAGTTAGGGGGAATTATTGATACATTTATTAGACAAATATTGTAGCATTTTCGATGAAATTATGAGGAGAATTACGCTCGCCTTGACCCAAATAATATCGAGTTACATGCGATTTTTTAATAAATGTGATGTGAGTATTTATAAGAATTCATTCAAAAACTTGAAAATAATAAAATATGTAGTAAAAATTCTAATCAAAATTATGAGACGTGGACTCTCAATATTGATAATATTTTCTGGACTTGTAAATAATGTATGATGTCTCATTATATATTTTTTTCTGAGAAACTAATTAATCCAAGCAATTTTAAAAGACTTTATTGATAAAAATGTAATTTCTCATGTTAAATAAATCCACAATTCTTATGATTCTAGATTTGTTTTAACATATTTTTAATTTAACACTTTTACGTATTTTATTCTATTTTATTTAATTAAATTTAATCTTACATAATCTCTTTTATTTTTGCAGCTCAAGAGATCTATGAGTTACAGGTGAGTCAAATTTATATTTCATATTGGCTAATTATCTCAATTAGATTCAAAATACAAACTTATCAGTTAGAAAACAAACGTAGAATACTATTCAGCTTATTCCGCCGATCCTTTGATCTTTGTGACTAAGCTAACTAAGCTGAATCGCAAACCGCATGGAATATCTGATATTGTCTAAGTATGTTATAGATCATAATCTTGTTATAAATAACATTACTGAAAACATTTTTTGACGAAAGTTTCAATTAAAGGTTGATATCTCGAAATATGTCCTCTTAATTCTGCAATCTGTAAAAATTATAAGAAATGCTAAATTAATGAGAAAAAAATATATATTTATTAAAAAAATATGTTTGGAACTTAATTTTTTTGTTGCAACCAAATCAAATCGAACCATTTCAAAGTAAATAAATTATTTTATTTTATTCCGACTTCTATGCAAAAATTTAATTATATATAAAGTAACTGTATTTCTCTACTCACTCCAAGGCCACAACACTCGGAACACAATCAGCACATTTTCTTGATATCCATTTCGATAAAAAAAAAATATTTTCTTAGCGCTCACATTTTGTGAACATACCATCATCGTTGTTGATTTTAGCAAAAAATATTATTCTTCAATTTGACTACAATTGCGACGGACACACAAATACATACACTAACATTCATATACATATGTATATTTGTATATACATATAAATATGGAGAATACTATTTGAAGTGGCAGCAAAATATTTATACAGCACAGCAATGGACGGGCATGTGAACGCATATTAAAATAAGCTCTGGTCCACCGTAGTTGCAACTAATTTCGCTGGCAACGCCGGCTTAGCAGCGCTTCATTCATATTTTTCACGCTACGAAAATAAATACAAAGCTTATACTGCATACGCTCGGGCGCCAGCAATGTGTGGCGCGTGCCTTGTGCGGCGCTGCGGCTCTGTAGCTGACAGTTGACCAAACACCGTCATGCCAGCAGCAGCACTCCTACACGCACTCATGCCACATGCGGCAGGGGTTCGAATTTTTTATGCTGCGAGCGTAAGCAACGGCATTACGCTGAGTAGTGGACGGGAGTTTGGCCTCTTTTTTAGCGAGTTTATGCTTCTGTCTGAAGCAATCACTGCCCCAACGAGAGCTTTATCACAACACATTAGTGGGGAAATTATCTGCCGAGATTTCGCCGTGTTTACTTGTGTGGAAAAGCCTGCGTTTTGTTATTGCCGAAAGGTATTTGTTAAATTGTATATTGTATCAGCAATTCTCTTCGCCCTATCTGCGATTTGTTTGGCCATATATTCATGACTTGGATGAGTACGTGTGTTCAGATTGCTGTTTATGTCGCACAAATAACTGTAAATATTTATAAATCTTTTATAATTTTTGTTTATTTTTCGAACATAATTTCGAAAAAAATTCGAACTTATTTTCGAAATATTTCGAACTTATTTTCCAACTATTTTTTTCCAAATATTACAATTTTATTTTGTTTACTTTTTTCCCGATATTTCTTCCCATTGTCGTAATATTATATAAGCCAAGGCCATCGACGCCTCGCTGTGACGTACTTTTTTCTCGCCTCTTGCCACACGCCATATTTTTCTCATTTTTTCTATGTTTGCCTTTCCTTATCCGCAGCAGTAGTTGCAGATGTTTTCCGTTTCACTGCGTCATCTTCAATGCTTTGAGAAATTCGAAACGTCACCGCCGCCGCCACCGCTGCTGCCGCGTTCACAAAGGCAAAGCAACGCGGAGTGTGCGAAGCGAGTAATAACGCTGACAAATGTCGCTGGCAGTAGTCTATGTTTACAAATACACAAAGCTATACGTCTGTTTGCTTGTTCCTATGTATTTATTGAAATTACATTCACTTCTCAAATTATGCTGCTCCCCAGTTCTTCTCCCTTATTTGTAATTGAAATAAATGTTGCTCATACGCCCTGGCATGCGCTGCTACAGCCAGCTACCTGCTACCTACTCTAATATGCTTACGATATTAATAGCATAAAGACATATGTGCGGTTGTCGAAGCAACCACATCTGTAAACACAGTTATGAATTTATCATTTCTTTAAACTGTAAGCAGCAACAACAACCACAAGAACAAATTGCAAAGGTAAAAATTATTTATGTAAAAATTAACTAGTGTGTGTGTGTTCACCCTCTTTTGCTAGCTGTCAAATTGAATTTCTTCAAAACTTTCACATACATGCGTACATAAGCGTATCATATTTGTGTGTGTGTCTGAAGTTATTAGTTTTTGTTGCTCTTTCGTTTAATACTTTCATTAATATTTCATGCCGTTTGTAATACGCTTCAAGGCTGCAAGCGACCAACTGACTTTCATTAAGCTATATTGATGTGTGGCAGTTTGTATCTTTATTATTTGTTGCAATTTTGTTTTATTTTGTAGTATGATAGACCGACAGAGCAGACTATGCTACATAGCTTTAATAATTATTTATATGGAGGTGTAAAACTCAAAGAGAGAGTTTTGAAGGATATTTGCATAAAAAAGTAAATATATCTCAAATTTTGAGAAATATTTTCTAAGTAATAGTCTAAAAAAATTTGAAAATTTCCAAGAAACCATCGCCCAATCATTTTTCACGCGTTTCCGGTGCTGTATTCCTTGATTCTATTTATTTTACTTTTTACGAATCCTTATCGAATCGCTTAATTTAACATTTTATTTTTCAAGACTAATTACTTTGCACTAAAAGAATTTTTTTTAAATTTTTTTGGTCAGAATTGAAAATTTTTTACTTTTTTAATTTTCAATCATGGTTAGACGACTTTTATCGGAGGAAAGATCGAAATTCGATTGGGGGTATTAACTTTTTTTTTAAATTTAATTAAAAGGAAATCAGTAGAATCAAGGATACAGCAGCGGAAACGCGTTAAAAATGATTGGGCGATGGCTTCTTGAATCTGCTTAACTTGTTTACTTGTTTGTTTGAAATTTAAGCTTTTTCTGGAGCAAAAATGTGGAAAAAGCTAGGAAAAACGATTTTTTTCTAATTTTTTTAAATTATGAGCTTTTCAGAGCAAAAAACGTGATCCTTTATTTTTTTCAAAAATTCAATCGAGTGAAACAAAAAAACGGCTGGCTGGATTAATATGATTTTTTTGTAGGGTTTTTGTGGACATATTGAACTGTAAAAGGCACACTTAACATTAGTGGTTTCCTCAATATTTTCGATCTAGCGCTCGATTTTCCAAAAAACCACCAAAAGCCCTTTTTTGTTGCATTTTCAAATTCATGTGACAATAAGAAAAAAAATTTCGGAAAAGCAATGGCTAGTCGTTAAGGAGAATTCATTCAAGTTCTTGAAACCCATCTTTAACTTTCTGTGCGATCATTGGTTGCTGAGATATCGATAATCAAAGACAAAAGGATCCTTTTCCATTTGAAGACCGATATCTCGACGAGAAGTGGACGTATCGAGGTGTTCAAAAAGCAAATTAAAGCTAAATGAACAAAGTATCCGATCGTTATAGTGCTTAAGCTAAAAAGATTTTTTCCACGCCCGTAGACCAAAAAAAAAAACTAAAAAAATTTTGAAATTTTTTTTGTTGTTGGTTTTTCTACGATTACTGAAAAACCGCAGAGGTTAAAAATTTTTAAAGTTATAATCCAAAAACTATACACTTGGAGCTATAATTTCCTTCTGTAGTGATTTCTTGTACGACCATTTCTTTCAAAGTTACGGCCTGTTGAAATTTGGCCAAAAATTTGGAATTTTTTTTTATCCCTTAATTTTTTCCAGTAGTGCATATGTTTGGTCTACACGTGGCTCAATTGATACTTAGTGTATACAGACATTATTTTACCAGCGCATTTTTGATTGGAACGCCAATGTTCCAAATATCCTGTTGGACTAAGGCAATTCCTGAATAGCGTTTTTAGACAGCCAAAATAATTGATCAATTAGAAATAAACTTTTTTATCTTTTATACTGCCGGCTACGCGATAACAGATCAGCTAAATTAATATTTTTAGCAACAACATCTACCGTAGGTTTTTTTATCAAAAAATTCAGCCAATCGCAAACAAAGAACGTAAAGCGTATGTCTTTGTCGCAAAATTACATTTGATTTTCAAGTCGATTAAAATTGAATTAAAAGTTAATGTAGATTTTATTTTGTATAGTAAATCGATATTGTTTTAATCGAGGAGAGGCCGGTTAATTGATCAATTAGCTCCTGTCTAAAAACGCTAGAACTGATTTCACTTATTTTCACCACCGAAGTCCACTATATTCAAGATTATATGTTCATTTAATTTGGCTTTAGATACTGTTTGGATTTAGATATATCACATCTAACCGATTTATTAGGTATTAAGCCCATCGTATATTTGAAAAACCTATAATTAGGTATATGGGAGCTAGTGGAAGTTATTATCTGATTTTAACCATTTTTGGTACAGAGACACACTATTAGAAGACAAATTTTTCCTCTAAATTTCTTAAAAATATTTAAGAAACGTACTTATATTTTCGGTAAAAAAAAATTATTAGAAGCACTAAGGTCCTCATGTTCGATATATGGGGCCTTGAAAACTTACCGTCCGATTTCGGATTTCCGATTTTTAGAAAGGCGATGCCACACTATAAATGCAGTGTTTGTGCAAAAGTTATGTTCCGATATCTTCACTAGTGCTTACTTTATATATTGTAAAGTTTAGATCGACTTCAATGTATTGGTATATAGGAAATAGGTAGTTGTTATGAACCCTTCTGTACAATTTTACCATGAAATTTAAGGTCTCTGATGTTTTCCCTTACTGAATTAAAGCACTTTTAGTAGTTTTCAACATAACCTTTGTAAGGTAGGAGTGATTATAATATGACTTCCTCCATTTTTATACTGTTTAAGAAAGTGTCCCAAGGAAAAGATTCTAGAGAGTCTTCGAATATCAACATCGAATACCAGCCATGGTGCCAAGGAATATGTTTACCAAATTTCATTAAAATATCTCAATTTTTTTCTCAAGTTATTGCTTGCACTGACGGACGGATGAACGAACGGACATATGTACATTCCGATTTCAATTCTACTCGTCACCGTGATCACTTTGGTTTATATAACCCTGTATCTAACTCGTTTAGTTTTAGGTGTTACAAACAACCGTTATGTGAACAAAATTAGTATACTCTCTTAGCAACTTTGTTGCGAGAGTATAAAAATAAGAATTCGTTTATTTAAAAAAATTGAACCGATTGGTACCGATATGGCAATATCTCTGAGTTAAGATGACATATTTAATTAAACATTTACTTCAAATGTGAATAGCAAATGGCTAAGGTAAATTATCTAGGAAATATATAGCGATATTTTAAATAAATGGCAGTCTCATAGTTTTCTCTAAATGACTGTTTTTCGGATAATAATGTGAAAGGAGGATTTTTTGTAATAGTAACTAAGCCTAAGGCATCGAGTGCTTGTCAGAAATAGAACTATATGAGCATTACTTAAACAAAGTCGCTAAATCGGCTATATTTTGCAGAGATTTTAAGCTCTCAAACAAAAAACCAAGGTATGCTAAGAAAATGAAATATATTGAGCTCCGATTTGGTCATGATATTTAGATGCGAATGCTGAATTTTGATATTTTATTGGAATTTATAAGACTATTTTGATATAACATATTAAATTGCCTACTATATATATCATGCCTTAGAGTAGGACACACTGAGGCACATATAGATTTCCAAACTTTCTACCAAAGACGCGCATGCTCACCCTGTTATACAAATTGCAATTATTTGAATTCAATAATATTTGAGAGAAACCTTTTCCCTTAATAAAAAGGGATGCATTCTTTCATACATATTCGGTTAATATACCATACATTGTCGGTATGATTTCTTATTTATACATAAGAATATATGATATCAACTCAATATGTGAGTGCCTGTGACATTTTTAATTTCACTGCTGCATTTCGAAAAAAATTATGATGAAAATACAATCTCTACTGGCTTATGGATACAACAACAACAACTCACCCCATCCCTCCACTGTCTTCCCCACCCACTCAAGCGTACAAGAGTCCAACAACAACTCGGCGACAGCTATGCGATAGCGGAAACCAAGCAGCTACCGAGCAATCAGCAAACCAACCAACCAACTGCCGGCGGGCCAAAGTGAGCAGCCATCAGCTATCAGCTCGCAGCTGTCAGTTGCTGTGGGGGAGATTAAAATGTCATACTCGCGCGCTTTCACAGACTGCTTGCTTCCTGCGCTGCGCCACTTGTGGCTTTCAGTTATTTCGGTTGGTTTTCAACTTGTGCTCTGCTTGTTATTGTTGTTGTTGCTACTGTTTGTTTTTGTGTGTTTGCTGTTTTCTACTACGTTTGCATTTACAGCTATCCAAGCGCAGGGTTGCCATATTTTTCTTTCATTACTTGTTACCAGTCGCTTTGTGTTAGTAATTTCACTTTTTTTTGGAGTTGTTGTTATTTTTATTGTTATTGGTACTGTTTTGGTTGTTGCTGCTATTGTTGTTGTTTTTTACTTAGCGTTCACTTTTGGTTTTCGCGTATTTTTCTTTGGAATTATATGCGGCTGCTGTTTGACGCTGCCTCTAGGCTTTCTTATATATTTATGTACATATATACATATATATAAGTATATTTATTTATTATATATATACTTGCTATAATTGCTCGCCTTTGTTTTTGTTATTGTTTTTGTATACTTGTGTCATTTTCGAAAAAATGCCTCCAGCGCAACGCGTCCTTTCTGCTTTCTCCCTTATATGTATTTTGTTGTTGTTTATTTTTTGTTATTTTCTCACCAAATGGCAACCAAAAGGAAAATTAATTTAATACAAAGCGCAAGCAACAAGCGAAAAATTCTGCATGGAGAGGAGGAAATGAAATAAAAATGCCTTGAAATTTTTCTGTGCGAGAGAATTGCTGTGGAAATTCGACAGTATAATTGAAACTAAAGCTAGTTGATTAACACTAAATTAATTTGTGTTGCGTAAAATGCTCGTAAATTAATTTCCATATCAACACGGGGTGATTTTATGTGTCAGTATGTGAACACATAATAAGCAATTGCATTTTTTATCTAAAATATTTAATGTTTTATTGGAGCTTCTGTAATTATACCAAATATTAAAATACTAAAAATTAATCACGTATCTGTCAATGAAAGCTACAAAAAGCTCTTTTGCCTGTGCTTGTCATTATATTCACCAGCATTATGGCTGGTATAAACTGATTTCGGCATTAATGCTTGCGCAACTCTCGATGAGAGTTCCAGAATATTTTAATCAATCTTACAAAACGAAGGCAAGGCGAAGTAATTCTGGAGATATTTGTGACCAGTCGCTGTCATCACCTCTTGACGATCAACTCAGGCAGTGACTTTTTGGTTATGAAATAGTTTTATAGCCTTTTTATACAGGAGCTAATTGATCAATTAACTCGATTAAAACGCTTATTATGATCGATTTGCCATACAAAATAAAAATCTACATTAATTATTAATTGAATTTTAATCGACTTGAAAAATAAATGCAACTCTGCGACAAAGATGTACAATATATGTTCTTTTTCTGCGATTGGCTGAATTTTTTGAATAAAAAAAGCTATGGTAGGAGCCGTTGCTAAAAAATATCAATCAAATCAAACATTTTATACCATTTAATAAGACAATACATTTAATTTAATTTTTGAATCCACCTAACCCCTTAACACAAAGTTATCTCTAACAGTTCAAAAACAGCTTATGTTCAATTTTATTTTTAGAAACACCAAATGTATTAACTTTATATGTGTGTAGAGATTGAAGGGTTTCTGATTAAAAATTGAAAAATAATGAAGTGAAGTTTCACCAGAAAATGTCTAGTACGCAATGTGATTGCAACGTTCCCTAACCGATTGTTAAATCGGTCGAGATATCCTATAATGTGGGATTTTTTAAGCAATTTTTTTCTTGTTCGTTGCAGGTGAAGCAAGTGATTGTTGTGTTTGATTGTGTCTATTGGATCAACTTTATAGTTGCCTATTTGAGAATCGTTTTTTCCATTAAGCTTACAATCAATACTATTTTATACTTTTTTATGATTTTGTACTCAAAAATTTATTGAAATTGATCTCACCTCTTCAAGACGATTCTCCAATTTGGCTGTGATATGAAAAATATCGGTCTAGCTATATACTATATATATATATATTGGGTTTGAATATAAACTTTTGGTATCTAGCGGGAAAATATTGGAATGATATGTGCATATCTTTAAATAAGCCAAATCAAGACATACATAGCAATTTTATTAATAATTCGATTGCAGCGGCATCTATTTGAGCTTTTAATAAACGAAATGTTGACAAAATTTTACGAATTCTATAGTGGAGCATAAGAGAGAGTATAATAATATCCGTTGGTTGAAACATTTTATAGTTTAGAAATCAAAAAAAAAAATTTTGGGAATATTTTCAATGATTTTAAATTATTTTTTAACCATGTGGATAACCATAAAATTTCCTAATTTTTATTATGAAAAACGCGTTAGAAAGTTTTTCAGAAAGAGTTGGTGGACTTGGAACTACCCTTTTTATTCACAAATTGTGTAGTGCATTCTGGTAACTATTTGTTTTAAAGATAGTGAAACAATACTATTTTTCAAATTTAAACTTATGATTTAACCTCTTTCATTTTGTACCTGCTCTAATGCTACTTATAATTATTGGTTTTATTATTATTTGTATAGCTGTATATATTTTGAAATCCGAATAGCAATTACCCGCTTGAAGAACAACAAAGCAGCGGGGGCCGATAGATTACCGACACAGCTATTCAAATACGGCGGCGAAGAACTGATAAGGTACATGCATCAGCTTCTTTGCAGAATATGGCCGGAAGAAAGCATGCCTGACGATTGGAATCTCAGTGTGCTCTGCCCAATCCATAAAAAGGGAGATCCCACAATCTGCGCCAATTACCGTGGGATCAGCCTCCTAAATATCGCATACAAGGTTCTATCGAGCGTACTGTGTGAAAGACTAAAGCCCACCGTCAACAAACTGATTGGACCTTATCAGTGTGGCTTTAGACCTGGACAATCGACAACTGACCAGATATTCACCATGCGCCAAATCTTGGAGAAGACCCGTGAAAAGAGGATCGACACACACCACCTTTTTGTCGATTTTAAAGATGCTTTCGACAGCACGAAAAGGAGCTGCCTTTACGCCGCGATGTCTGAATTTGGTATCCCCGCAAAACTAATACGGCTGTGTAAGTTGACGTTGAGCAACACCAAAAGCTCCGTCATGATTGGGAAGGACCTCTCCGAGCCGTTCGATACCATACGAGGTGCGACTTCTTTAACCTAATGCTGGAAAAAATTATAAGAGCTGCAGAGCTAAACAGAGAAGGTACAATCTTCTACAAGAGTGTACAGCTCCTGCCGTACGCCGATGATATTAATATCATCGGAAGCAACAACCGCGTCGTTTGTTCTGCGTTTTCCAGACTAGATAAAGAAGCGAAGCGTATGGGTCTGGTGGTGAATGAGGACAAGACGAAATATCTCCTGTCATCAAGCAAACAGTCGGCGCATTCGCGTCTTGGCTCCCACGTCACTGTTGACAGTCATAACTTTGAAGTTGTAGATAATTTCGTCTACCTGGGAACCAGCATTAACAGCAATAACAATGTCAGCCTGGAAATCCAACGCAGAATCACTCTTGCCAACAGGTGCTACTATGGACTAAGTAGGCAATTGAAAAGTAAAGTCCTCTCTCGACGAACAAAAACCAAACTCTACAAGTCTCTCATCATTCCCGTCCTGCTTTACAGTGTAGAAGCTTGGACGATGTCCATGATGACATAGTTCAGCGAATAAAAAGACAGCGGCTACGCTGGCTAGGTCATGTTGTCCGAATGGACGAAAACACTCTAGACCTGAAAGTGTTCGATGCAGTACCCGCCGGAGGAAGCCGAGGAAGGGGAAGGCCTCCACTCCGTTGGAGGGACCAGGTGGAGAGCGACCTGGTAACACTTGGGATCTCCAACTGGCGCCGAACTGCGAAAGAGAGAGGGAGGTGGCGCACTACCGTCGATTCGGCTATAACCGGCTAAACGGTTGCAATGCCAATCACATACATACATAAATTTTATACTATATTCTACCTGTAATTATTCTATTTTCAAATAACATTTCGTATATATATAAAACTGAACTTAGTCTCTTCTCATTTTCAACCATCACGATGTGGGCTCATAAAGGCATATCAACAAAAATAAATGAAAAATTCACTAAAACTGTGTAAATAATAAAATTGCAGCAATAATTTGCATACGAACGACATAATAGTTAGCAGATGCCATGTGAAAACATACCTAAGTACTCGCACATGGAAAAGCGCCATGGCGTATACGCAACCTGCATGTGGCGCTCATGCGAACTAAATGGCTGATAAGATAGCAGTGCTGCCATTGTTTTTGCACCGTTATACCATCGTTTTGCACACACATTTTTCGCTAATTCGCAGAGAATATTTTTTGTATGCAATATGCCAAATGCCACACATACATACGATTTGTTCGCTTTTTGACCATATTGACTGAGCGGTAGTGGTCGCAGCTTAAAAACATGCAGGTATGAGCGAAATGGAGGTTTGCAAAACATTTGAGATGGTTTTAAAAATAATATAAAAAAAATTTACCACACCTCTCACATCTCACCATATCTGCATTTTGGTTGCCAGGGCAACATGAGTTCTCAGCAGCTGGGGGCGCTTCAATTACAAACACATCTCGCTTGCATACGAATTTGCATTTTGATTGTGTGCTTATGCTCATATTTACAACAATTCTTGTTGTTGTTGTTGTTGTTACTATTTGCATGCTCACAAAAAACTTGAGACTCCTTCTCCATAGCTTTTTGCTTCCTCTTCCACCTTCTCGAAATTCTATTGTGAAATTAAATAGTCTTGTGTTTGTTGTTGTTATTTGCTTACGTGCTGCCTTATGTTAGCATTTTCTTCTTCAATTCTACTCCTTCACTGGCTAGTAGTTTGTTGTAGTGGCATTTTGCGTGAGGTTTGGCGTTCGGGGTTCGGGGTTCGGTGTTCGGCATTGTTTTGCCGCTTCGCTTGCGGTTTTGTACTTGGTTTCACATTCAAACCAAATTAGCTCGCTTAGCAATTGCAAGCGTCTGCCGTAAAACACTTGAAGTAGCTGCTGCACTCATTTTAATTGGCCATTGCGGTGAAAGTGCTGCCACCACGAGTGCATATTGTTGCCGGCATTTAAAGTTTATGCTGGTCTCTGTAGTCTTTCGACTTTCTTTTCATCAACGAAAATCACGAAGCTATGACACTGAGGCATAAAAATAACAACAACAATCACAACTAATATTTCCGCATTTTCCCCACCACTCCTCTCTTCGTAAAATGTGTCCTCAAGGCTCTCATTACTTTTTTGTTCATGTTGTTCTAACTAATTTTCTCGCTTTTTGGCTTCATTCTTTGTTTTTTTTTATTGTTGTTGTTGTATTCTAGCCGTAATTTATTTAACTCAGCCTGCATTTAATATTAAACAAGCATCTTTTTGGCCTTTTTATTGTGATTTTCTTGCCATCTCGTTAGGATTTTCGGCATCTCAAAGCTTGTCTTCACCCAGCATTTGTGTTGTTGCTGCTTTTTGGTGACTTTGCACCTTCTTAATTTAGTATGCAATTATTGGCACTGTGTTGTGCCTGCACTTTTCCAACATATGTCTTTGTGACTGCAATAATGTCATTAAGGCTTTTGTGTTGTAGGCGTCTCTATGAATGTGCTCCGTGTTTCATGTGTGTGGAACAATCAAAGCTTTTCTTTGCTAACAACGAAAAATGCAAAATAGGGGTTAATACAATATGTTAATCAGTTTTTCTTTAATCTGACGTTAATGCAGTTGACATAACGGTAAATGTAATCCAGAATGTAGAAAAAATATGGCACTAAGGCAAGATAATGTTGAGCGGTAATTGAATTACGTCAAAGGTGCAATAGAAACGCGGTTTATAACGGTTAATGTAATTTGAATGTGTGGTGGTGTTTTGAAAGTCAGGGAACCTAGGTGGCCAGAAATTTACACATTGGTAAAAATTTACTTAGAACGGTCTTCTACAGATTCTAAAAATTTCTCATGAAAGGTTTAAGTTAAGTTGGGATCGCTAATTCACTGATCCCGCCTGTAACCTAAAAATTATTTTATCGCTGACTTGAGACAGAATTGAACTATGAACTATTGAAATATCAACATTGTGAAACTAGTCTACTCACTGGCAGATATATTATTATTGGAATTAACCTCAAAATTTTGACGAAGAAGAGAAGATTGTTAAACCAAAGTCACAATATTGCTACACATTTTCTAGTACAATTAATTGATTTGGCTTGCTTAGTTGAAATGGGAGGCAAAGTGAGCATGATCGCAAGCGGCCATAGTAATTTTGTGGTACGACCTGTGTTGCAAATTTTCCACGACAAGAGATGTTTCCCTAGCATCCATTGCTAGGCAGCACTTCAGTGAACTGAAGGGCCCAGGGCAACTGCCCCTGAGCGGGCCAACTCATTTTCATTTCTTTCTATACCTATATGACCAGGTACCCAGGTGATGTTAACTGAATCTTAGCAGAATCTAACGCAATGAAACTTCGTGTTGGCGAAGCGGATAACCTTATTTGCTGCTTGGCTATTCTCAAACAAGTTGATGGACCTGTTGGTTAGGGTGCAAGCCCACTTAGCACCTTCCTTTAGTCCGATAATCTCGGCTTAAAAGTCCGTAATTCTTTTAGTTTGCAGTTGCTTCACCTTTCGATCCGTCATTAAATATATAGTAATTGATAATTGCAGCCAATATACCATTTGGGGCCAAAGACCCCACTTTGAGGCAATGGCTCTTCTGCAGGAGTTCCATACTCAGGGAGCTGTTTAAGCCTTGCACTCAAAGTGCCCTCTATACCTTAGCTTTTTACCCAGTATAACCTCAAGATGTTTGACGAAACTAGATAATTTAACAGTTTTACCCCTTGGGGATGATTGAATTGTAGAATATTCGTCTTTCTCGAATAAAGACAAATTTCTGATTTTTCCGAATTTTCTTACCTTTTCTATCCTCTCAAGAAAACTAGTAGAAGAGCTTAGAGATCATATTTTAAGATGACGGAATTATTCTATAAAAAAATCGATTGAATAACTCCTATATGGATTTCTGAAAATTGTTTACCCTTTTAAAAGTTCCGCGTTGTCTAAATTGGTTTTAATCGAATAAACTATCGGATTGTCCCATAAAATGCACCGAACTTCTGAAAACACACCTATGAAAATATACTAAATTTGAAGAAAGTACTGTTGACTAGCCTGAGCATAACATACCACTATTTCCGGATCACCGTATGTTCAGAACATATGTTCAAAAAATAAATAATATAAATCACTAAAAATAAATGCAAAATTTTCTAAATATATCCCACAATCGTCCAGGCGTCAACCACAGCTTCACAGCTAATTAAAAACTAATTAGAGACTGACACAATAAAAATTGACAAATTGCAAATTATAAAGTTCACAAAAGCGAAAACCGCTTAAAACGCAGTAAATTGGGCAAATAAGTGCTCCCAAAATATTCATACACACCCACACACATATAAAAAAATAAATACATTTGAAGACTTGCATTAGCCGCATGTAAATGCAATGGACGCCCGACGAATCGGCAACAAAGCACACAAAAGCGCCTAGCGAGGTGTGTGTGTGTGCCATGGACCCATGTGAAAGTTCCGGCAAAACCGCCGCTTGTGTTCGAAAGTAATGAGCGGCGCAGAGGCATAGAGAATGCGTGATTGCAAATGCAAATAGTAGCATAAAGGATCTGGTGAATCATTTTTGTCACAGCCCAGCCCGAGCAATGGCAACTTCACACTGCCATTGAGTACCAAAATTCATTGTTTGCACAAATGGAATTTGGAATTTCATACAAGTGGGTGTACATATTTACTGAGCAAATGGTTGGTTGGCAGTTGCAAGTATTTGCAGGCGTATTTATATATTGTACTTACATATATAATGTGGTAGGAGGCTTTTAGTAAGTAAGTTTGAGGACAGTTAGAGCTAAAGAGATGACAAAGCAGCCGAGCAGTGATTATTAGTTGGTAAGGTTCAGAGAAATAACAGAATTTCTTGGATGAAAAACCAAAATTTTTCAATAAATTCACAGAGTTAGAGCCGGTTGTCTTCTCAAATCATCTTTTACTATAGTAATACGCGACACTCACTGCAAAGCTTGATTCTATTTCAGTCTACAATTCATATTAGGCTTTTACTGGTGAAATATGTTATGGTAGATTTCTGTGAAAAATACTATGAAGGACGGTTATCCAGCAGAAACAACTCTAGGAAATTTTCCTGTATGAATTCTTTTGTTTTTTATTTTTTATTTCATATATAGAATTTTACTTATATGAAGGGATCTACTGAGAACTAATTTTATATTTAGGTCTGATTGGCAGAGCTGAAGCTGCAGCTATGAATGATGCGTAAAACCACCTGTAAGGTCTTATCTGTTTTCTGTGCATTAAGTGTTTAATTATTGCATTGAAAGTTGAAAGAAGTTGAAAACTGTTTCGGAAATTTTTGAAACTATGACGGGAATTGTTTTGGGAATATTTATAGATTATTTAGGTCTCTTTTTTTATACTCTCGCAACAAATGTTGCTAAAGAGAGTATTATAGTTTTGTTCACATAACGGTTGTTTGTAACACCCAAAACTAAACGAGTTAGATATAGGGTTATATATACCAAAGTGATCAGGGTGAAGACTGGAGTTCAAATCCGAATGTCTGTCTGTCCGTCCGTCCGTCTGTGCAAGCCGTAACTTGAGTAAAAATTAAGATATCTTGATGAAACTTGGCACACTTATTTCTTGGCACCATTGGAAGGTTGCTTTCGAAAATGAGCAAAATCGGACCACTGCCACGCCCACAAAATGGAGAAAACCGAAAACACATAAAGTGCCATAACTAAGCCATAAATAGAGCTATGGAAATAAAATTTGGTATGAAGGATCGCACTATGAAGGGGCATATTTGGATGTATTTTTTTTTGTGAAGTGGGCGTGGTCCCGCCCCCTACTCAGTTTTTTGTAAATATCTCGCAAACCAATAGAACTATATAAACCAAACTTTCTGCAGTCGGCCTTTTTAGCCACTTCCTAATAAAGTCCAAAAATGAAAGAAATCGGATCATAACCACGCCCACCTCCCATACAAAAGTTAGGTTGAAAATTACTAAAAGTGGGTTAACTCACTAAAGACTAAATTTCACATACGAAATGGCAGATGAAAGCTGCACTCAGATTTTTTTACAAAATGGAAAATGGGCGTGGCATCGCCCACTTATGGGTCAAAAACCATATTTCAGGAACTACTCGACTGATTTCAATGAAACTTGGTTTGCAATAGTTTCCTTAGATCCCAATGATATGTTGTGAAAATAGGCCAAATCGCTTCACAACCACACCAACTTCCTATATACCAGAACTTTGAAGTCGATCTGAATCATTTACATTAGAATATATAAAGTGAGCACTAGTGAAGATATGGGTGCAGAACTTTGCACAAATACTATGTTTATAGTGTGGCAGCCCCATTCTAAAAATCGCCGAAATCGGACCATAGGTTTTTAAGGCCCCATATATCGAACACGAGGACCTCGGTGTTTCTAACCTAATATATTAGGGTTTCCAACTTTCAATGGACTTTATACAATATATATGACGAATATGTGGGTCAAATTGTGTATTATATAATATAAATAAAGTTAAATAAATAAATTGCGAGAGTATAAAATGTTCGGTTACACCCGAACTTAGCCCTTCCTTACTTGTTTTAAATTATTTTAGAATTATTTCGAAACCAGCTCGAAACTATCTAAGCACTTTTTCGGAACTATTTTGTAGCTGTTTTGGGACTATTGCGAAATTGTTGAGAGTATTGTTCGAAACTAGCTGAGAACACTTTCAAAACTATTTTGAAACTATGTCAGTGATTATTTTGAAACTATTTTGAAAATAATTCGAAACCAGTTCAAAACTATACAAATATTTTTTCAGAACTATTTTGTAATTATGTTGAGACTTTCGGGATTATTTCGAAACTATTTTGAAATTATTTTGATAATAATTGGTTCAAATCTTTCAAAAACAGTTCACACAAGTATGAGACTAATTACGGCCTGGTTACGAATTTCAATAATTCGAGTCTAGTTCCGAAGTAGTTATAAATTAAATAAATCATAAACTAAAAAACCTGTGAGGGATATTTTAATTTATTTTCAGAACCTGTTCTGGTTCAACACTAGATCTATTTTTGTTATTGAATTTTCAATTCATTTTATTCAAATTGTAATGTTTCGTTATTAATTTGCATGTGAACCTAAGGCTTAACTGTATTTGAAAAATAAAATAAAATTAAAAATATAAAAAAAAATGTAAAATATCTACATTAGCTCTAAGTACCGTAAACGTTTGTTGAAAAATTGGTTACATAAAAATTATATTGAAATGAATAAAATACAAAAATCCCAAACTTTCATCAGAATAAGCACTCTATCTGGATATATTTATTTCTCTTATGGGAAAAAATGAGTTTCCATTAATTTCTTCAACTGAATCTAGCTCCGAATTTGTATGCAACTTTTACACCACCTTAATGGCGGAATTTGAGTGTAGCAAACATGCACAACAATAATAAGAAACACATAAGTAAGGAGCTCAGGTATTTCTAACAGAAATATGCACTGCAAGTTTACCTATAGCTCTCGCAAATTCGCCTGCAGCACGTCTTGTAGCGTATCAAATTATGTTCAGTTATTCATAGTTTAGCATTACAAATATTAACGGCAAAGTAAGAATGCATATGTGTAAAACAACAACAACGGTACTTATTTATATATACTTAAGTACACGTGTAGTAACAGATGTATCTGCATACTACAAAACACAAAAAAAAATAATATGGAAATTAATTTTCTGCAACGCATTAAATACAGCAGTGTACAACTTAATGGGTACGTCTCTGAAATGCATATTGAATGTACAGTTATGGACAACATATGTTTTTATAAATTTGAGATTGTTTTTATGATTTTTTGGAAATTGAATGTTAATCATAGCTCGAAATTAATTTTCGAAATCTCAATCTAAGAATTTGAGATGTGTTTTTGAAAACTAAATTGTTCGAAATCAATGTTCGAAATCGATGTTCGAAAATCACAATTCATTTTATTCGATTTTTAATCGTCTAAAAAATTTTTATTTTCAACAGTATTCCTCAAAATTTTTTAGGAAATCTTTTCCAGCACTACAACAACCAAAACGGACATGGATACATATGATTTTTAACATGAAACCTATAAGTTCCGTATACTACATATACCGAAAGCTAAAAGTAAAGTTCCAATGGCAACACGGCGAAGAAGTAGTACCGCTACAAAGCATTACAAAATTTAACAGTTATGTTCTCTAAGTAATTTCCTCTTCTGCACATGAATTTACAGAAGTATTTCAGCGCAATCACATACACAGACACGTATGCAAAACTGCGCCGGCAAACAATGCAACCGTACTCAGTTTGTTGAGCACCTTGCTAACTAATCTTCAAAATGCCATACCTGAGCAAGCACATAACCCCCCCTGTTGCACACTTCCCCGCCAGCTATCGTTACGCTGAGTAGTCGCGCTCGTGCGAATATTTGCTTGCTTAGCTTAACAATGAAGACCAGGCAAAATTAACTGTGCACCACCCTTCCGCCAAGGAAAGCGCCACAGATCCAGTAATGCTCCTCCCCTCTCTCTCGCAATCTCACGCGGTATGTGCGTGTTCCTCTTCGTATTTCCAATGCGTTCAGCACGCGTTCGCTTCTTCGAAAGCAGTGTCAACGCCATTTTGCTATTTTTTTCTACATTTCACGCACACACATACATTCACTGTGGGTATTATAACTTCGAAAATTATGCATAATGCATTATAAGTGAGCTGGAGCTTATTTCATTACAAATGCATATGTGCCTCCGTGTATGCGTGTGTGTGCGTTTGTGTGAAAGAGTGCATGTGTAATGATGTTTACATAAAATTTTATGATTTATTTATATTCATTGGTACAGTACAAAGTATGTATGTACATATATACCAGCATAATGTGAATAGAAGCTAAGCTGAAGGGAGCTGAGTTTTGAATTATTTTAGTTGTAATTTTGGTTGTGCAAATTTACTTGGTGCCGTGCTTTTTTAGCTTTAATATGAGTATGAGGCTTTTTGGCTTTTTCTCAGTCAACTAAGGCTCTGATTTCCACTGATATTTTACTGATATATGGATATTTGTAGTATTGTAACATAAACTTTAATGGAACGGTTTCTCTTTGGAAACTATTTCATTATTTTTATGATACGGTACGTCAATCAGTATTATGTCTTCTATTTTGCAAAGGTATTCAAATAATATTGAAATATATTCCAAGTCTTATACCACACTAAAATCCACTTAAAGTATATTTTATCTACTAAATTTGCTAGCTGCATATATGATACAGGGTTACCACCTAAAAATACGACTTAAGAAATAGACAAATCCAAAAACCTCAACAAGTTGAAGAGTTTTAATACAGATTGCAATTTAGACTATTTTTTGAGGGATGTCGGCGGTTTCAAAATTTGTATCAAATTTTAAAAGTAAAATTATTTGTTGGAATTGAAACCAACTCTCCAAAGCAATTCTATAAAATTTGAAAAGCTCTTTCAATAGATGAAAAAAGGCGTTAACGTTTATGTCTATGACTATCTCATGATCACATACACTTGTTTCTTTTAAAAGGGGTTTGTATGTAAATCTTGTATATTATTATCTGTAATACCCCAAGAACTCAAAAGTAATGACTCACAAATTTGTATCAACGTTTATTGCCAAGATCCAAGAATAAGTTGTGAGCACTATAATCAATACTACATACTAAGGTATGCTAGTTGAATGGATTATTTCGAAGCAGCCCTAAAAAAGAGAATAGACTGGAAGACAGACAACTCCATAACAAAGGGAGAAAATAGAGACAGCAAATGACCCCATATGTTTCCACTCCTTTGACATTTCTCTTCACTAAGGTTTGTCATTTCATCATGGAAAGATATACGATACACCAACGAGTCGAAATTATTACAATTTACTACCGAAATTCAGAGATAGTGGCCTCACTTTAAGATCACTATGTCTAGTATATGGTCGGCTCATTTCTAGTTGTATGTCTTCGTCAATACAATTTTATGATTTATGAAATATGAGTTGTTGGTCAGACAGCAATCCACACGTAATCCATGGGTCCCCATTGCATCCCCAAATTCAATTTGGTGTCGTTTACGGACCGGTAGCGCCATTGGGCCGTGCTTGCTCCGTGTTGATTAAGACCGGCACATTACTGTGAATGGGAATCGCCACCGCTCAATGATAACTGAATATTTGTGGCCCGAATTGTATGTTAAGGACTTGGACAATATGTGGCGCCACAAGCTACACAGGGAATGTTACAATCGATTTATTGAAAACCAAGTTTGGTGAACGTGTTATCTCACGAAATGGCCCAATCAATTGGCCGCCTCGGTCGTGCGTTTTGACGCCGTTAGACTGTTTCTTGTGGGGTTACGTCAAGATTATATGGTCCATGCCAATGACGATTGATGAACTTCGTACGAATATCGAACGGGAAATTGCAGCGGCATCGGCAGATTTATGCTTAAAAACCGTCAAAAACTGGGTTCAACGTCTGGACTTCTGCAAGCGTGCCCGTGGTGGTCATGCAATAGAAATCAAGTTCCATACATAATGGGATCGAATGTTTCATAGGATAAAGAATTTCATTGATGATCCAAATCCTTTTGGTTTTATTTAAACCTTAACTGTTGTAGCGCTCTTATTGAAAAACTATTTACAAGGGTATATACTGCCTGAGTTCTATGCAGATCTGTAGTTCAATGTTAATAATCAGGAGTAATTTTTGTTTAACATTAAGCTTTAGAAATTCAATTCATAATTTCATAAATTCATAATTTTTTTCTGGAATTAAACAATATTTTAACGGGCCATATTCATTCAATAGGTGTCCAAATAGAAAGTTTAAAATGGTATGTAATTCAAAATTTGTTTTTCCTGAAGGGAATTGCTACCTCTTTAATAACTTTGCAATAAAATTAAGAAGGTTGATATATTTGAGGAGTGAAATGTGAAACTAAAAAAACAAAATAAAATAAATTACATTTGGGCATCAAACATAATAAAATCTTTAAGGTGAGCAATGTTGATGATATATTCGGGAAAAGTTGCCACCTGTTCGAAATCTTTATTTCTAGAATACAATAGCGCATAATGAATAAACCTTTTTTTAAATGTTTAAACAAATATTTGGTAAATTTATCTCACTCGTTTAGATTTTTAATAAATTTTAGTTCTTGAGTTGAAAGAGACTATTTTTATTCCTATAAGCAATCGAAACAGTTTAAGTGAAGTAGGCTATGTGAGAAGGTTTCACCGCAAATAGGTTTACATTCCCACGAAAATTCGAAATATTTAAAAAATTCAAATTAGAGACCTCATTACAATGCGACAAAGCGAAGCAAAAGCATATTTATGCAATTCTTAATGACAAAAAGACAAATAAATTAATTTAAAGCGCAAAATTAATTATCCAAAATGTCAATGACGAATTATATATATATAGTATATATACATAATAAAGAACTTACATATGTAAGTACATATATATGTATGTATACTCATTAATGCAACAAGCGATAAATAAACTGAACAAAGGATTGAAATTTAATCACTCATACTGATTACAACAAAAAAAATCAACTCATGAAAACTAATATAAAATTGAATTTGCATATTTGCAATGCAAAGAAAAAACAAGCGAATGACAAAAAAATTCCATAAATATTTGCATTTGTGTGAGTGTGTGTGTGTACCGGGAAATACGCTCGATTGCATTTAATGAGCCCGATTGGTAAATACCAAGTGTACATTCATTAAATACTAATTAATCGACATTAAGCGAGTGAGCGAGCGACGCGCACAGCCACATATGAAGAAAAAAAGTGTCAATATGAAAAAATAACAGTGCAAATGCCAAACAATACATAGCTGGCAAGCAAAAAAAAAGCAAAACAACAGACAACAACAACTCGGCGTGAACCACGACCCGCTGGCCAGTCATATCAGCGCGATTGTGCATTTCACCGATGTGGCACCTCTTTTGCGGCCACCACAAATGCATCTAATTGACGCAAGCGACGCTTTACAACACCAAAAACAACAACAATGTCAACTGCATGGCACTGTACTCTCTCACATGTTTATTTATGCTCATCAGCCCAGTTAAATGCACTGCATTCGACGGCTAAGTTGGTTGAAAACAAAAAAAAAAGAAGTGCTGTGACATAAACATAGGCGCGCAACATGTGACTTGTTGTCCTAGTTTTCATGCCGGATATTGTGCGACATGGCATCTAGTGCGCATAACATAAAAAGTGCTTGAGTGAGTGTAGAAAATAATTTTTTACTCAAAGAGAGAGGGAGAGAGCAAACTTTTTGCATGAGAGCGCTTGTTATCTTTGCAAGAGAAGAGAATATGAGTAAAAATAGTGAAAGCTTTTAGTAGCTTTTGAAGTCGGTGAAAAGCTTAAGAGCTTTAAAGCTTGAAATAAGGAAGCTCAGGAGCTTTGATTTAATGCTTTTAATAAGGAAATGTGGTTGTTGCTTTTAATTTATATTTGAAGCTTTATGGTTGGAAACACAACATACTTCAAGCTTTTGCGGTAAAATCTCATATTTTCATATCAACACTAGATAAAGGAAAAGTGACAAAATAGTAGTATGAATTATTGCTTTTAACCTTCATATGATGAATAATGATTGATTGATGATTTAAACCAGAAAAGCTTTGAAAGCAGCAATATTGAGACTTGAAAGAAAAACAAAAAAGCTAACTTTCATCACAAATTCGTTGATATTTTAGCACTTAAAAAGGTGAATTACACTTTTTAAAATCTTAAATTGTTTAAACCTATGGAAAAATATATATGTCAGTATGAAGCTTTTTATACTCTCGCAACAAATGTTGCTAAAGAGAGTATTATAGTTTTGTTCACATAACGGTTGTTTGTAACACCCAAAACTAAACGAGTTAGATATAGGGTTATATATACCAAAGTGATCAGGGTGAAGAGTGGAGTTCAAATCCGAATGTCTGTCTGTCCGTCCGTCCGTCCGTCCGTCTGTGCAAGCTGTAACTTGAGTAAAAATTAAGATATCTTAATGAAACTTGGCACACTTATTTCTTAGCACCATAGGAAGGTTGCTTTCGAAAATGAGCAAAATCGGACCACTGCCACGCCCACAAAATGGCGAAAACCGAAAACACATAAAGTGCCATAACTAAGCCATAAATAAAGCTATGGGAATAAAATTTGGTATGGAGGATCGTGCTATTAAGGGGCATATTTGGATGTAATTTTTTTGGGGAAGTGGGCGTGGCCCCTCCCCCTACTAAGTTTTTTGTATATATCTCGCAAACCAATAGAGCTATATAAACCAAACTTTCTGCAGTCGGCTTTTTTAGCCACTTCCTAATACAGTCCAAAAATGAAAGAAATCGGATGATAACCACGCCCACCTCCCATACAAAGGTTAGGTTAAAAATTACTAAAAGTGGGTTAACTCGCTAAGGAAAAACGTCAGAAACACTAAATTTCACATAAGCAATGGCAGATAGAAGCTGCACTCAGATTTTTTTACAAAATGGAAAATGGGCGTGGCATCGCCCACTTATGGGTCAAAAACCATATCTCAGGAACTACTCGACCGATTTCAATAAAACTTGGTTTGTAATAGTTTCCTTACATCCTAATGATATGTTGTGAAAATAGGCCAAATCGGTTCACAACCACGTCTACTTCCCATATAGTAGAACTTTGAAGACGATCTGAATCGTTTACTTTACGATATATAAAGTAAGCACTAGTGAAGATATCGGTGCAGAACTTTGCACAAATACTATGTTTATAGTGTGGCAGCCCCATTCTAAAAATCGCCGAAATCGGACCATAGGTTTTCAAGGCCCCATATATCGAACATGAGGACCTCGGTGCTTCTAACCAAATATTAGGGTTTCCAACTTTCAATGGACTTTATACAATATATATGACGAATATGTGGGTCAAATTGTGTATTATATAATATTAATAAAGTTAAATAAATTGCGAGAGTATAAAATGTTCGGTTACACCCGAACTTAGCCCTTCCTTACTTGTTATTGTTATTTTTTTTATTATCATTCCGCGAATACCTACGGAATCACTTCAAAATAAAAGTGCATTTTCAGGTGTCGGTAATAAATATAGTATCAGCTTTTAATAACAACACAAATCAAGCGGTGAAGCTTTCTGAATAAGCATTATAATAGTAAAGCTTTATGGTATAATCTGTTCTGGGTTTTCGACATTTTGGACATAGACATGTAAAGAACTTTTTAATCATACTTGTTAGATCTTAAGGAATTAACCCAGGGATCTTAAAAAAAATATTTTTCTATACTATTTTTCACCATTTATAAAATTTTCTGTTAGTATATTAAGTAACAAAACTATTCAGGAACCCTAAGAGCTTTCCACACAACACTTACTTGTTATTTAATACTATTCGTTATTAGTTTTTTGTAACATTTTGCTTCAGTGTAGAAAACATGATTTTAATAACCACGAAAGTTCCCTGAAGCTTTTCTGGTATAACTCCATATTCATGAACCTTAAAAGTATTTTGTAACAGTTTTCTTCAACAGTTTCAAACATAATTTTTATAACACATTTTACAGAAGCTTTCTGAAGCTTTTATAGTGTAACCCAAAGAGCTTTTTAAAAAAGCTTAAAGCTTTCTTTCAATATAATTTTTGTATTAACTTAATATTATAATGTTAATGGTGAAAATTTTGTATAAAGCTTGCAAAGCTTTTCAACACATGCTAAGCCACTTTTAATGATTTTATATTGTACTCGTTTTTTTTTTCGCAGAGTACATTCGCAACATTGTTTTCTGTGATTTTATAAAATGTTTAAAAATTTATATATTTTTTGTTTTTTATGAGTAAATGTATGTATTAGTAGTATATCATAAAGAGCTTAATAATTAAATTTGTGTACTTACAGTTACATTGCATGTCTAATTTGGTTTGGTAGTTTGTATTTATTGTTCGTATGGTCTAAGTTCGAGAATATACACAAAACAAATCAAAACAACAAACATGAAATTAGATTCTTAAAGTCACATTGATAGGAATTTTTGTGTTTTTTTTAGTGTTTTGTTTCTTTAAGTAAATCTAATTTAACTAATTTAGCTTAAGAGAGGAAGATGGGTGGTGGTAGAGTAGCGGGCAAGAGTATAAATTAGTGCAAGATCCAAACTTTTTACATTTTTTTTGGGGGTTTCATGGATTTTGAAGGTGAATATAGTAGTTTACAGTTAATGAAAAGAGGCGCGTGTTCTGGAAAACAGTTAAATTTTTTAGAGTGTGAAAAACATAAATTAATGCAAATATTATATATTTACTACTTATGTGAGGGAGACAACTATAAGTATTAAGAATGAATCTGAAGTGACTTCAACAAATTTTAGATTACAAAAATGTTTGAAGAATGAATGTTTCGCTTGGCAAATAACTGTACAACACAGGGACGCTTTGATGTACGAGTAATGTAATATAACGAAGCAAGACGTAACACTACGCAACGGAACGTAACACAACGTAATGAAACGAAACTCAACGTAACGTAACATAACGTAACGAGACGAAAATTTTTCTTAAACACATTTTACATTTAAAATTTATGCTAACGGTATTTTTATTTGCAATTGGTTTTCTTTACATATTATTCTATGGAATATTTTTTTTTCATTTTGAGGTGTTCTTTTTACTAGATATTTTGCATTTTCGAAAATGCCAACAGATTGTGAAACGAAAGTGTACATTCGGGGGATTACCGCCACCAAAAGCAAATGACAAATTGATTGGATTTTTTTTAATTCTTTTATTTTTTCATTAGCTGTTAGTGTATACATATTATTTTAGTATTCTAATTTCATTTTTAATATTTTTCATTTAATTTGAAGTCATTATTATTAATTAATTTTTGTTATTGTTATCTGTTTATTTTAATTTTTTTTGCTGCTATTAATGAAATATAATGTTCTTTCACTTAAGGTTTTTTTTTGTTGTTGTTAATTTTCCTATTTTCATAAAATCAAAAAAAATATATTTTATTTAATTTTTGTATATTTTCATTTAATTTTTTTATTTCTTTCAAAATTTATTATTTTTTATTTTTTATTAAATTTTAAATTCTTTATTTTTATTGTATTATAATAACGGGTGATTTTTTTGAGGTTAGGATTTTCATGCATTAGTATTTGACAGATCACGTGGGATTTCAGACATGGTGTCAAAGAGAAAGATGCTCAGTATGCTTTGACATTTCATCATGAATAGACTTACTAACGAGCAACGCTTGCAAATCATTGAATTTTATTACCAAAATCAGTGTTCGGAAATCCGCTTTTTTATCGACAAATTTTGTTCAGCGATGAGGCTCATTTCTGGTTGAATGGCTACGTAAATAAGCAAAATTGCCGCATTTGGGGTGAAGAGCAACCAGAAGCCGTTAAAGAACTGCCCATGCATCCCGAAAAATGCACTGTTTGGTGTGGTTTGTACGCTGGTGGAATCATTGGACCGTATTTTTTCAAAGATGCTGTTGGACGCAACGTTACGGTGAATGGCGATCGCTATCGTTCGATGCTAACAAACTTTTTGTTGCCAAAAATGGAAGAACTGAACTTGGTTGACATGTGGTTTCAACAAGATGGCGCTACATGCCACACAGCTCGCGATTCTATGGCCATTTTGAGGGAAAACTTCGGAGAACAATTCATCTCAAGAAATGGACCCGTAAGTTGGCCACCAAGATCATGCGATTTAACGCCTTTAGACTATTTTTTGTGGGGCTACGTCAAGTCTAAAGTCTACAGAAATAAGCCAGCAACTATTCCAGCTTTGGAAGACAACATTTCCGAAGAAATTCGGGCTATTCCGGCCGAAATGCTCGAAAAAGTTGCCCAAAATTGGACTTTCCGAATGGACCACCTAAGACGCAGCCGCGGTCAACATTTAAATGAAATTATCTTCAAAAAGTAAATGTCATGAACCAATCTAACGTTTCAAATAAAGAACCGATGAGATTTTGCAAATTTTATGCGTTTTTTTTTTAAAAATAGTTATCAAGCTCTTAAAAAATCACCCTTTAAAATAAAAAATAATAATATTAAAATCTTTATATTACTTTTTTATATTTTTATAATTATATTTTAATTAGTTTAAAATATTCTTTTTTTTGTTATTATTTCCTTTAATTTTTATTTAGTTCAAAAATTTTTGTTGTTATTATAAATTTTATATTTTTTATTATTAATTGAAATTTTTTATATGATTTTTTTGTTTTTTTTTATTTTTATTTATTTTTATATATATATTATTTTAAATTTTTATATTTTTTATTTTTTATTTTAATTTTATTAATTTTTAATAACATTTTTTATTTAAATCAATTGTCAATAGCTGATGTGGGATATCATGAGGAAGGTTTGGTTATCAGCAGCCAAAATCTTAATTGGTGCTCTACAAATGCATAAATATATTTCTTCTTAACTTTTTGTTATTCTCAAGTACCCACTTAGTACTTGGCTCGAATGCGTAAGATATATTTTTTCTGCTTTTTCATTAAATATTTTATTTATATTTATATAATAATATAATTCAAATTATTAATAATAGAAAAAAGTCAAAGCCAACACAGGGGTAGCAGTAGAAGAGAAGAGCGCATAAGACGTTCATATACACATTGAAATATATAATATATTTATAAAATAGTAATAAGAATCATAACGGAATTGAAAAAAAATTTGACAATTTAACTAAAACTTCGCACTTACCCATATCATCGATGAGGGGCGCCATGCGCAACGTTATGCCAACCAACATGAGGCACATGACCAGCAGCAGACACGCTGTCACAATGATTGTGCAACGCGCCCGCTGCGACAGGTCATCGGGATCGACGACCTTTGCGACGGCAAACAGCAAACAAGCGGCAGTTCAATTGTCGTGAGGTTGTGGGAGAGCGGGGGGAGAGTAATGCAAGCGAAAAAGAAGAAATGCAGAATTTTCATTTTAGTTTTTATTTTTGTTTGATTTTTGATTTGATTTTATCTACCTTCACAACGCGCGTTTCTATATCTTGCACCAGGATTTTTGGTTTTTTATGTCGATGTCGCTTTTTGTGGCGATGATGACTGAAAAGAGGGGAAACATGACGGTTTTAAGTTATATAAACTATAAGTTGATAAGTGATTAGTATTAAATCTTAGTCTAAAATTACACAAAAAATATAATTTTTTTTAATAAGTTCTTCACATTACCTCCTCAAAATCGAACTTAATTCTCATGAGATCAGAACTAATTCTATTAAGATTTCGAAACAAGAAACTTTTGGTTTCTAAAATTGTTTGAATTGAAAAATGGGACAGCTTATGTCCTCAATTATAACACCAGTTTTGAGAACTCATATACTTTCGCGAAGAATTAACTTATCTTCGTTATTTCATATTCAGGCGTTTACTTTCTGTTATTGCCGAAGTCGTCTAACACTTATAAATTCATTCAACCTTTACCCGGTATCATAATAACCTTGTTTTCTCCAGCATATTCTTTGAATTTCTCGTATTTGACCCCCAATTTCTTCCCTCACGAACCACCTACGAACTTCCAAACTTTTAAACATTTTCTCAAAATGATTAAATTGATACCATCTCATGCTTGAAACTTAACCTGTTTTTGAATTTCTGAACCTGTGACTAATAACATTTTTATTTCATTTAGAAATAAATTTTTTAATTGCTCGCCTCCTCAACTCTTATCAATACTTTAATGACTCATTTGTGTTCAGATGTTCGTAAGTTTCAATAATTCTTTGATGGTTTTATTAAAGTGATTCTTAGTAGATAATTATGTTTCGCGGTAGCATTGTTCAGCTTCACTCAAGAAATTCTCTAGAACAACAATAAATAGTGTACGGCTAATCTCGTAGACGGCTGACTTGTCGAATCGGTCTACTAATTTTATTTTGACTAGAAATTGAAATTGAAAAGGCAGTCAGTGGTTCAATTCTCGATTTTTGATACGAAATGGGGTAGTGCATTCTCCGATGACTCTGTTTTTCCATTGCAACTGTCAAAATTTGGTTTAACAAGCATCATTATGGCCATCCGTTGCCTTTTAAGGAGGTATGCCATAGATCACCGAAAATGGTTACCACCGAACATAACGTAACAAATGCCAACGATCTCTTATTGGCCAATCCCCAAAGACCGCGTGTTTTAGATATACACACAAAAACAAAAGCGAACCTGTTCCGAAGAAAGTGAAGACTGTTTTATTAGCCAGAAAGGTAAATGTCACCGTTTTCTGTGTAAATTTTATCGATAATCTGGATAACTACAAAAGGTCCACGGAAATTTACTATACCGAGTTATTGAACCGATCTTAATTTGCAGAATAATTGGACAATAACTTTTTGGTAATTTAATGGTATTTGATACATCGTTCTGTTGTTCAAATACGT
This sequence comes from Zeugodacus tau, assembly GCA_031772095.1. Taxonomy (NCBI): domain Eukaryota; kingdom Metazoa; phylum Arthropoda; class Insecta; order Diptera; family Tephritidae; genus Zeugodacus; species Zeugodacus tau. Next base: position 23,242,256 of record CM062652.1, read on the forward strand.
TTTATTTATACGCGCCAAACATTGAGAAATCAGCTTTGCCTCTCATCAAAATTAGCCCTAATTCAATAGCTATTTTCAATTTCATGGTTTCCAAGATGTTCTTCAAACATCTCTACCAACGGCTTCTCTCATTGATATCTTAAAACCCTTAAACTCATTTTCGTCTCCCAATAATTAAATTCAATTTCATGAATTATTTTTTAAACGCTATTGTGACCCAGTATTAATTATATATGAATTTATTTTATAAGCTGAGAACTATTATCCTTCATATATGATAAGAAATAATTGTTTGAAATATCCGATAGAATTAGTACAATACGCTCGTTCATAATAGGGTCGGCGAAGCCGAACGAATTTTCAGTAAATTAACCGTTAATGTGAATTGTGAACGGTTCAATTCCCATTCGATAGTTGTGCGCTCACATATTTGTAAATAATCCAAGCGCTTCAGGCGCACACGAGCGCGAAAAGTGCAGTTTTGTTCAAATACGTGGTGGTCTAGATGCAAATTTTTGGATTTTTAAATATTTTTTAAGGCTTAAGAGAGAAAAAAGGATTAGTACTGAGTTTGTGGTGAATACAGATCATATATTTTGAAAAAAAAAAAAATATTATTATTAATTTTTTTATTTTTAATAATTTTTTGATATCATATTAATTAATTTATTAGCGATTTTTGTTGGTGTATCGAAAAAAATACTAAAAATTACATTCTTATATATATCATTACATTAATAAAAAAAAAAAAATTTCAAAAACTCGCTTTTGGACCACCCATTATACTGGTATAATGCAAACTTAAGCCAACTTTGTTGTCGCGCAAATTTCCACGAATTGCAATAGAGCCCAGCATGCGCCTGCGGAACACAATAAGCAAACAAAAGCCGTAAACAACAACAATAACAACATTAATTATTTTCGCAGAATTTTTCATGCCACCAAAGCAACACGACCGGCTCGAGCTGAGTGCGAAGGGCTTTGAGATGCAGCAGCAGCAGCAGCTGAAGAGCCTACCGCCAACTACACTTCATCAGCAACTCGGTACGCCCCCCTTGCGTCATTCTTCGACAAGAAGCTTTACACATTCTCCACGCCCACCAGCCAGCGTCGCACGCGGCAGCTTACTGAACTCTTTGGCATACCTTGACCCAAATTCAGACGAAGCATAATTAAAGCACCGAACATGCTGGCAGCTTCAACAGCAATCAGCAGCAAGTGCGACGAAAGCCGGGTGGGGGAGGTCTTTAGAGGGCTTTGGGGTGCGTAGGGTGCACACCGGCAGTCAGCTGTTGAATTGTTTGCATAGTTCAGCAGACAGTGATACTACATTTGGTGCTTGTGCCAGTCTTCAGCTCTCAGCGAAAATTTTCAATCAAAGAGGAGCTCTGCTCTATATATAGATATTTGTGTCGACTGTTGTAATCGTTCTGTGCGCGCTTGGCACACGTTCTCACGCCATTCGGTTGCCTGCAGAGCAAGAGCATCTCGATTTCATAGCAGCACAAGCAATAATTGCAACGCCGCTTCTCCAATTGACGTCCCAAAGTGGCACGTAAGCACATCGCCAACGACCGATGATTTGCAAATACGCCAGCGCCACGACAATGCCAACGCCTTGCAATGCAAGTTTTCTTGCTCATCTCTTTTTCGCTTGCTATTCGTAATCTTAATTGCTATGCCACACTTTTTTCACTCGACACTCGCCTATTGTTCTCATGTTCCCACAGTCGCTTTGCCGCAATCATCAATTTTCACTTGATATTCCAGCCGTACGGCCGCAAGCCTTCGTTCGTTCGTATTCCTCAGCCTTCTTTCTGACTGCTGTACTTTTGGCGGCTACGTATTGTTTTGAATTAATTGGTAGTTCTTGCTGTACGGCGGAGGCGGCGGCAGAAGGTCAGCCTCAACGAAATTATCTCGCCGACAGCAGGCGTACATTGAACGGCCCCAATTACAAACGCTTCAGTTGCTTCAGTTGGTTGCGTTGCTTGGTTGGGCGGGTCGCTTGAACTACAGTAGTTTGATGAAATAATAAGTGGATGTTGGATTAATTCGAAAGGATTTGCTATAAAAAGAGAGATTGAGTGTTCGAACGAGACAATGGACCAGCAACATAGTATGTCTATTGTCTCCGGAGTTACATGGAGCTTACTTTCAAATTGTCCGCACCTTCCATGTCTCGAATCAGCCTAAGTCTCCTTGAAACAGACAAAATTTGTATTCCAAGGCTCAGTATCTTCTTATCTACAATAATCCGAGAGAATTTTTAAGAAGTTCAGCAGACGACAGTCTATTTACGGCTAAATCATTTTGGAACCCCAAAAAACAATTCTAACACGAAGATGAGTTGCGAGAGAAAACCGGGAAATTAAACTGCAGAAGCTGTCACTAAACTTCGTGTCATCTGGATCATGTGCAGGACTTGGAACACCTAATAATGGATGTATCCGAAAGGATTCACTTTGATTCTTAAAATATTACTTTTTTTACAAGTATCCCTATCAGCCTGCCCACATACTGTATAAAACGACACAGTTTATTAATTAAACCATTCTCTTGGGCATTTGAGCTCAGCTGTCTATTAACTTTAGCTCATTCCCTTCCAGTTTGTATTTACATACTCATCTTCGGCTCTGTTTACACACATTTAACCCACAATTTATGCTACATATATCAACTACTTAAATGCCTGTTCTTACTTACCGATGTTTTCGATGTCGGCGATGGCTGCTTGGAACTATTTCTTCAAGGTCGTCATTTTTATCGGACTCCGTTTGGATTTGCATATCGTAAGGGAAGTTATCATTGTACTGAAGTTGGCTGCGGTTAACGATAATGGTAATTGGAATTTTAATAAATAAATGGCATTGCTATAATTAAATATGAAGTGTGGACTTACAGTGGCTCATTAGGCGGCATACTAAGTATGCAGTGTTGTAAACCGCTTGGTGTTGGGTAGACCAAAACGGGATCTGAACATCTGTGGTAACGTTCTGCGTAAGGGATTTAAGATAATATAATTATTAAGGATTATAGATATGAGAACTCCAAAAGGCCTTACTGTATTTTCGTTTGCGCTTCCGATACTCATCGTCACTGCCGCTCTGCCCTGACGGCCAGCTGGGCTTGTAGCGCTGCTTGTCCTTCTCGCGATCGCGCGATGAAGACTTCGTTGTGGTGCAGCAGCCGGTCGGCGCTACACTGGAACCAGTCGATGTAGACGTCATGCGATTGAGCTTGGCCGTATCCGCAGGTACCGCTGCGCCAGCGACAATTACACCATTGGCATTGCCATTGCGAAACCCGGTACCGTTTAGCGCAATAACCGCAGTAGTGCCTTCCGTAGCGCCGGTAGCCGTGGTCATCTGGTACTTTGTAGTAGCTGCTGAAGACGCTGTGTTAGTAGCTGTAGTACCGTTAGTCGTGGTGTGCGAGGACAAATGATTTTGTGCGTTAGATGTCGCTACTGACGCGGCGCGGCCAGTTGAAGTGAATATATTTGTTTGTAAACTATCTACTAATTGATCACTATGACTAATATTACACGGCAATGTCCCGCTCACCGCGCCACCACCACCAGCCGTCGTTGCGGGCACAAAAGGCGCGTTCAGTATTTGTGGTGTCGGCAGCAAACGATTGCGACCCACGCCGCCGACTACTAACAGACTTGTGCTTTTCGATTTAAAACGATCGCCTAACATGAAGGCACCAACACCACCACCAGCAGCAGTACCGATATCGCCTGCTGTGGTTGGCGAGCAGATGGGTGCATGCAGTGACAGCGAGTCACTTTGATTCAACAAAGTGCTGACGGTCAAATTGGCGCTCTCCTCCGATGTATTCTGACGCGAAATGTAACGCGAATAGGCGGACATGTCACCGAAATCACCCGCACCGCCGTAAGTGCTGTCCGTATAAGACACTTGATGTCGAAAGATGTGCTGTTTGGTCTGCGTGATCTTATTGCTGGTGGGGACCGTTGAGATTTCGCTACCGACGGTGGTGTAGGCGCCCGTCCTAGACGACGCGGTGTAAGGAACGGCAGTGGTGGGCGTAATTATATGTTTCGTAGTTGTTGCGGCCTGCATGGCATTGTCAATGCTGACGGTCGTTTGTGCCATTGGCGGCATGGGTTCCGCTGCTGGTGGCGGTATTGTAGCGATCAAATGTCGTGGCAGTACAGGGCTGCATTGTGCACTAATCGACTTGGCTTCTAGTATGCGCAAGCGTTTCGCCAGTCGTGCGCGTTCGTAAATGAGTGAGGCAGTTTCGTCGGGTATGATTTCGGCACCACCAAAACTTACCGTACAACGCGAGCTGCCGAACGACAAGCTCTCGATGCTATCACGCAACGATGTCAGACTATCGTCGGCCATTGTTGAGGTATGCAAGCGTGCACCGGTGCCATTTTCATAACCACTGGCCAGTGAAGTGGTATCGTATGTGCGCTCTAACAGCGAGACGGGTAAACCACCAGTGCCACCATTACCATTACTATTACCGTTACCATTTATGACAGACACAGAACGTCTGTGTGTGGCTGCACGTGAGTCGCCGGAGCCCGAGCTCGATGTCATCACTTCGGCTGGTGTATGCGTCTGCGCGCGCACTAATAAACTGCGCCTCACCACAGTCGGCGGTCCGCCAGCCGCACCAGCACCACTTACATCATTCTTATCCGAAGAATTACTCAACGTGCTGGCTACACTATCATCAGCCGCCTGTCCAGCAGTCGTACCATGTGTCAGCTGCGTTTTAACCTTCTGCGTCTTCGTGAGCGTAGCACGTGCTAACTGTGAGCGATGACTGCCGTTCGAAGCCGAAGCTGAAGTAGAGAATACCTCTATTTCATCACCATCCTTTCTTCCACCCGTTTTCTTTGCAGTTTTTGCGCCACGAAATCCTGTCGGCGAGGCCATCATTGCGCCGAATTCACCACGCATGAAGACATCGGGTTCACTATCACCGCGCAACTTGCGCGAACCACCGAAAAGCTTCCGACTAAAAAATATGCGTCCAATGGACTTGCGTTTCATGCGCTTGGCACGCTTCCGCTCCTCACATTCGCGCTTGATGGCCATCACTTTCTTCTCTAGCAGTGTAGTGAATATTACTTCGTAAGTAAGCGCACGTTGTAAGTCTTCGAGCGTATCATTCGTACTAACCGCCTTGTCCACCTTCATGAGCACACGTGGTGTTGGACTATCATCGTCATTAGGCAGTTCGTTCGCTTGCTCTTCAAGACCGTGTTCTTGGATTCCAATTTGGGATCCTCCTACTGGTTCTTCGTTTATACTTTCAGATGGACTTTTTCCTTCGACTACCACACTTTCGAAAGGCTTGGACTTTCCACCAAAATCTCTAGGCCGCTGTTCCGAACCCGCTTTCTCGAACTCTCCAACTTTCGAAGCTTCTTTTACCAACGTCCTACCAGTTCCTTTCTTCGGCCCATCCATTTTGTCTTCTTCCATGTTGTTTTCCTTTTAACCTCTTTGGTTTTCTTTTCGTTACTATAATATGCCAATACTCTGTCTCTCTTTATTTAACATTCTCACCTCGCCGTCGAGTCTTTTTTGTTTTTTCTGCAGACTTTGCAAAAATAATATCAGCAGTATTGCAGCTCCTTCTTTTTCAATTAAATTTCTGTTTTTCTTTTGTTGTTGTTGTTTCTCAATATGTATCTTCAATTTGCGGTTACTTGTACTTTCACAGCTCTTGTCTCTTCTGTTTGTCTGCCACCACATTTTTCGATTGTTTCATGACATCAATTTAGCTCCACTCGTTGTTGTTGTTGTGGCATTGTGTTTGTTGTGACATCTGTAAAACATTTATATTGCCGTCTTTACCCTATCTTTTTGCTCTCCCCTGCTGCGCTCAATAGGTTTCAATAGGTTTCGTATTCAAATTTTTGTCCGCTTTTGTTGTTGTTATTTTTTGTTAGTGATTTATTACACTCGGTGCATATGTCGCCACATGTGTGTGTTATTCATGTCATCTCAATGGCAGCGCTTCGTTTCTTTTACCCTTTTCTTTCCTTTCCCAACTTTTGGTATTCTATTAGTTTGCGGTTCTTTGAGTGGCACTTGGACACAATTGCAATCACTCAATTCTTCTCTCAAGATAGCTCAATTGTCTGCGGCAGTTGTAGTTTATCTGAAAAACGAAATGGAAAGCAGTGTTTGTAACTAATGTCTTTGGAAGTGTTGCTATTAATAAATGTTTGGCATGTAATCACTTTGGGGTGTGTGAGCACACGTTCGTGTTTTGAAGTGATTTCCAAATTGAGTTATCAATTTCAGATTTCTTTTAATTTTTTTTTTGTATTTCAAAAGTGGTTCCTTCCCGTGTACAATAAATAGAGAACGAATGTGAGAGGTAAGACTTACTTTCATAAATCTTTACTGAAAGCAATATACCAAAAAGAGCGGGTAAGGTTGACATAAGTTCGTATAAAACCAAACATCATTAATATGTCTTACTTATTGTCGGGGCTTAGTATAATATATTTTTGGTAGTAAATGGACACGCAACGACAGCTAGTCTCTCTCCGACAGAAATGCTTCGTAAAGCTGTTTAGTTCAATACCTCTATTAAATCTTTCATTTAGTTTACAAATGTCAACCCTTTTAAGTTATATTTTCTGCCAGTAATCTTCTTAAAGCTTCTTTGTGTGATGTCTTTTCAGTATATATCTTTTTGACTTCATTTTTTATTACTTATAATTTTATTAAGGTGGCAATACTCCATAAAATTATTTTGTACTATCATCTGTCTTAATAATACTTAATATTTAATTATAGTTATCTGATGACAAACTGTCTAATTTTTTGTGAACTATAACTTTTCTTAAATGGTACCCAATTAGGTTACATTGTAATTTTTATGGATCGAAATTTAAAAATAGGTGGCAATACTCTTAAGAAATACTTTTGTCTAAGCTTTAGTCGGATTGCACTGGTCTGTCTGTCCGTCCGTCCGTGCAAGCTGCAAAATGAAACTTGGTACACGTATTTCTTGGCACCATAAGAAGGTTAAGTTCGAAATCAGACCAATACCACGCCCACAAAAATGGCGAAAATTGAGGAAATCAGATTATAACCAAGTGACCTCCCATACAAAGATTATCTTGAAAACCACTAAAAATACTTTAATTCAGTCAGGGGAAACACCAGAAACCTGAAATGTCATCATATAGAAGGCACAGAAGGGATGTTCTCAAATTGGTATATACAATTTTAAATGGGTGTGGCGCGGACCACCATATCTCCGAAACTACTTGACCAATTTCAGCGTAATGTAGTTTGTTATATTTTGAAGATATCGGAACAGAACTTTGCATAAATACTGCATTTTTAGTGTGGTCCCCCATTTCTAAAAATCGCCGAAATCGGAATATAGGTTTTCAAGGCCCCATATATCGAACATGAGATCATCAGAGCTAGTAATAATTATTTTTTACCGAAAATATAGGTAAGTCTCTCAGATATTTTGAAGACATTTGTAGGGAATATTTTTCTCCTAATAATATGTCTTCGTGCCAAAAATGGGTGAAATCGGGTCATATCTAATTTTTTGGTTTCCTAACCTAATTTTGGGGTTTCCAACTTTCTATGGACTATACTGACCAATTGAGAAACATTGAGAACGTGATGGAATTTTGTTGCGTAACGGGATTTCGTTGCAATCGATCGATTACAATGATTTATCTCGCGGAATTTCCTTTCAAAGGACTTATCCTATATCCTTTCGAAGCTTGCATGGATCAAGAAGCCCATCATTTTTGAATGGGTCTGAATTATTTTTGTATCTAACAAACGTCTATTATCTGATGACATTCAAAAATATCTTATAAATTAAGAATATCTCCAAAAATAAAAATCCAAATTTTTTTTATAAAGCAAAAACAAGGAATATTCCAAAACTTGCGATTGCTTTAATTATTATGGGGAATCAACCTAATTTTGCATTAAATCGAAGTAATCTATATAATATTATTTTTTATAGCCAATTAAATATTCCCTACGGTTTTCGGCTTTTAATTGACGAGCTGAATATTTAGGCATGCAAATCTCCAAACGATTACCAATAAACGCTCATTAATCAAATTAAATGTCAATGCAAACTGAACTGCATAAGCTACTTGCAATTATCGGCTCATTTGTGCAATCTTGCACAGCATGTACGTATGTGTGTGAGTGTGTGGCAAGCAGGTGCACTTGCAACTTGCCACTTACAATGCAACATCTTGGCAATTTCCCATAGACTTCGTCAGCCGACAGAGTTGAATATGCCCCAAAGGCGTGCAAGTCAAGTTAGCGACACGTGCTTTAACTATGCATGTAAACAGCTGTGGCACACACACACCCATACACTCCCTCTCACACACTCTCAGCCTAAACGCCGTCAGTTATCTGCACATCAAATGATTGTGGGAAATCCCCAACTGCTTTACTTGATTGTGTGTGTGGCGCAGTCAGCCGCAGGCCGCAAGACTACAGTTATTAGCGTTGCCACAAGTTGAATCAACGACAGCAACAGCAACAACAGTAACAACAACTACAATAAAATCAACAATATGTATACTGCGTATGTACATATGGTTGGGAGCGACCGCCAACAGCTGTGCCACATTGGTGTCAGCGCGCGCCAACCGTTGCGCTAACGGGAAATCTGGCAAGTTCAGTCATTCCGTCAATCAGCAGTGCGGGCGAGAGCGAATCACTGATGCGTTTAATAATGTTATATTGTGCCAGCTGGGAGGTAGTCGAGTGATAAATCTGTTTTTATTGGCAAACGAAAGTAAGATGCATATATTGGAAGTGTGTTGTGGTAGATGAAGATGATATGATGATCTTGCAAAAATCGAATAAGATAAATGAGTTTTATATGAACTTTAAATTATAATTTTTAAACATTTACATTATCGAAAGGTCTGGTTTACTGCTGATGAAATCAACGTTGTTGTAGTGCTAAGATACGAGATTACCAGGGATAAATTCCGGTTCCAATATATAATAAAAACTGCAAGCAAACTTCCGATCTTTTTCTTGTCATGAAAATGATTCTCATATAATCCATATGATTCAGAAATCTTTTAGGCCACTACATTTGACGGAAAACATCTATAATAGCGACGAAACCATCAATAAATGTAGTTTAGATGAACCTATGGTGTGGCATCCAAAGAATACTTAATTGATTGGTATCCAAGAACTGAGAAAACTGTAGAGTTATGGAAAGGTTTCTGTTAAACAGTACTTCCATTCACGAATCACAGTCAATCGGATTGTCTATATCATTCCTCAACGAATATATCCTAATGTTGTTTAAGGGTAAACGAGAATCGCCGTTTCGCAGTTGTATATTTTTGTAAATTTACTGTCTATAATAACATCTACTATAACAAATTTGAAGGCTTCTGAACCAATCATTTAACTAATGGAAAATCTTATAAGAAAGTTTGGACTTAAATTACACGGTTCAACAAGGCTTACTTGAAACTTGAAAATTTCCTAACTTCGCTATCTGGTAGTCTCCGAATAGAATAACTATGAATATATTTTATCCGATTTTACTGTTTGACATTCTGTGTTATGTGACTGCATGTATAGAGTAGGCAAACTATTATTATACTTGTTGTACCTTTAAATTTTTACTATGCCTTTGAAAGAAGTCCTTAGGTTAAATAGCAATATGGGTCCAACGTGTCTGTCAGAATTGATTATTTGGATTACTTGAAATAATTATACTAAGTATACTCAGACATATCGAAAAGGGTATTTGCAATTGGTGTTTTAGAATAGAATTGATGTCTTCCTCGACTTCTTCGATAGATTTTCATAAGATTTTGTTCTATAATTCAGATTTTATTATTTCATATAATTCAGATTTTTAATAAATTGATTTGAAAGGGTTTCTTCGAAGCACATTTTTTCACGTATATCTGTATTTATCCCAATTCGGAATCACTTTTATCAAAATTGTCGAATATTTAACAATATATGGAAGAAGCTCGATTTTTTTACACAAATATTGAAAAATAACGTAGCTATGTGCTGTCTTCGGAGGTGTCACAAAAAAGTTACCCAACTGCTAACACGATTCCGACCTAATGAGCAAAACTATTCAAAAATGTTAAAATGTTTTATGTAAGTAATTACCGTTTTTTAATGCCAAATTTCGAGTAAGTAAAATAAAAAACAAGTAAGGAAAGGCTATGTGCGGGTGCAACCGAACATTTTATACTCTCGCAATTTATTGATATATATTTATTAAGATAATACACAATTTGACCCAATATGAAAATCCTATAATTAGGTATATGAGAGCTAGGGAAAGTTATAACCCGATTTTAACCATTTCTGGTTCAGAAAAACACCATTAGAATAAAAATATTTCCTCTGAATTAAATTAAGATACCTGAGAGATTTACCGATTTCGGTGAAAAATTATCATGGGGCACTAAATTCTTCCTATTCGATATTCGGGGCTTTGAAAATTTATAGTCCATTTCGACAATTTTTTCACAAGTGATGCCACAGATTATATACAGTATTTGTGTAAAGCTTTATTTTGCTATCTTCATTGGTTCCTTATGTATATATTATAAAGTGAAGGAATAAGATGGAATTCGAAAATGAGTTATATGGGAAGTTGTCGTGGTTGTGAACCGATTTCGTCCATTTTCCACACGTGTCATCAAGGTGTCAAGAAAATATTATATACCGAATTTCATTCGAATCGGTCGAGTAGTTCCTGAGATATGGTTTTTGACCCATAAGTGGGCGATGCCACGCCCATTTGCCATTTTTTTAAAAAAATCTAAGTTCAGCATCCTTCTGCAATTTCTTCTGTAAAATTTAGTATTTCTGACGTTTTTCTTTAGTGAGGTAAACCACTTTTAGTAATTTTCAACCTAACCTTTCTATGGGAGGGCGTGGTTATAATCCGATTTCAACTAATTTCATGGTGTGTAGTGGGGTACGTAAGAGAACCGACTGCAGAACGTTTGATTTATATAGCTTTATTGGTTTGCAAGATATATACAAATAACCGATTAGAGTGCGGGGACACGCCCACTTCCCCAAAAGAATTCATCCAAATATGCCCCTTCCTAGTGCGATCCTTTGTTCCAAATTTTACTTTTATAACTTTATTTATGGCTTAGTTATGACACTTTATGTGTTTCCAGTTTTCGGCATTTTGTGGGCGTGGCAACCCTCTAACGTTTCATTAAGATATCTCAACTTTTACTAAAGTTATACGTTGCACGGACGGACAGACCGACATTCGGATTTTGACTCGTCTCGTCACCCTGATAATTTTGATATAAATAATCCTATATCTAGCTCGTTTAGTTTTATGACTTACAAACAACCGATATGTGAACAAAACTATAATACTCTCTTAGCAACTTTTGTTGCGAGAGTATACAAATTTTAAATTGTCACTCTGGTATAGCCCTTAAAAATACGCACAATGTAAATAATTGTACATCCAAGTAAGTGAAGTACAAAATTTTAATACAATTTAAAATTTGTAGTTGCCACCTGACATTAATTGAAATTTTTTTAAAATCAATATTACATTAGAAATTTACAATTTGATGAGGGTATAAATATCTGTGTACTGATTTCAGTTGAAATTTAGGTTAAAACGGTGTTGCCGTACTTATTAAATATTCAAAAGTCTATTTATTGAAAAGTTAAAAGTGTTCACATTACATTGACTTCGAGTTAAGTATTTGTTTTTAAATTTTAATGCATTTTTTTATTTGATTCAAATATATTAAACACTCATTCCACATCTAATAAAAAGCATAAAGAAATAATGAATTAGTATCCAAATTATGAAAAGTATTTACACTATGCATTTGAGAATCGAAAATAATCCTTTCCTATTGTATTTAAGCTAATAAACATTTAAAACTTTTCTAAAACTATTTCTATTTCTAAATACCGTTAGTTCTATGCACAAAAGCAGCTGCCATTTAAATAGTTTTCCGTTATGTGCCACCAGCACTAACTAAGCTAATAAGTGGCTTTTAATATATATATATATATTTATATGCACCTCCACATTTATTCTCGCTTTGCAACTTTCACGAACAGCAGGTAAAACAAAGCAGCAGCAACAATAACAATAACAAGCGTGATAACGCTAAAGTATCATTTAAAATTTGAACAGTTGCCAACATTGTTGCAAGCACAGCTGACACAAACACGCAAAATTGTGGACACCAACAACAATAGCAACCAGAAAAACAACAACACTAACTAAATATATTGCATTTAGTATTGTAGATGAGGAAGCAATAACAATTATGATAACAATAGGAAACAACAACAACAAGAACAACAAAGAGTTGTGGCAACAGACAAGTACACAACAACAAATGCACGAAGCGAGTTCATAGCGCAGATTGCTGCGGGCGTTGGTGATATGTGTGTTTGCTTGTCTTTGGCTGTGTGCGTTTTGCTGTGGTATGCCCTGGCGTATGAGCAACGCGCGGCAATTATAAAGTATTTGTGTTTGTAGTTGCGTCTGTTTGTGTTTATATGGCAAGCCTTAGAATTTTTTTGAAGCATTTAAACACACGTGTTCATATTTTGACATACAATAACTAGTTTATAAGCGTCTTTGCTTTCAAAAACAGCTGTGGATATCCAGATAACCGCCTTTTAGATAGTTATAAGTAAGAGGATTGACATAGTCATTGTTGATACTGCTATTCACTAAAAAGTATTAATGGCGTATAGAGTGTGTGTGTTTTAGACAATGAAAATGGAGCTTTAATTAAGTTGTCATTAGCATTTATTTAACGATTTTATGAGTTTTCGCAAGGGGCAGTGTGACTAACACACTTCTTTTCGCATTTTAGTTAAAGTTGTCATCTAAGAAACTCCATAGGGTCCCATTGCGACAGAAACAATCTTAAATATTTCTTTTATCCTTTGTAAATTTCTTTAAGATTATTTGAGGACAATTTCGTCTTTAGAGAATACTCAGATATCTGAATTCTCGTTATCTTCATTACTATGCCACTGGAAAATTATACAGCACTTAAAAGTATTTCTTCAACATTATATCATGCTTTGACAGTAGATAAATATTGAATGATGAAAAAATTGTTCGATATTCCAAAGGCACGAAGATGAATAATGACAATGCATATGACCTCAAAACGATATCAAAACAAGAAAAAACGTTAACTTCGGTTGTACCGAAGCTAATATACCCTTCACAGATGCATTTCTTTTAGTAACTTTAAACACAGAGTTACTAAAGCTAAATCTAAAGACGTAAGAAAAATTAAGTAAAAAAAAGAGAAAATATTTTACTAATTCTTTTTAGCCGGGTTGTTTGCTAGAAACATTCGTGAAGATACCACGTCAAATGCGAAAATTTTCCATACAAGCAATTGATTCCGATCGTTCGGTTTGTATGGCAGCTATATGTTATAGTGAACCGATCTGAATAAATTTTTCGGATATTAAATTATTTCTATGAACAATAACTCTCACCAAATTTCGTGAAGATATATAGTAAAATGCGGAAGTTTTCCATACAAGCCCTTGATTCCGACCGTTCAGTTTGTATGGCAGCTATATGCTATAGTGAACCGATATCGGCAGTTCCGACATATGGGCAGCTTCTTGAAGAGAAAATAACATCTGCAAAATTTCATAACGATATCTTAAAAACTGAAGGACTAGTTCGTATATATACAGACAGACAGACGGAAATGGCTAAATCGACTCAGTTCAACATACTGATCATTTATATATATACTTTATAGGGCCTCCGACGCTTCCTTCTTGGTGTTACAAACTTCGTGACAAACTTAATATACCCTGTTGTAGTGAGATGTCTTACATATCAGTATAATTTCTGTAGAATTAGCTATAATAAGATCACATGGCCTATCCCAGTCAAAGGAATATAACAGTTTTAAGTTTCATTTTCGATATATTTATAATTAGCTTGACGATTACTATTCAGTATAGAATACACGCATAGTGAAACCATAATTTTATTGTTCTATTATTTTTCTTCAACTCTATTTCTCCTCATTGTTCTTAATCATTGAATTACATTTGTCTCCACTTCTCTCTCGATCCCTTCCTTCTTCTCTTTGCTTATTCTTTCATCTTCTATATTCCTTCCATCCTTTATATTTTTCCTTCTATCTCTTTCCTCTACTTGTTAATTTATTCTTTTCCATTCATTTTTCCCTCTCTTTATACCTCTCCCTCCATGCCTCTTTAATTTTTTATCTATCCATCCTTTTTCTGTATTTCTCCCTTCTTTCTTCTATCTCTCAATCTCTATCTGAACACATCTCCCTCGCCCTTTTTTAATTAACTTTAAAATTTGACGATCGCCAAGTGTCACTTGTTCAGCACTCAAACCACTCAACAGTTGACTGCATACATTTAGAAATAAACCACTTCATAGAAATTAGTAAATTGACTTCTTAATCACTTTAGTTCATATTCCAGTTTTTGTGACTCCCATTGCAGTTACGCTTGCTTTGCATTTATAATAAAATTTATTTGTTTGTTTATCGCCAGTAGTGGTGGATGATGTCACCAATAGTTTGCGGATACATACATCAATTACCAAATAACTGAACTTAAAATGCTATTTCACCAAATGGGAACAAGTCTTTCTCTGCAGCTGCGTCAACTGCGCATTGCTGATTTAGTGGTTTAGGCAAAGTTTGCACAATTTTCGTTAATAACTCGTTGTTGTCTTCGGGGTGCATGTGCTGTGCAAAGTTTTCGGTAGTTTATTAGTGGAATGCATATTCCTGCGAGTGCATGCAAACGGAAGTGTATAAATTATGTTGGAGTAGTTGTTTATCTAGCTAAATATACATATGAGCTGATAAATGTGAATTCTGATGTAGTTGGAATTGGGTAATAAAAAGTTTGCGCAAATATTAAATAAAGTTAATACTTCATAAGCACTCATAAAACAGTTGTATGAAGATAAACTAGAGAGATTTTATTGGCAAGCTAACTACTTTTTTCGTTGTTTTAGCTTTTATAATAATTTTTGCAGATAATCTAAATTTGCTTTTAAATCGTTTAAATCGTTTAAATGTTTGAATCGTTTGAATTTGTTGAATGATATGTAATCACGGTTGAGGTCGTATGTATATAAATCATTGGCGTTCAGTTTGAACTCTGTTCTAGACTTGATCTGAACTTAAACCACTCAAATATAATATAAGGCTTTGGGGGACGTTTAGTAACTGGGTACAAATTCTTGAGAATTCTTCACAGGAATTCTTATGGAACTTTTTCATTCTTGGAGCCCATGATCGATTCAAATATTTTTTTCGTTTTTCGAATACTATGCAAAATTGCAATTTTTGAGGCTCTACAATCATCAAAATTCTTTAACAGAACTCTGGAGATTCGTAGAATCCCTTTTTCACTTGTATTTTCTAAAGGAAGAACAGACGGTGGGGTACCCTGAGAATTACTTTATTTAACACGTACTAAAAGTTTGCGATATTAGCGCTTGGATCTCTATCTAACTCTCTTAGTAGTTAACCGATTTTGTAATTCTTCTATCGTAGTTTGGTAGCACCCGTTCATTGTCACAAATTCACCTAGAAAATACTGGGAAAGTGCCTAACTAAAATATCATAAATCAATATCGATGGTTGCGTTAGATTCTTGATAGAATAACTTTTTACTCAGGAATAGCAAGCTTTCTAGGTCATGGTAGCCATCAATTTCATCCCAAATAGAATGCATAAAGCCTTTAGAACAGTAGTCTGTAGCAAGATTAGTATGTATCACATTATTATCATTGTAAATTTATAATGATAGCCGAGTATATAGCATTCAAATTCGTTAAGTATTAAAATTTTTTGGTAAATAGTCAAGAGCCATTAAATTATATTATGCAAGTAGTCAATAGTAAAGAGAGTGAGATATGTAGTTATACTATCGGCCCTTAATCATTTAGATAGAAACAATTATCAACGAAGTCACGAATGTGTTGAAGTCACTTGGAGTTTTTGATGCAGCGGATCTTTTTTATCTATCTTTACTTGGAATAATTATTTGTTTTTTTGAAACAAAGTATTCTTTTTATAACAAAGTTGCTAAAGAGAGTATTATAGTTTTGTTCACATAACGGTTGTTTGTAACACCCAAAACTAAACGAGTTGGATATAGGGTTCTATGTATATATCAAAATGATTAGAATGACGAGACGAGTGAAAATCCGAATGTCTTTCTGTCCGTGCAAGCTGTAACTTGAGTAAAAATTGAGATATCCTGATGAAACTTGGTACACTTATTTCGTGGCACTATAAGAAACTTAAGTTCGAACATGGGCGAAATCGGACCTCTGCCACGCCCACAAAATAGCGTTATCCAAAAACATATAAAGAGCTATTACTAAGCCATAAATTAAGCCATGGAAGTAAAATTTGGTATGAAGGTGCATATTTGAATGTAATTTTTTTGGGGAAGTGTGCGCGTGGCCCCGCGCCTTTAAGTTGTTTGTACATATCTCGTAAGCTACTAAAGCTATATCAAGAGTCCTTTCTTTTAGCTGCTATCTTATACAGTCCAAAAATGGAAGAAATCGGATTTTAACCACGCCTACCACCCATACAAAGGTTATGTTGAAAAGTACTGAAAATGCTTTAACTCAGCAATGAAAAACACTAGAAACCTTAAATTTCATTATAAAGATGGTACAGAAGAGTTGCACACAAAATGGTATACAAAATTAGCTAAAACAAACATCCATCAAATATTGTATTTTAACTGAAATTATTCAAATTGAGAAAGACTAAGTCTGTGATTTAATGACTTCATCAATATATTACGCAAGACTTTCACATCAACTTTGACACCAAAGCAACTTCCTTAAATAAATTACTCATACGCAGTGTACCACCATATGAGTTAAACAATTACTAAAGCAGAAATGCATGTGAATTTTTGTTTTTATCTTTCCTGCTATTAAAATAAAATCAATAATTGTATGTAAATAAGTATGTATGTATGTATGCACTGCAGACAAATGTGAAATCAAGTACAAATTCTTTTGAAATAGCAGAAATAATCAACGTCTGACGTCTAAGTGACCCGAGTGCGTCAGCATATACATACAATGAAATTGATCGATTATGAGGAGAGTAGTTTAACTAAATGCAGTGCACAGTTGTTATGTGAATGTTTATATGTACAAATGTGGATTTATATATAAAATAAAATATACTATATATACAAATATATATGTATAGATACGAAAAATATATATAAGAAAGTCATACGTAAGACAATTATTTCTACCATTTTTTGCATGTAAATGTATGCTAGCCATACTATTATTGTATATGTGTTTGTAAAATGTGTATTTATGTATATAAGTCTATATAATAAACCATCTGTTTTAACACACCAGCAACCGGTTTGGTGCGGAGGTCAAAGCAAATAGCAATGGCACCTCAACTAAATATTAATCGAGCGCATTAAAAATAGAAGAACTATTAAAGTGCGCGCATAGCGGTTGTTGTTGTAGCAATTTTTGTTGTTTTTGTAATAGTAATAGTGCTTATAGGGCGGTTCTACATATGTGCATACACAAGTGAATCGTGGTACTTACTTCAATTGTAGTTCGTGTTGTTGTTGTTGTTGTTAGTGTTGCTGCGGTGAGTTGGACAGACTGCTAGAATTATTAATACAAAATGCATGCCAATCGCTGAGCACCACGCGCTAATCACCTTGCAATGCCGTTACCGGCTTAAAAGCTATGAGTAGTGGCGGTAGTGGCGGAGAAGTGTATGAAACTGGGCAAAAAAAAAAACAATAAAAACAACTAGCAAAAAAGTGCGGCAAAGTACTTCGAGTGAAGCGCCGCTCACATATGCAAACACATCCGCATTAAGGGTACTCGTTCATATATACCTACATATGTGTGATGTAGTTGTTGTGTAGATGTGTTTGTTGTTGTAGTTGTTATGCAGGTCAAGGCCACTAAGGTTGGCCAACCAACCAAGCAAGCCAACAAGCAGCCGACCATCGAAGCCGCCTGACAGCCATTGGGTGCAATTTAAATTTGTTTGTGCACTCGAATAACGGCACAATCGACGTAACGCAATCATATGTGCTGCGAGTGACAAACACACACACACATATACACATTTATGCACATGAAGTTTTGCCCTTCTGATTGTCATACGAATTAAATTTGATGACATATGAAAACAAATGCGAAAAGCCAACCAAACTCTGTATTTATGTGCCACAATTTGTGGCAATAAGTGAAAGCGAATTGAATTTCATGGCACTTTTCGGAAATAGCTGCAGAACCTTTTTTTCGCAAAGCCAAACAGCGCAAGAAAAGCATGTGGAGCAGTTATAGCTTTTCCCTACCCTATTTGTATGGTAAAATATCCACAAAGTTATTCGCTGGCATTCTTAAAGGACGCTAATGTCAGGGATCGCTATTGAGAAAGTCGCTCCACACTCGAGTGCCGTCGAAAACTAACAAAAAAGAAAGCGGAAATCAACCAAAATGCTACCTTTTCAGGGTTATTACTCGCTCATGCGATGGGTGTGTGTATTGGTAAAGGCGTTGAAAGCCTACTATTAAATTACATAAGGATGTGTGTATACATGGCTGCGTGCTTGAAAGGACATATTCAAAGATTTGGCTCAATGTCATTAAATAAATAAAATAAAGGTTCAATCAAATGTGACTAGGCAATGTCAAATGGAAAATCACAACAACAGCAAACACACTCAGACACTAAAGCGTATTAGGCTTCACTTGTGTGTGATATGTAAGCAAGTGTGTGCGCCATAATCGATGGAAAACCAAAGGACTTTTTTTTCAAACCAAATTTGCATAAATTTAAAAAAAATATATATATATTTATCCAACATGGAGGTTTGAATGAATACAAAAAAATGATGAATTTTAATAGGGTTTAAGACTATTAAGTAAGTACTGCTAAAAGGGAGTTTACAACAGCATAATTGACATACAGTTGAGATGAAATTTTCTAAGGAGACTCATCTTTTGCAAAATTTTTGTTTGAAAAAAGTCATACGAAGGCGAAAAGCCTTTAATAAAGTTATAAAAGTAAAATTTGGTATAATGCATCGCACGAGGAAGGGGTATATTTGTAATTTTTGTGGGAAAGTGGGCGTAGCCCTTCCCCCTAATAAGTTTTTTGTACATATCTCGTAAACAACTAAAGCTATATGAACCAAACATTCTACAGTCAGTTTCGTTAAGTACCACATTATACATTATAAAAATAGGTGATATCAGATAATAACCACGCCCACCTTCCATACAAAGGTTATGATTTGAAAAAATGGAAAATAGGCGTGGCGTCGCCCACTTATGGGTCAAATACTATAACTCAGAAACCGACCGATTTCAATGAAATCCGGTATATATGGGCTAAATCGGTTCACAACCACGATTACTTTCTACATAACTCAATTTTAATTCCATCTGCTTCCCTCACATTATAATATATACATAAGGAACCGATGAAGATAGCGGAATAAAATATTACACAAATACTATATATCATCTGGGGCTTCATCGAAATTGTCGAAATCGGACTATAACTTTTCAATGCTCCGGAAATCGGATATGACGAACTCAGTGCCTAAGGGTATATTTTAATTTAATTCAGAGGAAATTTCTTTCATCTAATAGTTTGTCTCTGTACCAAAAATGGTTAAAATCGCGTCACAACTTCCCCTAGCTCCCATATACCTTATATTCGGATTATCAAACTTCCGGTGAGCATATAGTCTTGGATATAGTGTACCTTGGTGGTGAAAATAATTGAAATCGGTTCAGGAATTACCTCAGCCCTCTTAAACCTTGTATGATGATTTTCAATATTTTATATTGGACTTTATGCCGAATATATGGGTCAAATTGTGTGCGAGAGTATAAAATGTTCGGTTGCACCCGAACTTAGTCTTTCCTAATTTTTTTTTCTAACTTGATGACAATTGCTATTTATGATGAATTTAATTTCCGTTTAATTTTCTATACCTTTACTAGGAAGGCTATATAAACTAGTTCAAAGTGATTAACTACTTAGTTATGCATATCATACCAAATCGCTTAAACATTTGATAAAACTGTTTACCTACAAACAAAGTGGAATGTAAATCGATAATTGCTTTAGTAATCATTTATGTAAACATCAACATTTTAGACACAGTTATTTAGGTTGTGAACTCATTATAATCTGTGAAGCAAACAAAGTCCCCAAATTAGCGTTTATTTCCGTTTCCGCTCAGCGCTTTGCGTTACATGGCTCAATGCATTTTAACATATATTTGCTAATATCACTACGTGTATAATAATTTTGAATATATATCTTTAAGCGACTATGTATGACGATTACAATTGAAGTTGCATAAAATATTTGAAAATTCTAATTTATTTTTAATACTTTTGGTGTTTACTAAGTCTAAGCTGTATTTATCGGATTTATAATATTAGGTCTACAACTTTGCTTCCGCCGTTTTCCAATATATGTCTCTAGGGTCAAGCACTGGTCGATTAAATCGTTTTAATCGTTTTATATCGATCTTGGCCATTTGTGTCAATATTAACCCAACAAAATATTTGTAGAGTTCTGTTTGCAAATCAAACTTATTCACGACATTTGCACGGAATACCCATGCTGCCAGAAAGATGGTCAAAAGTAGTAGGTAGCGACGGCCAATATTTTGAATACATTTTTGTAACCGTTTTTATACAAAAAAAGCCTTAAATTTACAAAAAACGGCGAAGGCAAAGTTGTAGACCTAATCTATATATTATTTGACTGCAAATTTTAATAATATAATAATCGAGTTATTTTGAGAGAACTTCAGAGAGGAGATTTTATAGACAAAAAAATTATATTCCATATTTATTTTTTAATTATTTCATTCAAAGTAGATAAACTGTCATTACTACAGAGAATTAAATCGCATAATTGATTCGAAAAAAAAATTAATTAAATAAAAATTGTAGAACACCCCACAGTGCTTTATTACGCTTGGGTATAATGCTTGTATCCGGCAGGCGATTAGTTTGCAAAATTAAAAGTCAATCGCATAGAAAATGCAATTTTTATGTGCATATGCTCTACTGGCTTTAAGGCACTGTGGGGAATTAACTAAATATTTAATTAGTAGATATTATGTGCTTAATAGCGGAAATGCAGAGAAATAGCTGCAGAGCTAAATCGAGAAGGTACAATCTTCTATAAGAGTGTACAGCTACTGGCGTACGCCGATGATATCGATATCATCGGAAACAACACCCGCGCCGTTAGTTCTGCTTTCTCCAGACTGGATAAGGAAGCGAAGCGTATGGGTCTGGTGGTGAACGAGGACAAGACGAAATATCTCCTGTCGTCAAACAAACAGTCAGCGCATTCGCGTCTTGGCTCCCACGTCACTGTCGACAGTCATAACTTTGAAGTTGTAGATAATTTCGTCTACCTGGGAACCAGTATTAACACCAATAACAATGTCAGCCTGGAAATCCAACGCAGAATCACTCTTGCCAACAGGTGCTACTATGGACTAAGTAGGCAATTGAAAAGTAAAGTCCTCTCTCGACGAACAAAAACCAAACTCTACAAGTCTCTCATCATTCCCGTCCTACTTTACGGTGCAGAAGCGTGGACGATGTCAACATCCGATGAGACGGCACTAGGAGTTTTCGAGAGAAAGGTTTTGCGGAAGATTTATGGTCCCTTAAGAATTGGCAACGGCGAATACCGCAGACGATGGAACGAAGAGCTGTATGTGCTATTCGACGACATAGACATAGTCCAGCGAATAAAAAAACAGCGGCTACGCTGGCTAGGTCATGTTGTTCGAATGGATGAAAGTGCTCCAGCTCTGAAAGTATTCGATGCAGTACCCGCTGGTGGAAGCAGAGGAAGAGGGAGACCTCCACTCCGATGGAAGGACCAGGTGGAGAGGGACCTGGCTTCGCTTGGAATAACGAATTGGCGTCAAACTGCCAGAAGGCGGGATACGTGGCGTGCTGTTTTGGACTCGGCTATAACCGCGTAAGCGGTGTCTACGCCAGTCAAGAAGAAGAATAGCGGAAATTGTATTTAATGCGAGTAAAAAAATAATTAATAAAAATTAGTGAAAATTTTACCAGAGAGACTAAAATAAAGCAATGGGATTCTTAAGCAGCAAAGTTAGTTTGAAATAACCATTAGATAGGGAAATCTTACAGATAGCTATCTATCATCTCATTTTATGAATATTATATTATTTAACATATTGGTCATTAAGGGTCTCAAAGGCTCAGATACTACATAGGATCTGCCACACAGTGTACTATTTTGCCTTCAAAAGCAAAATAAAATGGGTTTGGTCGCGTAAAAAATGGCCTATTTCCAATATTTTTTTTCTATGTAAAAAATTATTTATTTAATTCAAACTTTTTTCAGTCTTATATATATATATATATATATATATATTTGGCGTAGGAACCGCTTTAAGCGATTATAGCCGAATCCACCAGAGCGCGCCACTCATTCCTCCTTTTTGCTTTTTGGCGCCAACTGGAAACACCAAGTGAAGCCAGGTCACTTTGCACTTGGTCTTTCCACCGGAGTGGAGGTCGTCCTCTTCCGCGGCTTCCTCCAGCGGGTACTGCATCGAATACTTTCAGAGCTGGAGCACTTTCATCCATTCGGACAACATGACCTAGCCAGCGTAGCCGCTGTTTTTTTATTCGCTGGACTATGTCTATGTCGTCGAATAACACATACAGCTCATCGTTCCATCGTCTGCGGTATTCGCCGTTGCCAATTCTTAAGGGACCATAAATCTTCCGCAAAACCTTTCTCTCGAAAACCCCAAGAGTCGTATCATCGGATGTTGTCATCGTCCACGCTTCAGCGCCATACATCAGGACGGGAATAATGAGCGACTTATAGAGTTTGATTTTGGTTCGTCGAGAGAGGACTTTACTTTTCAATTGCCTACTCAGTCCAAAGTAGCACCTGTTGGCAAGAGTGATTCTGCGTTGGATTTCAAGGCTGACATTGTTGGTGTTGTTAATGCTGGTTCCCAGATAAACGAAATTATCTACAACTTCAAAGTTATGACTGTCAACAGTGACGTGGGAGCCAAGACGCGAGTGCGCTGACTGTTTGTTTGATGACAGGAGATATTTCGTCTTGTCCTCATTCACCACCAGACCCATACGCCTCGCTTCTTTATCCAGTCTGGAAAACGCAGAACAAACGGCGCGGTTGTTGCTTCCGATGATATCAATATCATCGGCATACGCCAGGAGCTGTACACTCTTGTAAAAGATTGTACCCTCTCTATTTAAAAATAGAATTATTCGTTCAAGCAAGAGTAAATTGTATCTCGAACACCTGTGCAAAATTTTATCAAGATCGGTTGAATAGTTTTCGAGAAAATTTGACAACCGACTTTGAAAACACGGTTCCGAGAAAAACGCGTTTAAAGTTTTGAGTAAAAATAGTAGTTCCACTTTCCAAAGGCTGTATCTCCGAAACTATTATTCGGATAGACTTGAAAATATGTTCTCGAGATGTTGTAGAAATTAATAAGCCAAAAAAAAAGAAATGATTTATTAAACCCACGAAACCCTTGTAACCCCTTAAGTTGATTCCCTAAACATGGACATTTATTAGAAAAACGTTAGATATCCCAATAGAACCGATGTTTTTCTATACATTAATTCATCACACAGCCATCATTGTAATCTATACATATTCGATGTTCTTGCTAATATTGGTTTATCACAAAGGCCTACAGTTCATTGACCTTCAAAATGATTGTATCAAATCAAAGGTTTTAGGACTTTGGCGCATGAAGGATATCATCAATGAAGCTACATTAATTGCATAAAATGAGTACAGTGGTCCTGTCAATGATGAACCTCACATAATCCTGGCAATCTAAAATGTTTAGCGTACTCTAAAACTAGACCGTATAAGTTTCCTTAACAACTTGGATTCCTTGCTATAGCAATAAAACATTCTACAAGGCAATGTTACTTACGGATCTATGTGAACAAATTCATAAGTACATTTGTTCGGATATTTATCGAAACAACCGTTAAGTCGTTTTCGAACTTAATACTCTAGAAAGTAGTAGCGTTGAAACTGCCAAGGATCGTCTTTTGCTTGGGTATAAAGAAAGAATGTGTATGATCTGTTCTACAGCACCGTTGGACAGGAAGGGCGATCTTCTTGGCAATTTTTTTCAGCTGATGCAGTACTGTTATTTATTTGAAATCAGCTAAATGATGTTATGTTTCTTAAAATTGTTGTCTTTATATTATTATATTTTTGTCGATTAATTAATTTTTATTTTTCACGAATCTTTGGTATTTTTTTAACTATTCTCTCATAAAGCAAACGAAAAATAGCAAAATTTAATATGTACTAGTACTTATACTGTATATATGTGCATATCTATCTCATTGAATAAACAATCAACGATTGCTTTCTATGGCTAAGCATTCCCCGACACAAGAACACAAGAAGAAGAACACACAACCCGAAAAGGAAATGTAGAACAAACCAAGCAAAGTGAAAGTCACTTGTTACTCGCACATTTACGTCACAACACAAAATAAACAAATGCCACAAAAGCACACACACACACACACATAGGCTTCCAATAAGAATGAAGCATAGATGAGCGAACGCATGAAAATGAGAGACAAGACAAAAGCGAAGAAAAAGTAAAAAGTGAAACAAAAACAAACAAAGCATACAAGCAACAGTTCAGAGATTTTTTTCTAGCATAAAGGCAAGTGAAAATAAACCAAGAAGGGAAAGAAAGCGCCACAAACGCCATCCAACACAGTCGACAAGTATACACCGTTAAGCTGCCGTTAGTAGTAGAATAAGGCGAAAAGTCCTGGCTACGCAGCTGGGGTTCGGAAGCATGGAAAGCAGAAAATATGCGAAAATTTCAGCTGCGACGAATAGGCGAGCAAAGCAGAGTTGGTGAACACGTTGCAGCACAGTTTGTGCGCCTAAAAATATGCCAGCGCTCGGCAAAAACGACGAGCAGACGCGAGAGAGCAACGCCACCATGTTAGCTAACAGCATTCTAACAGCGCTGTTAAGTCAATGTTAAGCACATTTGTTGCGCACTCTCTCAAAATGCGCTACGCTCTCCTGCGAACGCTCTTGGCACTCGCCGGTGCACAGGTGGGTAGCGTACACGTCGCCTATAAAAACGCCAGCACTTTGCCATTAAGTTTTCATTGTTTGCCGGGCCACTTGGCTGCCTGAACGAATGTTGGCACACGCGCTATCGATGATTACAGAGGATAAAGACAACAATGGTAGCAACAACAACTTTAGCTTTGGTGCCCGTAAAAACAGCTGAAAAGCGTCGAAGGATCAAGTGAGTGGGTGGCAAATAAGCGCAACAACTGGCTGATTTTTTATTGCTGTTTTTTGTTGTTGTAATCGTTTTCTTTCTTCGTCCTTTTGGTCGCGTTCATCATAGCCCAGAAAAATGTATATTACACACCTCTACAGCAACAACAACAACAATGTGTATATAAAAAGCAAAGAAAAGTCTGCAATTTTGCGGTTCGTCTTCGCTGGGCGGCGTGCGGGGTAGGGCAGGTGAGCGACAGCTGTATGTGTTTCGAGTGAAATTACACATGTACACATACATGCATTAATAAATATAAATCATCTGCTTCTGCATAGCTGTGTGTGTGTGTGTACACTCGTCTTTATTTGGCGTGTGCAAGCGCACAACTCGACTTGCTCGCTTAACTAACTATAATTGCCTAGCCGCAGTAGGCGTGTTTACGCTCACACGCGCCCATATATATGTTTAATTGTGTTAATTAGATTTTAATAGATTTGTATTGGTAGCCGCTCGAACTCATTTTAGAAAATAATATTTATAATTTTTTTGTGGTTTTATCTATTATTTTCTTGTTAATTGGCGATTTTAATGATTTTAATAATATTTTCAAATATTAGATTGTCAAATATCTCCCTTCCGCTTTTTTGCTCTTTATTCAAAGCTGTATAAAAAGTGTTACAGTGATCGGATTTTGCCATTCAAATATGCGCCCTATCGTTCGATAATCTGTTTCCATGGTAATATAATAACTTAGCGCTATGTCCGGGCCATATGTTGGATGCGATAAAACCTCCCATCCGAGCTACCGTAGCTTCTGGCGAGTCATCATCGAATTGTGTGGCCTGGCGTTGTCCTGGTGGAACACTACACCCTTTCTGTTGGCCAATTCTGGACTCTTCTGGTCAATTGCCTGCTTCAAGCAGTTGTTCGCAGTAGATGGTAGAATTAAGCGTCTGGCCATATGGGAGCAACTCATAGTTGATGATTCCCTTTCATTCCCATCAAACACACAACAAAATCTTCCTGGCTTAGCCACTGTTCGGGACAATTCATATTGTCGTATATGATCCTTTTTCGTTGCCATTCACAATTAGCTTCAAAAATGGGTCGAGTTCGTTCCTTTTCAGCAGCATATCGCAAGCGTTGATTCGGTCCAGAAGGTTTTTTGTGTCAAATCATGCAAGCTTTTTTGTGTATCCAACCTTCTGCAGTTGGTTTAAAATGGTTTGATGACTAACTCCTATCTCCTGGGCGATGTTACGAGATGCCACATGCCAGTCTAACACGATGTTTTCCATGATTTGATCGGTATTCGTCGTCACAGGTCTTCCGCCGGCTGGCTTATCCATGGTGTCGTTTTCACCCGCTCTGAATCGTCGAAACCATTCTTCCGCAGTTCGAAGTGATAGAGTACCATCCTCCAAAACACCATTACTTTCACGGATCGTGTCTCTAGCGGATTTGCCTTCAACGAATGAAAACTTTAAAATAGCGCGAATTTCGGCTTCAGTGAACTCCATGTTTACGCGTCTATAACTGTTGATCGCCAATACTAATTTTGAATATCCAAACTAATAATGCTTAGCGTCGTTTTGTAGGTCAAGACCTGTGTCCTAGCTGTGTAGCACTTCAAAAGACAAAAAGCCGGAAGGGATATGCCAACCTAATATTTTGAACCGCTGATTTATCATTGATATTATTATATGTTGATTTTCTGGTAAGTCCTACCACAAACACCAAAATAATTGAAAAGTTAATTTGATTTTTCCTTTTCACGAAATAAAAAAGTAATTCACTTAATTAAGTTCTTCCAAATAAATATTTTTTATGCCTTCAATCGTCTTACGGTAAATTCTTCAAAGCGATGGTTGGTGTTTCAAAAAAAGCAAGTATCACAAAAAATAAACCTAAAGAAACATCTTTGACAACTGATTCTGGAAACAATCGAAATTTTATATTTCAAACTTATTTAAATAAATACTTAAGTAAGATATATCTTGATACAAAATGGTGGCATTCCGGAATTCCATTTTTTCAGAAGGCGGACCTTGAGCGACCGTGATTGTGGGAACTACTCAATGAAACAATTCCAATCATTCCTGTCTCATATTTATTTCGCCCAAATTTTCCCTGTTTAACTGAAATCGGCGTCCAAAAATCTTCTCCAATTATGAGCAGGATTGCGTTGCGCTTCTGTCGGGTTTTGTCGGAATTTTTTATATTGTTACTATAATTATTTTTTTCGAGCCAATATATAGCAAAAATTTGGCCAAAAAAGTGAGTTTTAGATTAACCAATCATGAGTTATGAAGTTCCCTGGAAGACCTTTTTTGATTTAGATTTTACGAGAAGGTTTTTTTCAGGATAAAGATAAGCTCAGAGGTTTCTCAAATTTTATTAAACGTGTTTGAACTGCATTCGATATCATCAGCTATTGTCTCGAGGAAGGTTATATTCAGAATGAAATATCGATGAGTGTTGCTAATATTTAATTACTACACAGAATTGTATTAGAATCCAATTTGGATCAACATTCTGCATAAACTATATTGTCATGGAAAATTGTTTCTCTTTCCTTTCTATATTTAAGATGGGCATTTCATGGGGCTCTTTCATTAATACTCACATTGAATGAATATTGCATATATGAAATAAATTGAATAAAGCTTATGCGAAGGGAGCAGGGTTGTAGTTATATTTCGTTAAAACATAAACGGTGCAAAAGCGACGTACGCCTTTATGAGATATAGATTTTTGTCAAAGCGGATAGTTACATCCAATCCACTTGAGAACCAACTGATTTATCACTGTAATTGTAAATTTGGCGTTTCTAAAGTTATTTTATTTACAGCAATGGCACTTGTAGCAGTTTCGTCATATTATGGAATGTTCTGAATGGATCATGACTGACATTGGTTGTTTGTTTAAGATATATTTACATTGAAAAGCTACAATAGATCGGAACCACACCCACTTTTCAAAACTTTAAGAACCCCACATTTCCACACAACTATGACCCTGTATGTAGTTTTTAAATAAGCTGCAGTAAAATACAAAAAATATATTAAGTAAAACTTACTCTCAAATTGCTTTCGCATATTTCGCGAAATATCGCAAAGCCAACGCATTTAAATTGAAAACAAATGAATAATAAATTCGGCTTTGTGGGTGTGAGAAGAGCTTTAAAATTTATGCCATGCGGAGCGGTGCGTCTCCGCTAAAAGGGCAGGAAATAAACAAAAAACATACAACAAAGTGGAAAAGCAACAACAAAAACAAAAAATATACAAAAACTTAAATAAATAAATAAATAAATATAAAAATTCATGCAGAGCAGCCACAATGCAAGCATAATTATTTATAAATGTCCACATATGAGTATCAGTATGTATATGTACCGCTGACAATTTTTTTACTGTCCTGCTGACCACGGAGAATTTTTTTAATATTTTTTATTATGACTGTTACTATTACTGTTTTTGTTGCCATTACTGTTGCAAGGGCACAAGGACACAACATTACGCCGTCGTGGCCACATGAAATATGTATGCATGAAAGTCACTAGCGACGAAAATTTGCAACTAAAAAGTGCGCCAGAAAGGGTAATAATTTTAATTTATTGTCGACATTATTTGGACTCTCGTGAGTTTGGTCACATGTGGCGCATGCTGGAGAGGGAGCAGAAGAAGCAAGGTTAGAGAGTTCATGCGAAGTTGTGTGAAGCGGAAGGGTGGTGTAGCGCCGGGGAAAGTTTTAAGATTGTGGTTGGAGCAACATGCTATCAACTTTTTTAAGCGCCATAAAAGTATTTGCCAAAGTGTTCAAGTAAAGATAATTGTCAATGAAACTTTTCGGTTTTTGAGTACTACGAAGAAGGGTTTCTCAAGTTGCAGAATGTTTTTGTTGATGTTAAAAATATGTAAAATTATAGTATTAACTCTGTAAATATGAATATCAGTGATGTTACATTCCAATAATGAGGTTCATGCCACAAAAATAATATATTTCATGGAGGATTTAAGAGAGAAACTCGATAAAAGTGTTGTTTCCAATTCCATTTTGATCCTTTTTAACATACAATTAAATTAATATCGCATGGCTGGGGCTATGGCACTGTTTCCAAATGACTATTTTGTATCAAATCAAAAGATTAGGTACATCTCAAGCCCAGAAATATCCATATATGTCTCAATATTTTCAAATTGGAATGGCATATTTCACATAGTGGGCATCCGTCTAGCTTATAAATCAGTATCTAGTAGTCTATCTAGTAAAAATGAATCCAATATTTTTGCACTAAACTGAAGATTTCAGTTAGCTTAGTTAGAAATCCTCGTCCGTATTATAAAATATTGAGAAAGTCGGTTTTAACAAACTTCTCTTGAGGCGAATTTTCTACCACCAAATCAGTAGCCATAGACAGAAACAGATAGTAATCACTTGTTATAAGGACCTGATTATGGTAGATGCACCTCCCAAATAATATTCCATAGCTTCTGGCGAGTCACAAACAATGTATGTGAATCCCACCAAGCATATAGCAAAACCAACCGTTTGTGCTGGCTCGTCATGATTTGACTACGACCGGTTTCCCACGACGTAGTCCTAAGTCACCCACTTTTCATCCCCAGTAACCATTCTCTTTAGAAACTGATCGATTTTGCCGCATTTTACCAACGAATCGCAGAATCCGTTTTTAAAAATTCAGTTCATGAGGTGTTTTTGCGTTAATCGTTTGGCACTCAGATCTTCAGCCTATTTTTGTATTCAGCCTGTTGAAAAAAAAAAATTTTTTTTTACTACACCTATTTTTTGTCTTTATAAAATCTCCGTGTACTAAATTATAAAATAAACAAATAATTTCACACCACTAACGTGTTCCAAAGTATTCATTTGATCCGTTCGTTTGAATTTTGAAATGTATCAGAAAATAATTTTAATTTACTAATTTTTCGAAATGAAACGGTTCATAAATAAACTTTGGAAAATTTTACCACAAAAACGGTGGTATATATTAACATATGTTATGTCCAGGCAAGTGCCTTTGAAGACACACACACCATAGTGGCAAAGCGTGTGAACCAATGTTTATGGTTAACCTTTGCCATCAAACTATTCATGTTTTTCACACTATTTCAATATTTTACCTCCACATAAAAGAATATTATCAGTATATCACATATTTTTTTATTTGGTTTAGGACTTGACATAACCAACGTGTGTGTTGGGTACATGGTACATGGGTGACTATGAGATTATGAAGCTGAAGAGATCGTAGCGGGAGTCCATAGGTAACCACGCTTACCTTCCATACAAAGGTTAGGTTGAAAATCACTAAATTTTACAGAAGAAATAGCAGAAAGAAGCTCCACTCAGATTTTTTTACAAAATGGAATAAGGAAAGGCACTGAATAAGGAAAGGCTAGGTTCGGGTGCAACCGAACATTTTATACTCTCGCAATTTATTGATATATTTTTATTAAGATAACAATTTGACCGAATTTGAAAATCCTTTAATTAGGTATATGAGAGCTAGGGGAAGTTATGACCCGAATTTTCGGTGAAAAATTACCATGGGGCACTGAATTCTTCATATTCGACATTCGAGGCCTTCAAAAGTTATAGTCCGATTTCGACAATTTCAGATTTTCACAAGTGACGCCACATATATATACTGTATATGATCACAGTATTTCTGTAAAGTTTTACTTCGCTATCTTCATTGGTTCCTTATGTATATATTATAAAGTAAAGGATTAAGATTGCTATTCGAATTTCTTCACGGTCGGGCAATGGAACATCTGCTCCATCGTCGTCGATTGGGGAATCGGGTTCGCCATCTCTTGTTGTTGTACTTTCACTGCCATTCAGCAGGCTGGAGAAGTGTTCCCTCCACAAACTCAGTATACTCTGGTCATCAATAACTAGATCACCTCTGGGGGTCCTGCAGGAGTGCGCTCCGGTCTTGAAACCTTCAGTTAGTCGCCGGATCTTTTCGTAAAATTTGCGAGCATTACCCCTGTCGGCCAGCTTGTCAAGCTCTTCATACTCACGCATTTCGGCCTCTTTCTTTTTTTGTCTGCAAATGCGTCTCGCTTCCCTCTTCAGCTCTCGGTATCTTTCCCATCCCGCTCGTGTTGCGGTCGATCGCAACGTTACGAGGTAGGCAGTCTGTTTTCTCTCCACTGCGAGACGACAATCCTCGTCATACCAGCTGTTTTTTTGGCTTTTCCGAAAACCAATGGTTTCGGTTGCAGCTGTACGTAAGGAGTTTGATATGCCGTCCCACAGCTCCCTTATACCGAGATGCTGATGAGTGCTCTCAGAGAGCAGGAGTGCAAGTCGAGTAGAAAATCGTTCGGCTGTCGGTTGTGATTGCAGCTTCTCGATGTCGAACCTTCCTTGTGTTTGTTG
Organism: Zeugodacus tau; assembly: GCA_031772095.1. Classification (NCBI taxonomy): domain Eukaryota; kingdom Metazoa; phylum Arthropoda; class Insecta; order Diptera; family Tephritidae; genus Zeugodacus; species Zeugodacus tau. Next base: position 23,274,085 of record CM062652.1, read on the forward strand.
ACGTGTGCGCTTTTCTACACAGAGGCGGGTGCGTATCTTGGCTGCTACAAGATAGTGGTCCGAGTCGATGTTGGGACCACGAAGCGTACGCACATCAAAGACACTGGAGACATGTCGTCCATCTATCACAACATGATCGATCTGGTTGCGAGTGATTCGATCCGGGGACAGCCAAGTAGCTTGATGGATTTTCTTATGCTGGAATCTAGTACTACAGACGACCATATTTCGGGCTCCGGCGAAGTCGATCAACCTCAGACCGTTTGGTGTTGTTTCGTCATGGAGGCTGAATTTTCCGACTGTTGTGCCAAAGACACCTTCTTTACCCACCCTAGCGTTGAAATCGCCAAGCACGATTTTGACATCGTGGCGGGGGCAGCGCTCATAGGTACGTTCTAGGCGCTCATAGAAGGTATCTTTGATCACTTCGTCCTTCTCTTCCGTCGGGGCGTGGGCGCAAATCAGCGATATGTTGAAGAACCTCGCTTTGATGCGGATTGTGGCTAGACGTTCATCCACCGGAGTGAATGCCAGGACTCGACGACGGAGTCTCTCTCCCACCACGAATCCCACACCGAATTTGCGCTCCTTTATATGGCCGCTGTAGTAGATGTCACAAGGACCCACCTTCTTCCGTCCTTGTCCCGTCCATCGCATTTCTTGGATTGCGGTGATGTCAGCCTTTACTCTTACGAGGACATCAACCAGCTGGGCAGAGGCACTTTCCCAATTAAGGGTCCGGACATTCCAGGTGCATGCCCTTATTTCGTAGTCCTTTAAACGTTTGCAGTGGTCGTCATCAAAATTGGGGTCTCTCATCCGAGGCTGTTTTGTTCTTTTCATTGGGGGGTGTTTTTATGTGGTGGGTCCCAAACCCTACGTACAACCGCATAAGCGGGTTTCGCCTTCTCACTTTAGCTCGCCTTCAAACGGATGTTTGTTAGCTACCCAGAGGATACTTGGTCTAAGACCGGAAGTCGTGAGCTGCTTGAGCCACATGTAAAAGAATCGTTCCTGGCCACTCCCAAGTGAATGGCAGTCAGAAACTTTCCTCACTTGCGTGAACTTCTACATATGACTCCATCCGCCTAAAGAACAATAAGGCGGCGGGGGCCGACGGATTACCGGCCGAGCTATTCAAATACGGCGGCGAAGAGCTGATAAGGTGCTTGCATCAGCTTCTTTGCAGAATATGGTCGGAAGAAAGCATGCCTGACGATTGGAATCTCAGTGTACTCTGCCCTATACACAAAAAGGGAGACCCCACAATTTGCGCCAATTACCGTGGGATAAGCCTCCTCAACATCGCGTATAAGGTTCTGTCGAGCGTATTGTGTGAAAGACTAAAGCCCACCGTCAACAAACTGATTGGACCTTATCAGTGTGGCTTTAGACCTGGAAAATCAACAACAGACCAGATATTCACCATGCGCCAAATTTTGGAGAAGACCCGTGAAAATAGGATCGACACACACCATCTCTTTGTCGACTTTAAAGCTGCTTTCGACAGCACGAAAAGGAGCTGCCCCGCAAAACTAATACGGCTGTGTAAGCTGACGTTGAGCAACACCAAAAGCTCCGTCAGGATCGGGAAGGACCTCTCCGAGCCGTTCGATACCAGACGAGGTTTCAGACAAGGCGACTCACTCTCGTGTGATTTCTTTAACCTGATGCTGGAGAAAATAATACGAGCTGCAGAGCTAAATCGAGAAGGTACAATCTTCTATAAGAGTGTACAGCTACTGGCGTACGCCGATGATATCGATATCATCGGAAACAACACCCGCGCCGTTAGTTCTGCTTTCTCCAGACTGGATAAGGAAGCGAAGCGTATGGGTCTGGTGGTGAACGAGGACAAGACGAAATATCTCCTGTCGTCAAACAAACAGTCAGCGCATTCGCGTCTTGGCTCCCACGTCACTGTCGACAGTCATAACTTTGAAGTTGTAGATAATTTCGTCTACCTGGGAACCAGCATTAACACCAATAACAATGTCAGCCTGGAAATCCAACGCAGAATCACTCTTGCCAACAGGTGCTACTATGGACTAAGTAGGCAATTGAAAAGTAAAGTCCTCTCTCGGCGAACAAAAACCAAACTCTACAAGTCTCTCATCATTCCCGTCCTACTTTACGGTGCAGAAGCGTGGACGATGTCAACATCCGATGAGACGGCACTAGGAGTTTTCGAGAGAAAGGTTTTGCGGAAGATTTATGGTCCCTTAAGAATTGGCAACGGCGAATACCGCAGACGATGGAACGATGAGCTGTATGTGTTATTCGACGACATAGACATAGTCCAGCGAATAAAAAAACAGCGGCTACGCTGGTTAGGTCATGTTGTTCGAATGGATGAAAGTGCTCCAGCTCTGAAAGTATTCGATGCAGTACCCGCTGGTGGAAGCAGAGGAAGAGGGAGACCTCCACTCCGATGGAAGGACCAGGTGGAGAGGGACCTGGCTTCGCTTGGAATAACGAATTGGCGCCAAACTGCCAGAAGGCGGGATACGTGGCGCGCTGTTTTGGACTCGGCTATAACCGCGTAAGCGGTGTCTACGCCAGTCAAGAAGAAGAGAAAGGATTAAGATGGAGTTTAAAATTGAGTTACATGGGAAGTTGTCGTGGTTGTGAACCGATTTTATATATTTTCCACACGTGTCATCAGGGTGTCAAGAAAATATTATATACCAAATTTTATTCGAATCGGTGGAGTAGTTCTTGAGATATAGTTTTTGACCCATAAGTGGGCGATGCCATTTTCGAAAGCAACCTTCTCACGGTCCTAAGGAACATGTATTCCAAGTTTCATTAAGATATCTCAATTTTTACTCAAGTTATCCGTTGCACGGACGGACAGACGGACAGACAGACATTCGGATTTTGACTCATCTCGTCACCCTGATAATTTTGTTACATATAACCCTATATCTAACTCGTTCAGTTTTATGACTTACAAACAACCGTTATGTGAACAAAACTATAATACTCTCTTAGCAACTTCTGTTGCGAGAGTATAGAAATATTCGTTCATTAACTAGGTCAAAGATTTGTGCAAATTTGAACAAAATCGCTTCGTAACTTTTCAAGAAATTGTGTCGACCGACTTAAAAAATTTAGTTTCGAGATAAACGCGTTTAAAGTTGTAAATTGAAACTGGTGTGGACTGATGGGTGGAACTTCCAAAGGGGTTATCTCATAGAATTTTGCTCGGACCGATTTAATATTTTTAAATAATATTTTAAACATATTGCACTATTTAATAAGACAATATTATTTTTTTTTTAATTTTTTTTCGCGAAGGCACAAAATCAATATAGACGAATAAAATCATAAACAAATAAACGAAAATTCCCATTATTTTTTTAACATACCTCGCGTAATCACCTTAACGTGACCAACTTCAGAGCTCGGAAGTTACTCACGTTTTAATTTTTCGAAATTAAAATACTTCTTAAACCATTAATGCAACAACTTTTCATAGAAATTAAAAAAAAATCGAAAGTTATTCTATTATCTGTAGAACTTTTCAAAAACTTTCCGACTAGCAAATCAATCTTCATAAATGTCTGAAGGCGCAAATCAGATGCGTTTATACATACATATATTATACAGATCATACATGTGCACTGTGTCAAAGTTTGATTGCATGCGCCGCGGTGCGAAATGAAGTTATCACGCGTTTGTCCGTGACATGAATGCGCAGGAATGACAGCAACGGCAGTGGCAGCTGCAACAACAGCAACAGCGCAGAATGGCAAGAACACCTACAAACCAGCACAGCATGAATAAACAAAAGCCAATAATGCCACGGCGGCAGCAGCAACAGCTGCAAAAACACTAAAAACAACAACAACTAATACAACAAGAACAGTGGCAGCCATAAAATCAACAATCAAATAATGCAAGAACAGCAACAAAAACGCAGAAAATATGCAGTGAAATCTGATAATTTTATGATGTTTTATGACAAAATCCATATCACGTATACGCCACGTACAACCTCCGCGCTGCCACTGGCAGTCGACCGCCAGTCAGTGCACAACGCTGGCTGTTGCAAGCACAAATACAAATGTACATATCATAAATGTGCCTTCGGTGCATGCAACTGACTGCCTCTCTGCATATGAGTGTGTGTGTGTGTTTGTTTCTGCGAATTTATGCGCTCTGCGGCACACGTGTGTTTTGTCTTGTTTATATTTACTACTACTCTATATATGTTTATGAATTGTTGGCACACAAAAAAAACAACAACAGCAAATTTGATGCGCGTTGAATGAGCGTTTGAATGACTGCAACGACGTAGAACGATCCATAACAAGTACAATGCGAGCGCACAGTGAAGCGTGACGGCAATGAGCAAAATGCGAGTAGTTGGCAATGCATTTGCAGGCAGCTGTATACAAGTGTATGTATGTATTTATGTATGAATACAAGTACTTGTGTGAATTTACCGTTGCAAGTGCGCAGCAAACTGTTTGATAGTGAAAGCTGCCTTGAGGGAAATTTTAATGACCCTAAGCTGTCATGATCATGGTTATAGTGGTATAATTAAGCCAACAAGGTTCAGAGGGGTTATGATTAAAATCTAGAATTAACTTTCTAGGGCTTAAATAATGAAATTTTAATTCAAATAGTTCTTTCATTTTTATTAAAAATTAATATTACTTACAAATTTCCGACTTACAGATACAATAAAACTGATGTTATCACAATGGAATTATGTTAAATATCTGCATTATAACCTTAACATCTGTTGAGTAGACTCTGTCTGACATTTCGAATGATATTTTTGGTAAAATGTCTGGGCATTTTCAAGCTATTGACATGTAGAGATAAATTGTATATAACCTCGGAACTAAGCCCTAACGAAATCACGCAGTAAAACCTGTTATCAATTTTTCAATTATTAAAGCTAGATATCTAACTCAAACTATTCTCTAGTCGAAAGCAATGGAATGCATTTCTCTAGAACTAGTTTAAAGGTCGGGCAGATTAATAAATTAATTTGTATATTAAGTAAGCTGTGGTCTTTCTTTCAGAATTATGTCTAATAATTCTAACGTAGTGAACGAACGATTTTTTTATATTTTTAATACAACAATTTTTCTCGAGCCAATATATGCCGAAAATTGTTCTTAAAAAGTGAGTCAAAATTCGAATTGCAATATTTTCTTTTTTCCTTCGCTCTTTAACTAGTTTTATCCACGTACTATCGAAATATTGTTGGTTTATAGTTTTACCTACCTAACAGCTTAAGGAGAATATATTTACTTGCAGAAGTTATTAAAATGTCGAATACATCTCCTTGAAGTTCTTTTACGATACTAAATCTGCCTTAGAAACTATTTCATTTTCGAAAAATATCAATTTCTCTAAACCTAACGCTCCACTATAGTGACCCAAATATTGTTAAATGCATAGATATACAAATTTTGATTCAAGACAAAGAAACCACTTTTTCAGATTCCTTCGCAAAATTTAAATTTAATCGGTAGCTCTCAGTGAATAATTCAAAAAATTTATTGCGATAAAACAAATAAAAATTATTAATATTATCATTACCACATTAGCAAAAGTGAAATTGTGCCAAATCACATCGATATGCGAAAGGAATTATGCGTTGACGGACCAAAGAAACTTAATTAAAATATTTCTGAAATTGCTAAAGGGGTTTTATATGCAATATATATATATACTACTATATAAAGAGGGAAGATTTATATGTTTGTTTGTAATGAATAAACTCAAAAATTACTGTGCCGATTTCAAAAATTCTTTCACCATTGGAAAGCTACATTCACCCCAAGTAACATAGGCTATATTTTTTGCAAGAATCTCAACTTCCTGAAAATAGTTCCCTGGTGAGGGTATCAAAAAGACTCAAGAGATGGAGAATCTTAATCTGAAACTGAAACTGAAAGTCGTCTTGCATTTTCTTTGCATCGCAATCGCGCGCCAAAGAGTAGAGTAATAAGAGCTTGGAGGTGCTTGATGCACAAAATTTTGCTTGAGAGTCGAGTATGGAGCGTGTGCAGCGGCTTGAAGAACAAAATATTAGAAATATACAAGCTCGCACTAGGGCGTCGAATTCTGAGCCAACGTCTTCATAACCAGAGAGAAAGACAACGGACACCAAAGACTATAGGTCGTAATTCAAGTTTTACAAATAAAATATAATTTTATGTTCGAATTTTCCTTATTTTACTTTTTAAAATGAACTCACGCAAGCTCCATGCGAAGTCGGAGCGGTCTGCTAATATAATATGTATATATGGCGCGACAAGTCTCTTAAAAAAAATAAACAACAATTTTATTGCCATAGGCCATATATAAACACAAAATAAAACAAGTAAGGAAAGGCTAAGTTCTCGCAATTTATTGATACACACAATTTGCACATTTTGACAATCCTATAATTTGGTATATGAGAGCTAGGGGAAGTTACACTATTAGAAGAAAAATATTTTATTTCGCTATCTTCATTGGTTCCTTATGTATATATTATAAAGTGACGGAATAAGATGGAGTTCAAAATTGAGTTACATGAGAAGTTGTCGTGGTTGTGATCCGATTTCATTCATTTTCCACACGTGTCATCAGGGTGTCAGGAAAATATTATATACCACATTTCATTCGAATCGGTCGAGTAGTTCCTGAGATATGGGTTTTGACCCATAAGTGGTCAATGCCACGCCCATTTTCCATTTTGTAAAAAAAATCTGAGTGCAGCTTCCTTCGGCAATTTCTTCTGTAAAATTTAGTATTTCTGACATTTTTCGTTAATGAGTAACCCACTTTTAGTAATCTTTAACCTAACCTTTGTATGGGAGGTGGGCGTGGTTATTATCCGATTTCAACTAATTTCATGGTGTGTGGTGGGGTACGTAAGAGAACCGACTGCAGAAAGTTTGGTTTATATAGCTTTATTGGTTTGCGAGATATATACAAATAACCGATTTGGGGGCGGGGCCACGCCCACTTCCCTAAAAAAATTACATCCAAATATGCCCCTACATAGAGCGACCCTCTGTTCCAAATTTTACTTTTATAACTTTATTTATGGCTTCGTTATGACACTTTATGTGTTTTCGGTTTCCACCATTTTGTGGGTGTGGCAGTGGTCCGATTTTGCCCATTCTAAAGCAACCCTCTCACGGTCCCAAGGAACTTGTGTTCCAAGTTTCATCAAGATATCTCAATTTTTACTCAAGTTATTCGTTGCACGGACGGACGGACGGACATATAGACATTTGGATTTTGACTCGTCTCGTCACCCTGATCATTTTTCATATATGTAACCCATATCTAACTCGTTTAGTTTTATGACTTACAAACAACCGTTATATGGACAAAACTATAATACTCTCGTAGCAACTTTTGTTGCGAGAGTATAATAAAACCAGAGAGCCCCTTTCTCTTTTGGCACAACCTCTTACAGCTCTCTACAGCATTTGGTACAAGTGTTAAATCTAATAAAAACAAACCTTCATAATAGTATATTCCAAATTAAATCTTTATCAGTCCTTGTGTATTATGAGAAAAATTATGTGGTTAGCTTCGAAACAAAATATCATGAAACATATTAGTTGCTTTTGTTTTTATTTCTTTAAGATTTTTCTGTTTTGAGAATAAAAAATATTTTTGTAACCACTTTTTAATTTTTTCCTGTTGGCCATGCGCTTTCACTCGACACACAAGTTTAAATGACACTTTCCATTGCAGTTGTTTTAAATAGCCGTTTTTTCTTCTTCTTCTTCGAATGAGAATTTTTGTTTTGCTTTAATATACACTTGTCGGCGTGTGTTTGTTTTGTGTTAGAAGTTTAGAAAATGTCTATTCATGGCGGTGTGTGGATGAAACACACACACACTCACACGAAGAAACACTATGGGTACAATGCCACTCAGTTGTTGTTGTGCGTTTTTAGTGTAATATTAATTAAAAACGACATTTGTTTGTTTGTTTTCCGTTATTTTTGTTTGAGATACTATATACAAACAAATCTACAAACCTACAGTTGTGTGATTTTTCGCCATTTTCATGCTACCATTCTCCACACCGTTATATGGCACTTTACAGTTATTCACTCACATATTTATTTATATATGTAGGTATGTGTGTACCCATATTTGTTTAGCACTATTAGTGTTTCCATGGCATTCTCGCATTTCACTCACATTTCCTTTGCTTTGTTTACATTTTGTTGTTATTTATGCCAACTCTGTCATTCCCCTTTCCGGTTTGTGTTTTTGTTTTTTGCGCTCATTTGCTTGAATTTTATTTTATTTTCAGTTTTTTCCCCTTTTTTCAGTTACTCATTGCATGCTAATAGAGATAAGGTACACTTTGCTGTGTTCGAAAATATGAGCACACAAATAACAACAACACACACTGGTACATTCTCACAACAACAACAACAAATAATAGTCAAGTGCGTTCATGTATTTGCATTTTATGGTTGAAATGGTGAATGCAAATTATTGTGAGAATCCAGGCAATTACATAGTACAAAAAACAAAAACAATTACAACAAAAATAAACAACAACAAATGCTGGCAATAAAAATGTGCACTAACTTTTAATTTGTTTTGGTTGTCACACTTGGTGTGCATTTATATGCAAATCGATTATCAAATAAAGTCGCCAAAAGCATTTAGCCAAAAATAACAAAAACAACAACTATTAAGCTCATAAATATTTTTTGGTTTTTTTATTATTATTATTTTTTTTTTTGTCAAATCGAAAAGTATTTCTTGCTCTGTAAGCTCCACTAAACCCCACTGCTGAGCTTTTGTTGTTTAATTGTTTTGATTTTTATCAAAATGCAATTTATGCAAAACCGTTATTGATAGTTTTTAATGCCAACTGTTAGCAACAAGGACAATTTATTTTTTCCACACACGTTTTTTTAACTAACGGTAAAATGTGTGTTTAAGCCGGATTAGCTTGCAAAGCTCTATATAAATTTTATGTAGGTCACAAGCTTATTTTTCTATTTGCCAAATACAGTTATTTGGTCAGCAAATTTAAAATAAGTTTTAAATCACAAGTCACAACTTGTTTTCGAAATGGAATCTATATATATAAAATTAAGTGGCAAAACTTCCTGTTCGTATACTCCTCCTAGACGGCTTGCCCGATTTCAATGAAATTTTCAGGGGTGATTGGGGTCTGTTTGGAGGGTGCACATAAGGAATTTAATGTGTGTATCATTGCACGTTTTGCAAAAAACAAAAAAAAAATGATACATCCCGCTTATACAAATTCTCATGAAATAATGTTTTGCCGCAAGATTGGCAGTCCTGTCAAATGCCTTCATTTGGCAGTTCATCTCGAAAATGGTCAACGCGTTTATTTCACTGCAGACAATGTACAACAGAGCGCAGCACGACCGCCGGGGAAAACACTAACTACCTTTTTCGAGTTGTGTGAAAACGATGAATTTGCAAGAACATTGCTATATTCCGAAATAACACAATATTCCACTTGGAATCCATCATAGAAAACATTTCAACGACGAAAGCAAGGGGAGCGTGTTGACGGTTATCCAAATGTCCGTAAAACCGATGCCATGGGACGCATTTACACAATCCATCCGAACAACGCCGAATGTTTCTATTTGCGTCTGCTATTAGTCAACGTGCGGGGACCAAGATCATTTGATGATTTGAAAACTGTTGACGGTCAGTTGTGTGCGAGATGATATGCATTGGGACACCGCACTTCATGACGCATCACTCACATCTCATCCAAAACAAATACGCGTACTATTCGCCATAATAATATCTACAAGCCTTCCGTCAAATCCGCAAGAACTGTGGAATAAGTACAAAGACTGCATGACCGAGGACTTATTAATTTTGGCGCGTAATCGAGCATCGGACGCAGACTTGCTATATACATTACAAATGTATAATGATGCTTTGATATTGGTTGAAGATCTGTGCCTTACAATTGCGAATAAGGCATTAGCGCAACTTGGCATAACTGCGCCCAATCGTTCAGCGATTAATATGCTTGACCATGAGCTTCAACGTGAACAACAATACGATTGCAATGAATTGCGTGCTTTCATACAAGCTAACATTACCAAATTGAATATTCAGCAGAAAAATGGTTATGATAAGATTATACGAGCGGTTGACAATAATGCCGGTGGATTCTACTTTCTGGATGCGCCCGGTGGTACAGGGAAAACGTTTCTGATCTCTTTGATTCTTGCTACTATACGGTCACAGCAGAAAATTGCGCTGGCAATTGCTTCGTCAGGCAACGCTGCTACTCTACTTGATGGCGGTCGAACAGCACATTCAGCACATTGAAATTACGGTTGAACATCCAAGTCGTTGAAACACCAACGTGCAACATATCGAGGAATTCAGCAATGGCAAAAGTTTTGCGAGGAGCTGGAATAGATTTATGGGATGAGTGCCCATTGGCTAACAAAAAGTCATTAGAAGCATTCAATAGAACAATCCAAGATTTACGCCAAAAGCAACAACTTTTTGGCGGAGCATTAGTCTTATTATCCGGCGATTTTCGGCAAACTTTGCCAGTCATTCCTCGATCAACTACTGCCGGAGACATGTTCAAAGGCTGACTCGAACCGTCAACATGCGAGTCCAATTGCAAATCGATCGATCCGCAGCGGCGTTTTCGAAGCAGTTGTTGGACATTGGCTAAGGCAAATACCAATCTATGATACCGGTTTGATCACATTGCCGAACAAGTTTTGTACACTTTTACAATCGAAAGAAGAATTGATTGAAAGTGTATTTCCGAATATTGTTCAACATTATCAACGCCACGATTATTTAAGTGAACGCGCAATATTGGCACCGAAAAATGTACACGTCAACGAAAGCAATTTTGCCATTCAAGAAAAACTGCCAGGAGAAGCTACAACATATACATCGATTGATAGCGTTTTGAATCAAGATGGAGTAGTCAATTATCCAACTGAATTCTTGAATTCTTCGGATCCCCCCGTTCTGCCACCGCATCGTTTGGTCCTGAAAGTCGGTTCACCCATTATACTTCTACGAAATCTGAAGCCACCGACTTTGTGTAATGGCACAAGACTTTTAGTAAAAAAATTGTGGCCAAATTTGATTGAAGCAACAATACTAAATGGCAAGGCAGCAGGTGAAGTTGTACTCTTATCACGCATTCCCATGATTCCAACGGACATGCCGTTTGAATTTAAGTGCTTGCAGTTCCCAGTACGTCTTGCCTTTGCGATGACCATCAACAAATCGCAAGGGCAAACGTTTCAAGTGTGCGTGGTCAATTTGGAAGAACCGTGCTTCTCCCACGGCTAATTGTTCGTCGCATGCTCGAGAGTGGGAACACCAAGGTGCTTATTCATTTACGCGCCAGGTGGAAAAATTAAAAATTAAAAATGTTGTATACCAATATATTTTATAAATGTTTTATAAATAAGTAACAATTTTACAACAATAAATAAAACACAAAGTAAAAACCCTTAAGAGTTTTAATCGATTTAGGTGTGGCGAAGCGCACAGGGTAACAGCTAGTTGTGAATAAAAATGAAATCCACCACAAGTTTATGGCCTCAAACAACTTGACTCGATTCAGACAACATGTCCGCTGAATAAAAACAAAATGTTTAATCTATTGGGAAATCGAATAAATTATGTTGGTCTATTATGTATTCATCTAAAATAATATATGCGAAAAATTGCGAAAATATTTCTACTCAATTTTATTAAGTTACTATCGCACGCATAGAAACCCAACCCCCCCTTCCCCCCGCGAAACGTAAACGAACTTGATCCAAAAATGTACGTTGAACTGACCTCACGTGATCCCTCAAAGGGTAAAAACATCTTACTTCACCCGAACATATAAAATCCAGACCAACCTGACGCCGTGACTCTTTAAAATATAAACTAACCTGGCAAAACGTGAACCTATAAAATTTTAACAAACTAGATCTCACGGAACTTCTTAAGAGATAACCTGACCTTTGGCAGGATTTGTTTACATTTTGGCTGAGCTGAAAGGCCTTTGGCCGGGCTTTGTTAACATTTTGGCTGAGGTCATTGACCTTTGATAGGGTTTTGTTTACATTTTGGCTGAGGTCAATGAGCTTTGGCCGAGGTCATTGACCTTTGACAGGGGTTTGTTTACATTTTGGAGATCTCAATGACCTTAGGCTGAGGTTTGTTTACATTTCGGCCAAGGTCATTGACCACTGACTGGGGTTAGTATTCATTTTGGCCAAGGTCGTTTAATATTTTGAAAAGTCAAATGTCAAATACAATTTGTAGGGTTTTGTAGTGCCGTGACGGTCTAAAGTTTTTGGGTTCACATAAAGTAAGATTTCTTTACATTTTGAGGGATTTGTCTAAGTTTTTAAGTTTATCCAAATTTCTTACGTTCATGTGAGGTTAGATTTATTTATATATTGAGGGTGACGTGAGCGTAAGTTTGTTTTATATTTTGACTAACACGTTTTTACATTTAGAGCTAGGCGGAAGGCCATTTTTATTTTTATTTAGAAGGGTTGAGATCAGGTTTGTTTTGAGGTTAGGATTTTATATAATTTGAAGGTCAGGTTTTTTTACAATTTGGAGGTTACGTGAGGTCAGGTTTGTTTATATTTTAAATGGTCACATGAGAACAGATTTTGTTCATAATTTTTAATGTTACGTGGCATCAGGTTTGTATATCTTTTAAAATATCGCTATGGGTATTTTTTGCCAAATTTTTTTAGAGTAATTTGATGTATTCTTTGTTTATGCTTTGGACCCTTCACATGAAGTCAGGTTTTTTTTATAATTTGAGGTAAAGTTGTTCTAGATATTTTTGGTTCAATTGCGTTTGGGTTTGCTTACATTTACCGATATTTTTTAGTAAAGAAATACCTACAGGCTCTGGGGCTTTAAAGGTTATAGTCCGATTCCGCAATTTTTTATCATATTATAAACAGAACTAATCAGATGGTATTTCAAATCTCAAGGAGCCAGGATATAAAGGATACGGGGAGTTAGTAGGTATAATATTTTTATTAATTTAGGATTTATCATGAAAACCTAAATGAAATGATTTCAACGCCATCTATCGATTAAATTTCCTACAGATACCTACCATCCATCCTCTAATTTCATTCATTTTATGAATGCATTGCCAAACTTCGTTAAAAGTTGAGTCTCTGTTGCTATACTTTTCCGATAACCAATTTCGAATTTACGATGAAACCCCAAAGAGTTTCTAAAACTAACATCCTACAACAACGACAAGAAGAGAAGCTGGCCATAAACTGCAAGTGGCAAAACTGTGTTATCTAACAAATTTGTGCTATTAGTCTCACGAGCAAATTATCGTTAAGATAAATGAGCAACGTACAAGCCATTCGATACACATATGAACGCGCACACAACACATACTTGAACATGCATTTTTATGTGTATGTATGTACTGTTATGTGGATGCTGCGAAGCGGAAGTCACAAGGCGAAACTGTGATTACGGCTGCTTAAATGGAAATGGCTACTAATAAGTGTTTGAAATGGCATTGCTGCAGAGGACTACATTGCACACATAGCTTAGCATATCATATCACAGCATAGCATACCATAGCATATCATGGCGACATAATCAGCAGTCGTTAAGTGGCACACAAGAAAATAGATATTTCCACCGCGCTTAGGTATAAAAAAGCAAGAACGAAGAAAGTATGAAAGGCATTAAAACCTCCGCGTGAAGGCATTCAACGGCGAAAATCTGTGAATGTTTCCACTGATGCGCATAACACGCTTGTTAACGCTGTTGTTGCTGTTGCTGCTGTTGGCGGCAAACTCATTTTAAGCTGTTGATGAGCTGATTTTCATGTAATTACCGCAGCTTGTAGACATTTATGCGCGCGCTTTGCACGACGTAGCTGAGTACTTGCGCTCGCTGATTGCTTATGCTTATGTGTGTGTGTGTAAGTGTGCTCAGTGAAAGTGTTGCTAATTTATCAGTGGTTTTGTCGGTAGTTGTCTTAGCAGTAGAATATATGTACACGGAAAAAAACCCCGCAGTTAAATCAAATACTTTTTGCAGTTAAAGTACAGTAAAACAAAAGTATTTGTTTCAACAGCAAAACTCTTGACGGAAATACTTTGCTCTTGATTCAAATACTTTTTTTAAATGCGGCACTTTTGAATCAAAAGCGGCTGTGCTTTTAAAAATCATCTTATTAAAATCTAATATAAAAATAGTTGTTTTAAAGGTTTCGTATTTAATTTTCATTGATTACAGTTTTTTAAATGTAAAAGTATTTGTCACAACCATTTCGCATTTAATTTTACTGTTTCTCCATACGATGACAGGGACGCTTACATTTTTCCATCGATCATTCTAGCAGAAACACGTGTTGCGTGCGCAAATACTTTAATTTGGGTTTTATAGGTAAATATATGTGCTGTAAGTATTAATTTAATTGAAAGTGAATACTTCAAGACATTTCGCGTTTAGTGAAGCTGCGCAAAAGGAGCTTACATAGTTTGCATTTGCATTAGTGTGCCTGCCGCATCGCCCGCTGCTTACGGAGGCTGTTTAAAAGGGACTTCCACAGTGATTTCTTTATATAAAAGACGACATTTGCGAAAAGTCTACTCTGCAGGTATGTTATGGTTTATATACACATTTATTTCAACAAAAATATGTGTTTAAAAACAATTTTTGTGCATTTTAGTTTACACTATGAGTGAGGAGTTGATACCATCAACTGAGCTGTCGTTATTTGCCGAGCAATGTCGGTTGGGAGATGAGTCCCCTACAACGAAAAATGTCGACAATGAGTCCATTGTAATTTTGGATAGTGATGGACAGTTAATTAATTTATTGTGTTCGTGGGATTTGTCGTCAAATGCATTGATACAGTTCAACAGATGTGGTTTAAAGAGTGTAGCAATTTTGCAGATGATCCATTCCCACGACATTGACGAAATTTTTAATGCCAGAGAACTAATTGCGGACAAAATTAAGTTCCGCTACAACTTGCAAAAATGGCGTTTAGAAAATAATGTAAGCAAATCATATAACACGCTTATAAATTATTTATATTAATGTCTTTCTAGTTCGATATGCTCACGTGCTGCAGTGGTGATAGAACTATAACAAACCTTTCATCCATTCGAAGCTGGCTGAGCTCTGCAAGCACACCTTCAACATCCCCAAACAACGAACCCAACGTCGAAGAGGTTTTAAAAGAAACAGTAGCAGGTAACGACATAATAAAGAAGTGCGAAAACTGTGGTTGCCTCCAAGAAAGTGACCAATCTGCAATAGTTCGCATTATTGTGGATAAACTGAACCTGACGTATTACGACGCCATGCTTGGAGCACTTGATGCAAGTAATGTCGATTTCTTCTATTGTGTGATTTTTGTTATTAATTTCAGGTTTTTTATTTAGATTGCAGGCATTATTATCTTATAAACTTACTACATGCAGTAATAACACCGCCGAGAGTAAATAAAAACATAAAGCCCTCCATTACAGATGCACAAATGGATATGATGGTGCATCTTATAAATATTAATAACTTCCAGCAAAAACTTGACGAGCTAAATGAAAGCGCTCACAACGAGGGATTAACACTGCAACCTAGAGTTTTTGTTGTTGGTGAGAGTCCTCAAAACTTGAAGGAATTCTATGTCTGTGTTGACAACATTAAATATAAAGTAGGTAGCTTAATTAGGGCTATAGATTTAGTTGTAAAAATGTCTTTTGTATTCAACATTGAATATTCCGTAAAGAGCAAATATGTGTGGATTTTCCTTCAACGATATATTTATGATATTTCCTCTAAGGAAAAAATTTCCCAAAATTGAAAATATTTTAAACAAGCAATGTTCAATAAAAATGCACTTGAAGAAAAGACCCACACATACTTGCTCTATATGCGGAAATGAATTTATATTATTTGAAAATCTTTTTAACCATCTTAAGATTTTACATCGAACTCCAATTACTTTTAAGTATTTATGCCTTTATCAGAAATGCAATAGATATTTTCAAAACTTGTATAAGTTTCGAAATCACGCAAGCAAGCATGATTTTAATTGTAATCTTAATGAAAGCAGTAGTAGTAGTAGTTGTCACTTTTGTAAACTTTACTCTGTATATTCTCAAATAAAATATAATTTTTATGAAAAAAGTAAATTGATATTGAAATTTTGACTGTGCATAGGGAAGTGGGCGGAGAGAGGTGGGAGGGGGTGTTAAACACAACAATAAAACAAATACGATTACATTTGAATCAAGAGCAATTACTGTTAATCTCAAATACTTCTACTGTTAACATAAATGTATAAGTATTTGCTACAACAGTGCCCCGTATTTCGATCAAAAGTGTTCCACTGTTAATTTAAATACTTGACGCATTTACTTCAACAGTGCTCGCACTTTTAAAACAAATACTCAAAGTATTTGGGCACGTTTCTAATGCAAAAAGTATTTGTGGCAAATGCAGAATACTTTGGTTTTACTAGTTTTTTTTTCCGTGTATGTACTGTATTTATATACATATATGCAAGTTTACTTGTAAGACCGTGCCTCGCTCGCATTTTAGTGCGTATAAATTTTGCATGCTCACTTCGGTGTTGGCAAGGCCAGCGTGCATACTAAATCACTACAATTTCGCTTAATGCAAAATGTGGTTGAGATGAAGTAGTGCATGTGTAGAGTATGCTCGTTGAATATAACAGTTTTTTTGTGTGCTTTGAAACTTTGGATTTTTCGTTTTTCTCAAGAACTTCAAGTGAAGTGGTTGAGTGCGTAGGTAGTTTGATGGATTGGTCAATTTTGTATGGTTTACTAAGGTTTCGAAATTAATTTTCAATACAATCTTCCTATAGCTTCAGTTAAGGGGTTTTAGGTCTTTTAGATTTAATTTTTTTCAGGTTCTAAACATCATTCATTCATTCTAGTCATTTTATTAGTCTCAAATTGTATACTTTTTTAAGATTCTACGTTATTAGGAAGTCTCCGAATAATATGCTTTAAGGAAGAAGATACCCCTTTCTTGATAAAAGTTTATTCTTTCATACTAAGCTCAAAATTACTGGATATTGTTAACTCTCCAGTTGTATGTGATATGTAGTAAGCGTGCGGAATTACTTTGTTTTTATGGTAGTTTTTTTATGTGCTGCTTTATTTGTCACTGCTTTATTGAGCTGAATGTTAGGATTTAAGGACCCTTAATATTGTTCCACGACATTGTAAGTTTAGATATTTTACATTGAATTACCATGACTGTCTTTGATAAATACAGATACTGCATAGCCGAATATTCAATGAAAGATCTCAGTTAGTAAAAAATGTTAGCATTTATACTACATAGCAGAGATTCTTTGATCTAAAAATTTGCTATGGCCTTTGGTGCTTCAATTACTACGCACATTCTTTGTGTAGCATTTAATTGATTTATTTTCTAGATTAGTAGACAATGAGTACAATGAATATAAAATATAATATTTTTGATTTTTTTTTCAAGCTTTTAGTAGAAGCTCATATACCATTTTTAGGCAACAACTCAAACCTAGATCCCGACTTTAATATCTGAAGTCACCTATCAGGATTTTAAGATGTTATTATCTCGAAAGTGAAAATAATCAATAAAATTGCATCGAAATGCTTTTTAGATTTTCAAGAAGAGTTTAATTTTTAGGAAACCATAATTTAAAAACATAATCATTCTATTTCATTTTCCAGAATATGATACTGATTTATTTGACATTTTTGTTGTGAAATGAATACCTTAGTTCTAAAATTTTGGAAACATAACAAATTGTTTTAGAATTATAAAAAAGTAAAAAAAAGCTTGAATTTCATTCATATTCTTTTGAATCTTTCACAAAACTAATATCCACTGCGATTACAATACTTTTCTATTGGCTTCATTTACGTTCATAATTGTATCACTGACCGCTTCTTCGCTTCGCCTTTACTTTTGCCCAGTCTAAGGTTGTCTATTTTGAACCAATTATATTGATCCCGTCTTGTTGTGGCCATGAGTCTCCATATAAATATATACGACTTTTTCAGTACTTTATTTCTTAAGCTTAAGCTTCTTTGAAACCCACATATCAAAATTTAACATTTCAAAATTAAAAAAAAAAATTTTGCCTTAATATATTTTTGTATAAAATATTATCCAAAAATATCAAATCGATCCGAGGAAAATTCTAAGAGATATACACTTTGGAAGTTCAACCCATCAGTCAGTTTGAATGTAAAACTTTAAAAGCGTTTATCTCAAAACTAAATTTTTTAAGTTAAGCATTTTTTTTTTCAAATTGTTGACTACAACTTTAAAATAACATTATTTAGTTAATGACCGACTATTGCAACTATTTTTTTCGAGCCAATTTATGCCGAACATTTGAGCAAAAAATCGAAATATTTTTGGTTTATTGATTTTAGATCAATCAATAATCAGTTATACTGTCCACGGCAAGAGCTTCTTTTGGACATGTAATGGGAGATGAGGAGCCAACAGCTGAGTTTTCGGAATTTTTACATAAATGCGTATCTTTGATAAGAAAATATGTAATTTTATATATTAAAAAAAATAAAAATCCCCTCGTTTTCAATCTTTGAAATCCACCATCCCCATAAGTTGTCCATGTAAAGTCTCCTAACAATTCATAATGTAGAGATCCCATCTTGAATCAATCTTGTTTTACCATGCAGACACATCATGGTTTCTGCCTCAAAGACAAATGGTTTTTGTCTTTTTAGACTATTTGACGAGCTTCCTTTCCCATCTATGGTGTGTCGTCTGTATGGTTGTCTAAATTTAAGAAAGCAAGCGGTTTTATAAATATGAATACTGCCACTTCAGCACAAAAGAAAAATTAAGGACACCTTATTTAACTCCAACAACAATAAATATAATAGAAAACTTAACCTGCTCCAACAAGGAGCAATAAGTACCAATTCAAACAAATCTGACCCAAAAACTCCCATTGAAAAAACTTATTGAACCTGAAATGGAAAGTCATGTTGAGGGTTTAAAATTGAAAGCAAATACTATATATTTTGGTTAAAAGGTATGCCAAATTAAAAACACATTCCAGGAAATGTGAGGCCTTGTAGAGTTTTGAAGTTTCTTCGAACCAATTCTTAATTACTCACACGCACGCGCACGCCGCAACACACCGACACACGCTCAATAGAGTTGAATACTCCTTGTGATTAATTTAAATAGCTGCGGTTAAACGTTCAAAACCACACTGACACGCACAAACACACACACAAGCGTCTACAATGGGCCACCCTATCTTTATTGGCAGTGTAAAATAAAGCATCTCGGCTTCAAGGATACGATTGAAGGATGCTCAACGCCAACGCCACAGCTGCTGCTGCAATGGGCGCCAGTCAAGTTAGCGAGAACAAAGCCGAAACCGAAAGCGACGACCCAACTGAAAGAGGGTGGAGAGCAAGCACAAAATGGGAAATGAAAGTTGAAAAGGTGAACGAGGCAAATGCGAGGAAACACAGCGAGCTCAGGTGTCGGTGGCAGCTGCCGTTTGGGCATCCGCTGAGTTGAGCTCGCCTGCGCAAAGTTATTTGATGGTTAAATCCTTTCGCCGAAAACTATGACAAAGCAGAATAAATAAATCAATTCAATTTTATGCCTAAAGTCAATTACGCTAATTCAATGCCACCGAATGGAGGCACACGCAGCTAAACAGCGTTGAAGAGCCACGAGGCAGCGCAGTATATAAAATGTTGTACCGTTACAAACGTATTAAAGATGTGTGTGTGTGTGTCGCTTACAAGCTTATTAGCCATTATGCAAATTGTTCTGCACACGAAATGTAAGCAAAAATGGAAATGAAGTAGTCTTTTTGGTAGCGCGGAAAGAAAGGTGCTCAACGAGTACAATGGATGTTGTTGTTTAATTTCGATCAAAATGTAGTGGCGTGGAAAATAAGTATACATACTAGACTAATGGAAAATAGTTTTTCACTTAAGTAAAGATGATGTTGACATCAGAAAGTTGCCATATCTTTTATTTTTTTTTTGGTGTCAGAATTTCACTTTTAAAGCTTGAGGGTTTATAAAAAGACGTGCGCCGACAAAGGAAATGTCAAATGTTCGAATAAATTGTCTCTAAAAGGAGAATTTGACTCAGAGAAGCTTTAAGACCTTCAAAATGTCAAGATTGGGATCTGAACCGCCGCAAAATTATCGAAAACGCCTAGGGGTTTTTTTTACATATTTATTAACTTTTCTACCACGAAAACAGAGTAAAGTGACATTTGAAAAGAACATCTTATAAGATCTATGCGTAACGAACTCTGTTCTAGAAACTGAAGCCAAATCGCCTCGATGGAATATATCAAATAAAGTACCTCTGGAAAGAACCATGTCAGGTCCAATTAAACGTCGAGGTTTGATCCAAGTACCCTTACTATAAGAACTTAGAATCAATAATTATCGGATGTTATGAACATACATTGCCTTTGAGCAGAAAAAAATTTGACAGAATTCATATTTGAATGCTAAAATAAGAACACCCCTAACAAATGTATATAAATAAATCTTATAATCAAATGCAATTTATATACACACCCAAGCATATACAAAATATACATAAAAGTGCCATATACAAGTAGTAAATAAAAAAAATTTGCATATAAAATTAGAATCGCCAGCGTCTGCTGCGTGTCTTCGGCGCATTAAATTAGCATAAGAAATTGCATAAATAAGCACAAAAATGTCCAGTCTATTTGTAATAGATATACAGTGAATTCCCGGTCAAAGGGCAATGGCATGATGGTGAAACGCGCGCTCTGGCAGAAAAATAAATTTAATTAAAATGCCTAAAATTTCATATAATTATTTATAGTAAGAAATTATTATCAGTAAAATAAATGTATACATGTAGAAGGCAAGGAAAAAAAATACTAAACTATACAATTATTTCATTGTTTTAATTTTCAAAATATTTTTTATTTGCAATTCATGTAAATTAAATTAAATTTTCAAATTATCACTTTGCTCTTCAACATTCATTAAAAATACCTTGGAAAACTAATAGAATATATATATATATATATATTTGGCGTAGGAACCGCTTTAAGCGGTTATAGCCGAATCCACCAGAGTGCGCCACTCATTCCTCCTTTTTGCTTTTTGGCGCCAACTGGAAACACCAAGTGAAGCCAGGTCACTTTGCACTTGGTCTTTCCACCGGAGTGGAGGTCGTCCTCTTCCGCGGCTTCCTCCAGCGGGTACTGCATCGAATACTTTCAGAGCTGCAGTGTTTTCTTCCATCCGTACAACATGACATAGCCAGCGTAGCCGCTGTCTTTTTATTCGCTGAACTATGTCAATGTCGTCGTATAAATCGTACAGCTCATCGTTCCATCGTCTGCGGTATTCGCCGTTGCCAATGTTCAGAGGACCATAAATCTTGCGCAAAACCTTTCTCTCGAAAACCCCAAGAGTCGTCTCATCGGATGTTGTCATCGTCCACGCTTCAGCGCCATACATCAGGACGGGAATAATGAGCGACTTATAGAGTTTGATTTTGGTTCGTCGAGAGAGGACTTTACTTTTCAATTGCCTACTCAGTCCAAAGTAGCACCTGTTGGCAAGAGTGATTCTGCGTTGGATTTCAAGGCTGACATTGTTGGTGTTGTTAATGCTGGTTCCCAGATAAACGAAATTATCTACAACTTCAAAGTTATGACTGTCAACAGTGACGTGGGAGCCAAGACGCGAGTGCGCTGACTGTTTGTTTGATGACAGGAGATATTTCGTCTTGTCCTCATTCACCACCAGACCCATACGCTTCGCTTCTTTATCCAGTCTGGAAAACGCAGAACAAACGGCGCGGGTGTTGCTTCCGATGATATCAATATCATCGGCATACGCCAGGAGCTGTACACTCTTGTAAAAGATTGTACCCTCTCTATTTAGCTCTGCTGCTCGTATTATTTTTTCCAGCAATAGATTGAAGAAGTCGCACGATAGTGAGTCACCCTGTCTGAAGCCTCGTTTGGTATCGAACGGCTCGGAGAGGTCCTTCCCGATCCTGACGGAGCTTTTGGTGTTGCTCAACGTCAACTTACATAGCCGTATTAATTTTGCTGGGATACCAAATTCAGACATCGCGGCATAAAGGCAGCTCCTTTTCGTGCTATCGAAGGCAGCTTTAAAATCGATGAAAAGATGGTGAGTATCGATTCTTCTCTCTCGGGTCTTTTCCAAGATTTGGCGCATGGTGAATATCTGGTCCATTGTGGATTTTCCAGGTCTAAAGCCACACTGATAAGGTCCAATCAGTTCGTTGACGGTGGGCTTTAGTCTTTCAGACAAT
The DNA here is from genome assembly GCA_031772095.1 of Zeugodacus tau. Taxonomy (NCBI): domain Eukaryota; kingdom Metazoa; phylum Arthropoda; class Insecta; order Diptera; family Tephritidae; genus Zeugodacus; species Zeugodacus tau. Next base: position 23,296,431 of record CM062652.1, read on the forward strand.
ACGCTCGACAAAACCTTTATACCACAGTAGTTGGCGCAGATTGTGGGGTCTCCCTTCTTATGGATTGGGCAGAGCACACTAAGATTCCAATCGTCAGGCATGCTTTCTTCCGACCATATTCTACAAAGAAGCTGATGCATACACCTTATCAGTCCTTCGCCGCCGTACTTGAATAGCTCGGCCGGTAATCCATCGGCCCCCGCCGCTTTGTTGTTCTTCAAGCGGGTAATTGCTATTTGAATTTCTTCATGGTCGGGTAATGGAACATCTATTCCATCGTCATCGATTGGGGAATCGGGTTCGCCATCTCCTGGTGTTGTACTTTCAATGCCATTGAGCAGGTCGGAGAAGTGTTCCCTCCATAATCCCAGTATGCTCTGGACATCCGTTACCAGATTACCTCCTCGGTCCCTACATGATAATGCTCCGGTCTTGAAACCTTCGTTAAGTCGCTTCATTTTTTCATAAAATTTTCGAGCATTACCCATGTCGGCCAGCTTTTCAAGCTTTTCATACTCACGCATTTCGGCCTCTTTCTTTTTTACGTCTGCATATGCGTCTCGCTTCCCTCTTCAGTTCTCGATATCTATCCCACCCCGAACGTGTTGTGGTCGATCGCAACGTTGCAAGGTAGGCAGTCTGTTTTTCTCTCACTGCGGAACGACAATTCTCATCGTACCAACTGGTTTTTTGGCGTTGCCGGAGACCAATTGTTTCGGCTGCAGCGGTATGCAATGAGTTTGAGATGCCGTTCCACAGCTCCCTTTATATCGAGATGCTGATGAGTGCTCTCAGAGAGCAGGAGTGCAAGTCGAGTAGAAAATCGTTCGGCTGTCGGTTGTGATTGCAGCTTTTCGACGTCGAACCTTCCTTGTGTTTGTTGACGGGCGTTCTTTGCTGCACAGAGGCGAGTGCGTATCTTTGCTGCTACTAGATAATGGTCCGAGTCAATGTTTGGTCCTCGGAGCGTACGCACGTCTAAAACACTGGAGACATGTCTTCCGTCTATCACAACGTGATCGATTTGATTGCGCGTGTTTCGATCAGGGGACAGCCACGTTGCTTGATGAATTTTTATGCTGGAATCTGGTACTACAGGCAACCATATTTCGGGCCCCAGCAGAAGTCGATCAGCCTCAGGCCGTTTGGCGATGTTTCGTCATGGAGGCTGAATTTTCCGACTGTTGTGCCAAAGACACCTTCTTTACCCACCCTGGCGTTAAAATCGCCAAGCACGATTTTGACATCGTGGCGGGGGCAGCGCTCATAGGTGCGTTCTAGGCGCTCATAGAAGGTATCTTTGATCACTTCGTCCTTCTCTTCCGTCGGGGCGTGGGCGCAAATCAGCGATATGTTGAAGAACCTCGCTTTGATGCGGATTGTGGCAAGACGTTCATCCACCGGGGTGAATGCCAGGAGTCGGCGACGTAGTCTCTCTCCCACCACAAATCCAACACCAAATTTGCGCTCCTTTATATGGCCGCTGTAGTAGATGTCACAAGGACCCACCTTCTTCCGTCCTTGTCCCGTCCATCGCACTTCTTGGACGGCGGTGATGTCAGCCTTTAGTTGTATGAGGACATCAACCAGCTGGGCAGAGGCACCTTCCCAATTAAGAGTCCGGACATTCCAGGTGCATGCCCTCAAATCATGATCCTTAGTACGTTTGCAGGGGTCGTCATCAGAAGGGGGGTTTCTCATCCGAGGCTCGGTGTTTGTTTTCATTGGGGAGATTTTTTTATGTGGTGGGTCCCAAGCCCTACGCACAACCGCAGAAGCGGGCTTCGCCTTCTCACTTTAGCTCGCCTCCAAACGGATGTCTGTTAGCTACCCAGGGGATACTTGGTCTAAAACCGGAAGTCGTGAGCTGCTTGAGTCATATGCAAAAGAATCGTTCCTGGCCACTCCCAAGTGAATGGCAATCAGAAACTTTCCTCACTTGCGTGAACTTCTACATATGACCCCATCCCCCATAGAATAGTATATTCAAGACAACTGTGTTATGTGCCTATTTAGTACATTGATGGACATGGCGTATAAGTAACACAATTGTGATAGATATCAGACATAAAATTCATTCAAAATAGTGTTGGTGCTTGATCTAGTCAAAAACCGATTAAGTAGACTCTGCTGGCTGAGAAACACTTCTCACTGATATGCACTAAGTCTAATTTTTCATTATATATTATATTTATTGTATTATTAATTTATAAAATATTTTTTATATAATTTCAAACCACATTTACAACCATTAGTTTGTTTAGCTGATGCAAAGATAATACTGGAATGAGATTTTAGTCTTCTTAGGAAAAAGTTTTTATAACGCTCTTTCGAGTTCTTTGGAGTTGTCTTATAATTTTTTGGTTCTACAATTGGTTAGTACTTCAAATGGCAGCAATTCGGTTAAGCAAAGAGATATCTAGAACTACTAAAATATTTCATAATGGTGGAAAAACAAGTATTTCATTTTGTATAGAGTGTTGATGAAAAATTCAGACAAATTATTATATTTTAAATCTCCGTACATCCAATTATCACTTTGGCCCCAGTACGAGTTTCAGATTTCCACACTGATATTTCTTCTTACATAGATTGGCATCTGGAAGAGGCAATAGTCGACATTTTTGGTAGGAAAAGCTTCACCAGGTAGAGGTAAGCCTAAATATAATATAACGCTAAATTTTTCGAACAGGTCCAGATGAACACTAAAAACCAAAATATGTAAGGTGAGATTGTTGATACTTTTCGAAACATATTAGGTCTACAATTTTGCTTCCGCCGTTTTCCAATAGATGTCAAGAGACAAGCACTGGTCGATTAAATCGAATAAATCGTTTTATAGCGATTTTGCACATTTGTGTAAACATTAACCCAACAAAATATTTGTAGAGATCTGTTTGCATCCCAAACTTATTCTCAACTGAAAATGTCACTTTTTGAGCCGAATTCTCGACATTTGCGGGCCATTTTGCTTTTCTTTTTTAATTCCAAGAAAAGTGCGGCTGAGGCTCATCGAATGCTTTCGGATACGTAAGGTGAGGCTGTCCTAAGTGAAAGAACATGTTGCGAATGGTTTCAACGTTTTAAGAATGGTGATTATGAAGTCGAAGACCGGCATGGTGGTGGAAGGAAGAAGATTTTCGAAGTTGCTGAATTGGAAGCATTACTTGACCAAGATGTGTTTCAAAAAGCAAGCCGTATCAAAACGCCTCAAAGTCATGGAGATGATTCAGAAACAAGGAAACTGGATTCCTTACAACTTGAAACCAAGAGATGTCGAACAGCGCTTCTTTGCATGTGAACAGCTGCTTCAAAGGCACAACCGAAAGGGATTTTTACATCGCATGGTAACTGGCAACGAAAAATGGGTCCACTAGGATAATCCTAAGCGAAGAAAGTCATGGGGAAAGTCTGGACATGCCTCAACGTGGAAGGCAAAACCGAACATTCACGGCGCCAAGGTCATGCTCTGCATTTGGTGAGACCAGCTGGGGGTGATATCTTATGAGCTGCTAAAGCCAAGTGAAACCATCACAGCACTAAAAGAAAAACGTCCACAATACGAGGAAAGACACGATAAAGTCATTCTCCTGCACGACAATGCTCGGCCTCACGTCGCAAAGGTGGTCAAAAAATATTTGGAGACACTGAAATGGAAGATCTTACCTCAACCGCGTATTCTCCAGACGTTGCTCTGTCTGACTACCACTTGTTCCGATCGATGGCACACGGTCTAGGTAACGAGCACTTCAGTTCTTATGAAGAAGTAAAAAATTGGATTGATATTTGGATCGACTCGAAAGATGAGGAGTTCTTTCGTCACGGAATACGCATGCTGCCAGAAAGATGGTAAAAGTAGTAGCTAGCGACGGCCAATATTTTGAATAACATTTTTGTAACCGTTTTTATACAATAAGGAAAGCAAACTTGTAGACCAATATAATATTCATTTGTTGTCTCAAGCGGTCCATTTTATATTGAGAAAGGGCTACGACTTACTTTGTGAAGTGAAATTTTAGAGGTTTAAGCTTCTGCTAGGGCAGATGGTATAATATATATATATGGTTTCAGTTTCTTGGATTGGCAGAGTTTACTCTTTTCGAAAGTATAAAAAACCAAAATTAATTTTCAACAAAGCACTCAGGATATTAATTACAATACTTTCCAGTTAAACAGGAGGCAAGAGATTTCAAAGCACACCCTAGCAAGAGCCTTTGGAAACTTCCTCAATGCTGTCAAAGCGCACACATTGTTGTCTCTTAGTCCACAACTTTCATTTTAAGCCCCATGGTTAACAACAAACTAATCGTCCTTTGTAGTGGACGCGGAAACAACAACACAACACTTTGTAAACACACTGTGCATGCCTGCCTCTGTGTGCAAGTGTGCTCCAGTTAATGCCCAAAATAAATTTGCGCTTTTTTCAAAGCAAACGCCTCAAAATAGAAACAAAATGAGCGCACTTCCCAACACAAACACACACACACTCAAAAAAACATAGTTGTGGACAAAAGCAGCGCAGCACAAAAATTGTAATTCATTACGAAAAAAGTGTGTGCACACAGAAAAACAAAAAAAAAGAAAAAAAAAAACAAAAAAAAAGAAAAACAAGCAAACAGTTACTTTGTTGCAAGCGACAGTTGCGCGCCCTTATTTCCGGCCGCATTTTGTGTGCGCTCTGACTGCATTGCTGCCACACTTAGTGGCCATGATGACACACACACACAAACACACAGACATCACTGGTTGGTTAGTGCAACGGCACTTTGCTCTAATAGCTTTTATTGTTGTTGTGCACTCGGCTGTGTGCGCATTGTGCGGCATTTTTCTGCGTGGCTGCGCTGCGCTGCCCTTGCTGCTGCCGACTGCGCTTTTTATGCGCCACCAAAAATAGCGAAATTTGTGTCACCGCAGTCAGCGGCTTTCGGTTGTCGCCAACCAAATGAAAACTGCCGAACAAAGGCTGTTGAGTGTGTGTGTGTGTGTGTGCGAGTGAAGCGCGCTTTCGCTGGCCGTTGAGTGGCTGCGCTGTAGTTAGTGGCATTTGGCTGCTGAAGAGGGTGCAAGCAGTCAGCGGCAGACAATGCAGCGCAAAGCCCTCAACTCACCGCTTGCTAAGTAGGCAATAAACCGAAAAAATTATAAAATGCTTTATTTGAATTCTTTATGAAAATCTCAGATTAATTGAAGATGGTAATAAATCTGTGACATGGTAACCTTAAGGAGCTATGGCAGTGTGACACTTTCAAAAAAATCGACTTTTTTGTTTTTGCTTATTCAATAGTTCATAATTTCAAAAATACCCTGTGCTAGCGGTAAGGTCGTATCTTGAATAGTTTCCGTTGTTCAATAACTCAGTTATTTTTCAATATTTTTGTAAAAAAAATCTTAAAATATAGCTTATATACCTTATTGGGTCCAAAAATTCAAGCGTGTACTTTCTTTAAAAAATAATCACGAAAATCGCCTAATTTTTCATGGGTTACACTGGTTTAGCTTAATTCTACTCCCTGTCTCAGACACACCCTGATTTAGGTTTTTCTGATCAAGTTTTTCTAAAATCAACGTTTTATTTTGTCATAAATATTATCTTAAGATCAGAAGTTTCAAATGAATGCCAAGATGGGCATGACCAAGTAACAAGAACTATACAAGTAGTCGTAGATTTGATCAAGTATTGCTAGAATACAACATATATGAACCAATACTGGATTCCCTGTCCTAGACATCCACTACAAATTACTCAAAAGATTAATATTAGAAATCGCTGTATAGAAGGTAGAACTGGTTGCGGATTGAGTTCGTCCATTTCTGGAACAAGTTCATCATATATCATATTTATCATATTTCGGTGTATAATGTGTAGTACGCTATATATATCAGGTTGGCAAATATCTCCCTTCCGCTTTTTTTTACTCTTTTTTCAATGCTTTCTAAAAAGTGTTACAGTGATCGGCTTTAGTTCAAACATGCGCCGTTTCGTTTGATAATCTAAAGAACTCGGACAAGCCACTTTTCACAAGCCTCTTTTGAGTTCAACTTTACACCACTAATAGCGTTCCTCATGGAGAGGCGCAGGTGGTAATCACTTGGCGCTATGACCAGGCTGTATGGTGTAAGCTATAAAACCTCCCATCCGAGCTCACGTAGCTTCTAACCAGTTATCAACGAAGTGTGTGGTCTGGCGTTGTCCTGGTGGAACACTACACCCTTCCTGTCGGCGAATTCTGGACTCTTCTGGTCGATCATCTGCTTCCATACGCATACAGGAATATTTTACGCTAAATAAAATTAATAAGTGTACACTTATCAGACTTTACAGACGATGATTGACTCCAAATAATCTAAATTTTGCCAGTGGATTCAACTAATATTTTTTCATGAAAAAGTATGCATTTGTTGCTTTAGATTGAAAAAGAGCTTACAGAAGCTTAAAAACTTACAATATTTCGGCAATATTTTTTCCAAGACATTTTGAAAACTTGACAAAACTGACTTTCACATTTTAAATTTACTACAATTTCATTTAATAACGAATTCATCTCGAAATAATTAAAAGTAATTCAACTCAAATCCCAATAAATAAATATATTTTTTACCACAGTGAACAAATCAAGTGAAATCTCTTTACAGACAATAAGCGATATCACAACATGTTATATTGGCAACCTTGAGAGCCAAGCAATAGGCTAACCTTTCAACTTATCAAAGTTTTAATTAATTGATTGATATCATTAGCGCTAGTTACTTGTTTTTTTTTTTGTAATTTCGAATGTTGTTTGGTTGTAAAGCTTCTACTGATAAATTCTAATACAAAAGTGTTAAACTACATTGTACATGGTCATCCATGGCGTATACGTAACATTTGACATTAAACTTTACTAACTAATTTCTTAGCCTTAAAAAAATATTGTTGGCGAGATGAAGCAAGAAATTGATAAATTAAAGATTAAGAAATTATTTAAAATTTATAAAAAAGTATACACAATTTTAATAAAGTAAAAGTATAATTTCTTAAAGCTTTTCTTTTGGCTTTTCTGCCAATTTCGAATCATTTTATTTGTTTATTACAACCTTTCTTATTTATCAAGTTTGGAAATATTTAGTTAAGTATTTTTTCAAGTAATTTTAAAATACAAGACAGTTTCGTTCTTCTATTTAGTAATATAATAATAAAAAAATACGACATTTAATAAAAAAGAGAGATCTTAAAAAATTATAAAATTTCTTGCGAAGATCTATGAGAATTCGTTCGATTTTATTTTTTTATTCAGTTGAGTTATAAAGAGATATACATATTTATGTGCACATACATGAATATTTTTTGTTAAAAAATTATGATGGGTACTGATAATCTATATTTAATATCAAATAATATTTTCTGATTGATAGTGATATTTGCTATTTACGATTTTTGATTAAAAGATTCTAAAGTAAAGGAAATGAATCATGAACATAATTTCTCAACTCAAAGCCCAGTATATAATAATGAAAATGGGTACAACTAAATTTATTTATATAATACAATAAGACATACGCTACACCACTCGAATAATTTGTATGTTGACACCTGTGCCGTATATGTAACATAAATGTTTATCATTGTTCTTGGCGATATTTTGTTGATTTCTGTTTATTAGAGTTTATTATTTATATGTTAAGTATTTGCACGAAAGACTACTTGATCAACTGTATAAATTTTATTGACGCTGATACATCGTAGTTATGTATATTTGTGTTGTCCTTGGCGTATGCGTAACATTTCATATTTACATCAGATTTGCTAACTAACTAATTTCTTAGCCTTCAAAAAATGTTATGAGCAGTATGATGAGAGAAATTAAGAATGACAGACTAAAATATATATTTAACAAGTAAGGAAGGGCTAAGTTCGGGTGTAACCGAACATTTTATATTCTCGCTATTTATTGATTTAACTTTATTAATATTATATAATACACCATTTGACCCACATATTCGTCATATATATTATATAAAGTCCATTGAAAGTTGGAAACCCTAATATTAGGTTAGAAGCACCGAGGTCCTCATGTTCAATATATGGGGCCTTGAAAACATATGGTCCGATTTCGGTGATTTTTAGAATGGGGCTGCCACACTATAAACGTAGTATTTGTACAAAGTTCTGCACCGATATCTTCACTAGTACTTACTTTATATATTGTAAAGTTAAAGAATCAGATTGTTTTCAAAGTTCTGGTATATAGGAAGTAGGTGTGGTTGTGAAGCGATTTGGCCTATTTTCACAACATATCATTGGGATGTAAGGAAACTATTACAAACCAAGTTTCATTGAAATCGGTCCAGTAGTTCCTGAGATATGGTTTTTGACCCATAAGTGGGCGACGCCACGCCTATTTTCCATTTTGTAAAAAAATCTGAGTGTAGCTTCTATCTGCCATTTCTTATGCGAAATTTAGTGTTTCTGACGTTTTTAGTTAGTGAGTTAACCCACTTTTAGTAATTTTTAACCAAACCTTTGTATGGGAGGTGGGGGTGGTTATAATCCGATTTCTTTAATTTTTGGACTGTATTAGGAAGTGTCTAAAAAAACAAATGCAGAAAGTTTGGTTTATGTAGCTCTATTGGTTTGCGAGATATGTGCAAAAAACTTAGTAGGGGGCGGGGCCACGCCCACTTTCCCAAAAAAATTACATCCAAATATGCCCCTTCATAGTGCGATCCTTCATACCAAATTTTATTTCCATAGCTTTATTTATGGCTTGGTTATGGCACTTTATGTGTTTTCGGTTTTCGCCATTTTGTGGGCGTGGCAGTGGTCCGATTTTGCTCCGTTTCGAAAGCAACCTTCCTATGGTACCAAGAAATAAGTGTGCCAAGTTTCATTAAGATATCTTAATTATTACTTATCAGCTTTCACAGACGGACAGACGGCTACCGAAGGCTAAGGAAAGTTTTAGGCACAATATCCCCATAAATTTTGTTAAAGATGGATGTGCAACCATATCTACATACATGAATATACACTAAATTAAATGTGTCACTATGTTGCTGTATATTACTATAATTTTATTTTATTTTGTTTTTTTTTTTTGTTTTTTTTATTAATATATTTTCTATTGTTTTTTTTTTTGTTTCTCCGCTTTTGTGCTTTCACTTTTCTCATTCAATAAATTTCACCAAAAAATTAGAAAAAAACAAAAACATAGCGCCAACCAACGCAAATGTACTGTTTGTGACACTAATGAAATAAAAATTTGCATAATCATCCAATTTGCTTATTGAATTGAAAATGCGCACAAGGCATGCTAAGCGCTCGGCTCAAACTTCAGCAAAAACACACGAAAATAAATGCAAACATGCACGCACACACACATGTGTAGAGCTGTGTGTGTTAGCGTCGCCCAAGGCCACTTAAAAGGCGCCAAGCAAAGGCAAAGGCGCTCACTCGCTCGTTCGTTCGCTGCTATCCATCAAGCGTGAAGCTGCTGGAAGCCTCATAATGCCGCGATCTATGAATCCAATTTTTTCCCCTCTCTAATATCACCGCACATTTGAACACATTCGAAGGTCTCGCACGTAGCCATGTCAACTGCCAACGTTAATGTCAACGTCGTGGCTGTCAATGCTTGTGGCGTTTTTCATTTGCTTCCACCATTAACACAAACACTTGCAAACGATGTGGCGTGTCTGCCGGCGGCAAGAAACGTGCCAATGCAGAGGGGGGAAGTGAGTTGCTAAGCGCTGCTTGTATGTGTGTGTGAGTGTGTGTGTGTACATGTGTACATGTGTCGCTAAAACTGAAGGCGCATTCGAGATCAGAGCAAGCGAATTCAAGTGAATTTATCTCTGTGTTTTTGTGATAGCAAAAATTGCTGTGCTTGCGCGATATCGTCTATGCTCAGCCACAAGCTTAGAGCTGCATTTTGCTACCCTTTGCTTAAACTGTAATCCTTATGAACGAATTTCACTACATAAATTCCCCCAAAATTGCAATAATTAATTTACAAAAACAATTTTCATTTTTCACTGTTCTCTGAGCTTGTTTACTTTACTCTTTCACTTCATTATCATTGAAAGCAATTAATAACGCCATATAATATATACATATAGCTACAAACTAACATTCACATCCTCTTTGGTAGGTGTGTGGCAAAACAATTAACGCGCATAATATTTATTTGCATATAAAATAATCGCCGTTGCAACAATCGAAATTAAATCATTAAATTATAATTTAATTTGTTTTTGTTTGCGTGTGTGTGTGCGAACCGCAAAAGCTTTTTAATGATTATGTGCAACATGTTGCAAGCAATACAAACCACAACAACCACATATGTAATATACGCATATTTGAAACACATTAATTTTGGTTATTTGTGCATATGCAATGTGACATTAGGGTGGGACCAAAAAAGTTTTATACGAATTGTTTCCAATATATAATTTATGAAATAAATATTATACAGGGTGGTTCAAATATTTATTTCAATTTAAAAAAAAATAAATTAAATAGTTTGCTTTAATATGAACCTGAGAAAAGAATGTGTTGGGTTGGTTCCACCTTTTTTGTCTTTTGAATTTAGCGGCTATGTATAAAGCGCTACAGAGCTCGTATCTGGCAATAGTATATATCTCTGAAAAGTCTTGACATAACCTACAAAACGACGCTAAGCATGATTAGTTTGGATATTGCGTTCAACAGTTATAGACGTGTAAACAGTTCACTAACGCAGGAATTCGCGCTATTTTAAAGCTTTCCTTCGTTGAAGGCAAATCCGCTATAGAAACGTTCCGTGAGATTAATGTTGTTTTAGGGGATGGTACTCTATCACTTCGTAGGAATGGTTTCGACGTGCGGGTGAAAACGACACCATGTATAAGACAGCCGGCGGAAGACCTGTGACGACGAATACCGATCAAATCATGGAAAACATCGAGGTAGACCGGCATGTGGCATCTCGTAACATCACCCAGGAGATGGGAGTTAGTCCCCAAACCATTTTAAACCATCTGCAGAAGGCGGGATAAACAAAAAAGCTTGATGTTTCGGTGCCGCATGATTTGACGCAAGAAATCCTTCTGGACCGAATCAACGCCTGCGATATGGTGCTGAAACGGAACAAACTCGATCCATTTTTGAAGCGGATGGTGACTGGCGACGAAAAATGTATCACATACGACAATATCAAGCGAAAACGGATGTGGTCAAAGTTCGGTGAATCATCCCAAACAGTGACCAAGCCGGGATTGACGGCCAGGACGGTTTTACTATGCGTTTGATCGGATTTGAAGATAATCATCCACTATGATCCATATGGCCAGACGCTTAATTCTACAATCTACTGCGAACAATTGCTTGAAGCAAACGATCGACCAGAAGCGCCCAGAATTGGCCAACAGGAAGGGTGTAGTGTTCCACCAGGACAATGCCAGAGCACACACTTCGTTGATGACTCATCAGAAGCTACTTCAGCTCGTTTGGGAGGTTTTATCGCATCCACCATATATCCCGGACGTAGCGCCAAGTGATTACCACTAGTTCCTGTCCATGGCGAACACCCTTGGTGGTGTAAAGTTGAACTCAATAGAGGCTTGTGAAAAGTGGATGTCCGAGTTCTTCGAAAATAAGGAGTGGGGCTTCTATGAGAGGGGTATTATGATGTTGTCGTCTAGATGGAAACGATTATCCAACGAAACGGCGCATATTTGAACTAAATCCATTGCTGTAAGACTTTTTATAAATCATTAAATAAAGAGCAAAAAATGGGATGGAGGTATTTGCCAACCTAATATATAAATTAGTTTATGTAACAAAATTGTATTTAAAACAAGTAAGGAAGGGCTAAGTTCGGGTGCAACCGAACATTTTATACTCTCGCAATTTATTTATTTAACTTTATTAATATTATATGCTACACAATTTGACACACATATTCGTCATATATATTGTATAAAGTCCATTGAAAGTTGGAAACCCTAATATTAGGTTAGAAGTACCGAGGTCCTCATGTTCGATATATGGGGCCTTGACAACCTATGGTCCGATTTCGGTGATTTTTAGAATGGGGCTGCCACACTATTAACATAGTATTTGTGCAAAGTTCTGCACCGATATCTTCACTAGTACTTACTTTATATATTGTAAAGTAAACGATTCAGATTGTCTTCAAAGTTCTGGTATATAGGAAGTAGGCGTGGTTGTGAAGCGATTTGGCCTATTTTCACAACATATCATTGGGATGTAAGGAAACTATTACAAACCAAGTTTCATTGAAATCGGTCGAATAGTTCCTGAGATATGGTTTTTGACCCATAAGTGGGCGACGCCACGCCCATTTTCCATTTTGTAAAAAAATCTGAGTGCAGCTTTCATCTGCCATTTCTTATATGTAATTTAGTGTTTCTGACGTTTTTCGTTAGTGAGTTAACCCACTTTTAGTAATTTTCAACCTAACTTTTGTATGGGAGGTGGGCGTGGTTATTATCCGATTTCTGTCATTTTTGGACTGTATAAGGAAATGGCTAAAAAAACGACTGCAGAAAGTTTGGTTTATATAGCTCTATTGATTTGCGAGATATGTACAAAAAACTTAGTAGGGGGCGGGGCCATGCCCACTTCCCCAAAAAAATTACATCCAAATATGCCCCTTCATAGTACGATCCTTCATACTAAATTTTATTTCCATAGCTTTATTTATGGCTTAGTTATGGCACTTTATGTGTTTTCGGTTTTCGCCATTTTGTGGGCGTGGCAGTGGTCCGATTTTGCTGATTTTCGAAAGCAACCTTCCTATGGTGCCAAGAAATAAGTATGCCAAGTTTCATCAAGATATCTTAATTTTTACTCAAGTTACAGCTTGCACAGACGGACGGACGGACGGACGGACGGACGGACAGACAGACATTCGGATTTGAACTCCACTCTTCACCCTGATCACTTTGGTATATATAACCCTATATCTAACTCGTTTAGTTTTGGGTGTTACAAACAACCGTTATGTGAACAAAACTATGTATAATACTCTCTTTAGCAACATTTGTTGCGAGAGTATAAAAATACATGATGCTCATTAATTAGGCTCTTATAACTAATTAGGCTCTGTAAATATTCAAAAATGGTGGCAACTCTTTTTAAATATTTTCAGCTAAAACACTCTGAAAAGGCTTGTTCGAATAGTTCAAAAAATACCTTCTGAAACATTCCTAATTTAATACCCATCTATTAAATACCCGTTTAATTGCCGTGAGGGCAAGAATAACATCAAACCCAGCTCTGGGAATATAAACCAGGTGTAATTAATATCTCATACGAGAGCTAAATCCATGACAAACTGAGACGGTATGTGATTGAAGTTCGAATTACGTCTTAAGTTATCTTGATGATAAGTGATTTATTAACGGTTCATTCAAAAGACTTGATATTTTCTACTAAAAATAAGCATTATACCCTATAAATAGCAGCCATAAACACCAGTGATCAAGAAATATATATATATATACATATATGCAGTTATTTCCCCAACATTTGCAAAACGAACTTACTAACCCTGTCTCTCACCTCCACCCACGACTTCATCGCGAACTGTTGCAGCGTGTCAAGCATAGATAAACGGGGTCATAAATTTCACACTCTACGACCGAACTGGACATTTAACACCTTGTGAGCCAACAACAAGAGCAAACAACAGCAGTAAGGACAACAACAACAAAACACATGTTAGACGATTGACAGAGCGGTGTTTAGCAGAAGAATAAATAGTACGCGGTGGAGTGGGGGGAGGAGGTTGTAGGTGATAAAGTGCAGCGTGTTGCCACCAATGACCATTTACTGCCAACAAAAGCATTGAATTTGGTTGTAGTTGTTGTCTTTGTTGCTGCACGACGACGCACAGTGGTGCCGCTTCATACAAGCCGCGGCAAAAAATAGAAGGAATCGAGGTAGGGCTTTGAAATTTGGCACACATCTCTCATATTGCCAAAATAGATGAAAATAAAAAATTTGTTAAAATCCGCCCACAACTACGCCCACCTCCCATATAACATAACCAATAAATATTCAAAAATGATCATATATTATTAATTATTTATTCAACAAGTAATTTTTTAACATCATCGTCCAATTCTAAAGTTTTATTTTTGGGATTTGTTCTGAAACCATTAATAAAAGGAACCGATGAAGCTAAAAGCAAGTGCATTACATCTTGATTAGTAGAAATTCTGTCGCATTTTCTAAAATGATTAAGCCTATATTTCTTGTAATCTTTATTGCGAGCTTCTTGAGCCTCCTCTGATAGCATGCCCAATGGTAAAATAGAGGATGAAACAATTCTTCCATGCATTAAAACTTTATGTACCGTCATTGGCATATAGTAAAATTCATAAAGGCTGACATATAACCTCGCAGTTTTCATGCAATAAATTTCAAATTTTTGAGGATCTATTGCTGCTTGACTATTGATTGTATTTAATATTATTTTAAATCTATGCATCAGGTTTTCGTCAACGCCAACAATATCGGCAGTTTTAGCAGGATTCTCAAAAAATGTTCGTGAGGTATTGCCATCATTTGTCGTACCCAGTCCCTGCTTCACTACATCAACATTTATTCCCAAGGATGACTTCAAATCTGCTTGAATACGTGCTTTTTCATCTGCCTTCAGTTTTTTGGTACGATCGTCAGTTCTCCATTTGCGAAAATGTTTGTTGTAAGCAATATGCAGAATACACTCCATAAACTTAATTATTGCATGCAAGGGAGAAATTCCAAATCTTAGGGAACCTTCGTTTACTGTTCTCCTCAATATATCATCTAAATCATTAAATTCCTTTGGTTTTGCTGTACATATGAAACATACACTAATTGCTGAGGTTTCAGTTACGGTATTAACAACTTTACCATCAAGAGCAAGGCAATGACATATTTCGAAAATTCGGTTTGAAATAATTACTACACTGTTATTTAAATTACGAATTTCGTTTTCAACACGGTTGACTTCCTCAGTAATAACATTGGCTGTTTCAATCAAAAAAACAAACAAAATAACGAAGCAGGCAAAAAAAACAAAGCAACGAATCAAGCAAACAAACAACGCAGTTGCAGTTGCAGTACATTAAAATGCTAATTACTCATGAATTGGCAGCTAATTGCAGCTGATTTTTTTTTCTATCGATTAAGGAGATTTTAAAGTTTATTTTGTGTAAGTGGCTAACCTGCGCGCTCCTGCGCACAATAGTTATATTCTGTTGAAGTTGTGAAATATATGATTTTTTTGGACCATGAAAAAACATCATATTAAAAAAAATCTTTAAAAATAAAGTATACATTTGATGATGTAAATCCCATCTATAACATTGGTTTTAATAAATAAAAACTTTACAATTGATATTTTATGGGTAACTTTTGAGTTTTAACCTTTGCAATATTCATCACATTTTTCTGAGTAACTTTGCCTTGATACTTTGTTGGACTTTGAAGCTCTCCCAACAAAAAACCATTGAATATATCAAGCCCAAGTATTCGGATAATGTTATTTGATTAGTTCTTAGCTTAAATTGAAAAGATGGTACAAATTTGGAATGATAAAAAAAATCCTTTTTTTCCGCTTTGGCACCACTGTGCGACGCACGTATGCGCGTTTGTCACTCGGAGCATATTGCAGCTGGCGTGCGCTGCCATGGCAAACAATCAAAAAACAGCCACAGCAAAGCGGGCAACAACAACAACAATAACAGCCAAAAAGCAAAAACAAAAAAGCTGCGATACCAATAACAACGATAACAGCAGCATTGATGCCAGCAGCTAATGGCAACCGACAGCCGAACCGAGTGTGATCCTTTAAGACCCTTTGTTGCAGCCATTTGCGCAGCATTCAGCACCTACTAAATGCAATTTGAGTTGTCAAGTTGTTGGTGACACCATGACACCAACGAGGGTGGCAGTCGTGCGGCGGTGCATCGACAGTGGCGCATTGCCAATGCTGCTGAGGTGGCGATGTTGCTGCCATTGTTTGATATTGTTGCCACATGGTTGGTCTGTGTGTTGGCGTTATTTGTGAAATTCATGCATTCGAGCGAATATTTGCGGCACGTGCGGGCTTTTGTGGCAAGCAGCACACATGTGTATGTATGTATGTATACTGGCATGCTTGCCAGCTTACCACAGCAATGCTTATACAGATATGCATGTCTTTATATACATATAAGTGTGTTGTCGCAACAAAGTCACTAAAGTGCAACTTTTGCCAGTTTTCGTATTTCTTTAACCTAAACTCAAGCCGAAAAACGCTTGTCAAAAGTCGACAAAAGTCAACGAGTGGCCAACAACAATCAAGTTAAGAGAACATGTGACAACAATAACAATTGTGTTGTGAGCACCAAGGAAAAAGAAAAAAGTGCACACAAATGGTGCACTTATGCTTTGATATGGCAGTCAACATTCAAAGTGTGTGTTAGTTTGTTGCATTTGATTATTTGCATGTACAGTGTGTACGAAAAGTGTTCCTCCGAAATGAAAATATTTTTAATGATTTAAAAATTCATTTTTACTGGGATTAGAAAGATTTGAAAATCAAAAAGAAAAATTATTAATAATATGTAATTTTTAATATATTTTTTTTTGTTTTTGTTTCTTATAAAAGAAAAAAAAAAAATCAATTATTAAAAATTACAAAAAACTACTATATGATAAGACTACCAAGCAAAGTCTTTTAATAATTAAAAAAAAATTATTAAGAGATAGAGTTGCCACCTAAATTTTTTTTAAATAAATATCTATAAGCAAGAAAAGTGATTTAAGCTTAAGTATATTGTAAAAATATTACATTTTGGCGGTTTACTTTTTTATAATTTTTTAAATTTTTGTTTTTGTAAATTAATTAATATGGGCATCCAAGAAAAGCTATGGAAGCAAATGTCACTTTTTCTGTAAAATTTCTTAAAAATTTTAATGTAAATTTTGTATTAATAAGAATGCAAATGTCAAATAGTTATAGGAAACTTACTTTAGTTAAATAAAATTTAATGTGGTTGCGACATTTATTTAATTTAAAAACGAATATTTATCAAAAAATAAAAACAAAATCAATTTGGCTATATTTTTAAGGTTGTCGACGAAAGTATTACAAAATATTTTTTGGTGTTGCCACCTTTGTAATATTTTACATTGAAAAAAATAAAAAAGTCAATAATGAAGTCTCATAAATATCTCACCATATTGATCTTAAAAAAATATAGGTAATTTTTTATCGAAATAAAATATTTAATTAAATTTTGGTTTCAATTTATAATAGCAAATCGATCAGTAAATGCCAGTTTGAGACCTGCCGAGAATATGTTTTTTTCTTTAAATCATTAATTATTATTTTTTTTTAATTAAAAAATTTCCTACAGAATAAAAAAAAATTATTAAAATAAAAATATTTACATATTTTTATTAGGTACTGTATCAATCTTATACACGCCAACTGAGTTGCCATAGTCAACTTGCAATATTTGCATTTTTGTATTTTCGTATACTTTTACGATCGACTGTATGCCATATACTCGTATGTATGAGCATGGACACATTAAACTGCAGTTTTCACAACAAAACGTCTGTCTAAATACTACTAAACTTTGAACGCATGTGGCTTGTGGCAGACACTACGCACCGGCTTGCACTATTAAATTTACTTGTGTGAGAGAGCATGTGTGAGCACATAAATTCCAGCCAAGTACAACGAAACCGCTATTCGCCTGTCCTTCTACCTCACTTTCTCTATCTTTATCACTCTCCCTCTCTCGCTTTGTGCAAAAATTTTCAAACAATTTTTGTGGGCTCTTTAGTGAAATTAGAATGTTAGGCGTAACCACTGTAAAGTGGCCAATGCAGTTGCAATGCAAGGCTACTACACACTCTGAATTGTGTTGTTATAACGGCACTTGTGTGCACCTATAAATATTATGCTTTACTGCAATCATTTATCATATCTCACACTGTGTGTTTGTTTTTGTTTGTGTTGTAACATGACCCGGCGACTTGTCTTCGGTGTAGTCTTCCGCAAAGCCCTCAACCACATACAATCATAGAAACACTTACACGCACCAGTGATCTGCTTTGGTAACTTGTCTGTTCCACTCGACGCAGTTCAACCGAATTTCATGCTGAGTTTTCAGTTACAAGTTGTTGAAATTACTATTTTTTTGTGGATGCACGATGGGAAAAGTTCGTAATCCAAAGCTGAAAACTTTCGAAAACTTTACTTCTATTTCTATGTCTTTGCGCACATTTTTGGCAAGAAAGTAATCTTGAATTGCCACTAAATGGCTGTCGTTGGCTAATTTTGTGGTTTTTGATGGCTGATTTGCATATTTGCAGGTGTATTAGTGTCTTAAGGACTTCATATAAGTAGGGAGATAATATCGTAGCTTTTTAGCTTCAAAGTAAAAGTAGTACAAATTTATACAAGTGGGTAGTCTTGAAGTTTGATTTCCAAAAAATAAAATTTCATAGACTATCAAGCAAAGAAATATATTTAAGCAAATAAATATGTTTGGTCAGGGTATTGCCACATGATTTTATTTTTAATACTTATACATATTGATTCAGTAAAACTTTTCCCAAAGATAACCAGAAAAATTGTTTGAATTCTCCATCATATTAGTTAAATATCAACATATATCCGAAGAAAATTCTCATAGACAATTTTTTTAAGCCGAGGTAATTAAATCTGACTGAATTTATTTGTCTATATACATTTCAGACAGCGCCTTAATTGGGTCAATTCTCAAATTAATTACAAAAATACGTATACTTCCATGGCCATATACACTCCTGGACAGTTTACAAAGATTTAGCATGTGTAAATTGTTCTCAATTTACCATACAATGAAGCAATTAACTAATTATTCCATTAGTATTTAATTAGCAAGAAGTTGGCAAATGAATGATTCAACACTCTGTGCGAGGAGCACTAGTTGACACCTTCTTCTTCTTTCCTTAGCAAACAAAATAATATTAAGGCAGTAGTCTGCTTTACAGGCTTCAAAAAATCGATTTTTTTGTTTTGTTTTAAATCTCTTCCAAAAATATCCAAGAATGTGTCATTAAAATTCCAGAGGCCAATTCGACATATTTGCGAAGCTAGAGCAGTTTTAGTGTCCGAGTGTCGAGCAGGTGCGAATGCTCAGGCATACTTTAAAGCGCGTTTTCTCGTGTTTTCATTTTCACAAGTGTTAGAAAACGGTGCCGGCGATAGCAAAAAGAATATATGTCCGATCAGAAAAACCAAAGTGATCCTGCTTCAGTATTAAATTATCTTCTATTAGAAAAGTTATTAAAAAATTCTTCTAAAAAAGTTGGACAAAAGTATTATTTAAACTACTTGTTTTGCAACTTAAAGTCAATTTGTATACTCTCGCAACAAAAGTTGCTAAAGAGAGTACTATAGTTTTGTTCACAAAACGGTTGTTTGTGTCACCAAGAAATAAAAGAGTTAGATATGGGGTTATATATATATAAATGATCAGGATGACGAGTGGAGTTGAAATCCGGATGTCTGTCCGTCCGTCTGTCCGTGCAAGCGATAACTTGAGTAAAAATTGAGATAACTTAATGAAACTCACATGTTCCTTGGGACCGTGAGAGCGTTGCTTTTGAAAATGGGCAAAATCGGACCATTGCGACGCCCAAAAAATGACGAAAACCAAAAACACATAAAGTGTTATAACTAAGCCATAAAAAAAGTTATAACAGTAAAATTTGGAATAAAGAATCGCACTAGAAAGCGCCATATTTAGATGTAATTTTTTTAGGGAAGTTGGCGTGGCCCCGCCCCAAATCGGTTATTTGTATATATCTCGAAAACCAATGAAGCTATATAAACCAAACTTTCTGCAGCCGATTCTCTTACACACACCACCACACATTATGAAAATAGTTGAAATCGGATAATAACCACGCTCACCTCCCATACAAATGTTGGGTTGAAAATTACTAAAAGTGAGTTAACTCACTAACGAAAAACGTCAGAAACACTAAATTTCACATAAGAAATGGCAGATGGAAGCTGCACTCAGAATTTTTTATAAACTGGAAAGTGGGCGTGGCATCGCCAACTTATAGGTCAAAAACCATATCTCAAGAACTACTCTACAGATTTCAATGAAATTCGGTACATAATATTTTCTTGACACCGTTATAGCATGGATAAAAAATGGGCGAAATCGGTTCACAACCACGACTACTTTCCTTATAAATCAATTTTGAATTCCATCTTATTCCTTCACTTTATAAGATATACATAAGGAACCAATGAAGATAGTGGAATAAAACTTTACACAAATAGCGCATATCATCTCTGGCTTCACTTGTGAAAAAATTGTCGAAAACGGACTATAACTTTTCAAGGCCCCAGATATCGAACATGTTGAACTCAGCGCCTAAGGATAAATTTTAACCGAAAATTTGGGTAAATCTCTCAGATAATTTAATGTAATTCAGCGGAAATTGTTTTCTTCTAATAGTGTTCTGTTCCAAAAATTATTAAAATCGGGTCATAACATCTCCTAGCTCCCATATACCTAATTATAGGTTTTTCAAAAATACGGTGGGCTTATATGTATTGGTTAATATGTGAGATATCTTAGCAAAATTAAGTGAGCGTATAGTCTTCGATATAGTGCACCTTGCTGGTGAAAATGAATGAAATCGGTTCAGGAATTACCTCAGCCCTCTTATACTAATATGACGATTTTCGTTATTCTATTAAACTTTATGCCGAATTTATGGGTAAAATTGCGAGAGTATAAAATGTTCGATTACATCCGAACATAGCCCTTCCTTACTTGTTTTTCTTAAACAAGTGAATTTTTTTTTTCAAACTTCGAAAAAATTTGGATTTTTATAACTTCTTCGGAATTTTTTTTAGTTCATAAAGAAAAGAAACTTATAAAAATTAAAAAAAAAATTGGTGCGACTGTTTCAGATGTATCGCACGACCTCCATCACCGGCTCCAGAAAAATTCTTACAACTTTGAAAAAATTTCAATATTTTTTAATAATAAATATTGTTTTTTAAGCCTGAAATATAGTACACTATCGTCTTAAAATTCCGTTTACGGCAATCATTTCCTTCCCTTTAAAAAAAATTGCTAAAAAAACGTTTTTTTCGGCTTCTAAAGCAGACTAATGCCTGAACCAGAAAAGAACAAAACCTCTGGTATAACCAGTTCATTAAATTATTCTGCGTTAATTTAGACGGAGTTTTTTATTAAAATTTGTAGAAATACTTAATTGACGGATATGAAAAACAAACTCTGTAAGCTAAGTTGAAAACTTGTGAAGACTATAACCAATTGCTTCAGTAAATTTAACGTTTAATTATAAAATAGCGAAATATTTTTTAATTGACTCAATTAAGTCGCAATACTTCGAAAATTATTAAATGTGAAAGATTCTCTTCAGAGAAAATATTGAGAGTTTAGGAATCTTGTATGGAGGAACAACTTAGCATTTCCGCGCCCAAACTACTACCCCAATCCCCCTTAATGAGCATTCTAGAAGAAGAAGAATTTTAGGAAAATATCATAATTTATATAAATCTTCTTAACGAACACACGTAAATACGAAGAAGTGAGTTCAATGTTATTACAGAATTTATTAACATAAATATTTTGAATTATTTGTATACAATGGGGTTCAAATCAATTGATGGAAAATTTGCTGTAAGATATAAATATTTCAAGATGTTAACAATAGCATTGGGGTGTGGTCTAAACGAAAAATATATTTTTGATACTATAATTTTTTATGAAAATCCTCCCTGCACATCCCTGTGATCTACCATTAAATAAAGTCTTCAGATATGTCATTTTTGATAATTTATTTATTTTATTTACAAAAATTCATCTTATCCATAACACTTGTCTGAAGAAAAAATCTTCAATAAACGCGCTTTCTTTACATCAGTCCCACCCTCATGCAATTACTTCATCCAAATATATCAGTGTTTATCTCATAAACATTTTGTCAGTATATCAGCTCGCAAATTAATCAGTTTAATCCAAACAAATGCAACAAATATTTCACCACTGCACAGCAAATTAACTCGTTACAACCGAAGGCACACAATGGCGACCGCCAAAATAGCAAATAAATAAAGATTCCATTCGTATTAAAATGAAATGAATTTCCTTATGGTAATTGAATGGGCTTGGGAAAATATTCAATATTTTTCTTCGCGCTAAATGTATATATTCATGGTATAAGGTATAAATTTATCAGTAGGTTTGTGAAATTAAAATATAAATATTTTAATCTCACAAGTTTTACATTTATGCAATGGAACGATATTCAATTGTGAAATATATGTACGTTGAGACTTCCTCTTCGTTCAATTTGCTATTACTAAAGCAAAATTTACGCGCTGTTTCAGATGGAGGTATCAACATAGCAGTCAAACGAAGTCAAGCTTGGTGTATATAACCACGCTCGCTTCCCATCGGACACGATTTTAAACTACCGTTTTTTATTTCCCTTTACAAGAAATTAATCAACAATCAATGAAGAGAATTGGTAGATAGAAGATATCTTCTATCTTCTTCGAAGCCTCTAGATACCTAATATGAATATAGTATAGTTGATTTTGTCGAGAATGTATCGGCCAAATCAGATTAAATTTAATGAACATCTCTCCCTTAAAATAATATGCTAAATATCTCCTGTCATCAAACAAACAGTCAGCGCATTCGCGTCTTGGCTCCCACGTCACTGTTGACAGTCATGAAGTTGTAGATAATTTCGTCTACCTGGGAACCAGCATTAACAGCAATAACAATGTCAGCCTGGAAATCCAACGCAGAATCATTCTTGCCAACAGGTGCTACTATGGACTAAGTAGGCAATTGAAAAGTAAAGTCCTCTCTCGACGAACAAAAAGCAAACTCTACAAGTCTCTCATCATTCCCGTCCTACTTTACGGTGCAGAAGCGTGGACGATGTCAACATCCGATGAGACGGCACTAGGAGTTTTCGAGAGAAAGGTTTTGCGGAAGATTTATGGTCCCTTAAACATTAGGAACGGCGAATACCGCAGAAGATGGAACGATGAGCTGTATGTGTTATTCGACGACATAGACATAGTCCAGCGAATAAAAAAACAGCGGCTACGGTGGCTAGGTCATGTTGTTCGAATGGATGAAAGTGCTCCAGCTCTGAAAGTATTCGATGCAGTACCCGCTGGCGGAAGCAGAGGAAGAGGGAGACCTCCACTCCGATGGAAGGACCAGGTGGAGAGGGACCTGGCTTTGCTTGGAATAACCAATTGGCGCCAAACTGCCAGAAGGAGGGATGCGTGGCGCGCTGTTTTGGACTCGGCTATAACCGCGTAAGCGGTGGCTACGCCAGTCAGGAAGAAGAATATATGCTGGAAATGGAAAATTTTAATTCAGTGCTTTCTCAAGCTCCTTGTACTATAATGATTTTCATTATTCTTATGGATTTCATCTTATATATCTCGGCAATCTTGCAAGATATCTTAAAAAAATTAAGAGAATATATATTCTACGACAGTTTGGTGCCAATAGCGAATAAAATCGGTCAA
Organism: Zeugodacus tau; assembly: GCA_031772095.1. Taxonomy (NCBI): domain Eukaryota; kingdom Metazoa; phylum Arthropoda; class Insecta; order Diptera; family Tephritidae; genus Zeugodacus; species Zeugodacus tau. The sequence continues at coordinate 23,319,995 of CM062652.1, forward strand.
GGTGTAATCCTAGCTCCCATTAACTCGTACTATATGTAATGGTTGTTCTACATGACTTTATGCTGGAAAAATCACTTAATATGCAAGTTATCTTCATATAATTATGTGCAAATATTTTCTCGAATACATTTTAGTTTAATGCCAATCAGGAAAGGACTCCAAACCAAACATTTAATAATCTTCGGCTTAAATGTTAACTTTGTGTCGAGTATATCATTCATGAGATACTTAATATAGTTTGGTACCACAAATTTATGAAATCGGTTCATAGATTCTCTAAACTCTCATATATCCAATATACTGCTTTGAGTTACATCTGTTTCGTTTTTTTCGAACGTTTCTTTTCTTTTCTTATTACAGTCAACAATTTTTTGGTGTAAATAATCGCATCATTGCCCAATGGATAAACATCAATTCGGCTGTGTCAATAATTACCGTTACAATAAATATAACGCCATTAAAAGGCGCTTGTACCCATTAATACGATACTTTCAGCGCTTGTTTGCTGGACTTTTAGGTTAGAGAAAATAAAGCGAACAAATTTTGTCTGTTTATTTTTTCATTTCACGTCACTTTGTTGTTGATTTCAACAGTTCGAGCGTTTTTTATTGCATCTAATTTTTTTGTAGTTATTCAATTTGTTGTTATTTTATGTTCTTACTTAATTTGTTGTATTTTTTTTTTTAATTTTATTGACTTTTATATTCTTTTAGTTTTGTCGCTTATTTACTATCCCATCTAATTTTAGCTATTCTTGAGCAAATATTTCGTCGACGCGTTGAACGGTATTTTGCTTTCGCTTTTATTTATGCCGTTTGTTTATAAATAAATTTGTAAATTAGTTTCTAAATAAGTCGCTTTTAGGTTATGTTTACTTAGAGCTATTTGTTGTAAATGTTTAATTGTTTTCTCACCTTCTATTCCAGCTTCAAAGGAGTGCGCACGCCCACGTTCCACGAAGAAGCCAATTAACAATTTGAACTGCGTCAAGCAACTGTAAAAGATAGACAAACCGTTAGATATGCTCTTCCGCTCTGCGGAGTTTATGTTCTGCTATTACGTATTAATGACTTTTTTGTGTGAACAATTTGTTAGTTTAAGTGTTACGCCCACGTAAACAACGGATAATATTTACGTTGGTTTCGCACTAACGCACCGATATTTACTTATGGAATGAGTGACAGGTGAGTAAAACCATGCATTTATTTATAAAGAAAAATATGTATTCGCGCATACATTTGGCTTTTGGGAAAAAGTGATAGTTGAAGCGAAATTTTAATAAAAAAGGCATCGCAAATTTTTAAGGTTTTTTTTTAAGAAGAGTTCCAAAATTGGAATTGAAGCTCTTTATGTGGATATTTCTCAGACCCGGCTATTTTCTAAATTTACTAAAAATAAGCTTGGATAGTTTTAGAGTCTATAATTGAGAAACAAATTTTTAGTAGTTATTAAGAGTATTGTGTTTCATTGAATCTCATACTTACTCTCTTAATAGTTTCTAAAAATTTGTTATTTACTTCTAGATTTCAAAACGCTTCCAAAGTTCATATATCCTATTTTAAATCTCGACATTTAGGTAAAATGCTTTAGAAAATCTCTCCGATTAATATTAATTTTTAAATGAGTTCCCTTGAAAAAATGGCACGAGGAAGATATTGAGTTCAAATCCGATATTGTTCCAACACTCACTGCTAGTTGTGACCATTTCGGCGGGTTTTTGTTTTTGATAGCTTCAAAGAAGTTTCCCTGACAACTCTAGGAAAATTCTTGATAAAAATATGAGTCAGATAATCGGATGTTTTGTATAGTTAAGCTTAGAAGAATATATTGTTGTTGCTGCTGTTCTGGTTATGTAATATTTCGATGAATCTATTGTTGTAAACGGAGAAACTGAAATTATAATGGTTCACAAGGCTCCTGCGACGAAAAGCTAGCAACATTGTAACATAACTCTTTCAGAAAGACGTTCAGAACGTTGCTGGTAGAATACGATAATCCTCATCCCAGCCACATCTGCACAGGAGTGCAGTCATTTTTGGTCATAAAATGCAGTTATATGTGGAAAAAATCTGTTACCCAGATTGTCTGTTCTAAGTAACCGGCACTAACCCAACTTTTCATACATACGGTCAATTGTTTGCCACTCTGATGGTCTTCTGGATCTTTTTGGGATCGTTTTAGTTGGATACAACACCAAAAAAAATCCAATAAATACTTAGGTCTAGAGAAATATTCTTTATTTCGAAATATCTTCATATATTTATTTGAAGTTTCTTTAATTTTCTTTTATATTATATTCAAAAAATTAACCTAAATACAGTACCAGGAATGTTCAAAAAATAACGGGAATTTTCTTTATGTGAAAAATATATTTATTCATTCGTGTACATTAATGTTGTCCCAATTCAATATTATGCACTTATGCCAACTCTTCTTGCAATATTGATAGTATTTTTAAGATAGCCCTTTAAAATTCCCGTTATTTTTTGAACACACCACGTATACGAGTATATACTCAGTTAATGGATTGAGATTATGAAAAATTTTTCAAAGAGAGAGTTCTGCGTACAAATTTTATCGTACAATTTTATTTGACCCTTTCCATTGTAACTGCATTCAACACCAAAAATCATTTACTCAACTTCATAAAAAGCAATCACTCACTGAGGCTAGACTGACAAGCACTTACATTCACTACAATTTACAAATACTGCTGTTTATTTGTTAAAAATGGAGCTAAATAAAAATAAAAATCCGAATGGCCATGACGCTATACACGCTCTTCTCTAACGAGCTTTTTTCGAGTTCAATGAGCTTGCTGCGATTTTCATGGTCCACACAATGATTTTTGTGTGCCATTTAAGAAAAGTTTATTTGCTGCATTTTACATGTAAACAAGCGCCGTAAAAATATGACCCTAAACTTTTACATTCATTTTTCACTTTGCCATATTTGTATTTATATTTTCACTTATGTATATTTAAATGTGTATGTGTGGGGATGTGTGTTAGTACAGTACCCGCCTGTGCGCTTATTGACTTTCGCACTTTTAGTTTATGAAGTCATAAAGATTTTTAGTATCGACTGCTGTTTATAATACAGTCCCTTCTCCGCTCTCTCCGCTTTATGCATGAAGTGATTTTACGCGCAATCATCATCAGTTCCCCACTCCCTGCTTCTCCTGCAAGTCAGTGGCTTTTGTTGCGCTCCTGCCACTTTTTCAAGTAAATTGTCCTGGCGACAGGATTCGACTTACTCTCACGCTATTATCATTAATTTTATATTTATGCGCTTGCTTGACGACACGCTGAGCGATGACTGCGCGTCAGTGTAGTGGACATAAAATTGAAATGTTTGCTTGCTAACACTTGCACCTACGCACGGGCGGACATACATATATAATAAAGATGTAGGTGGAGTAAGTCAATTCATCAGCGTTTCATCAATTCGAACAGCAAAAGTCAGTCAAACTTCGACATCTGAACACTCATATACTAACAAATGCGTATAAAAATATAAATTCCTAGAGTTGTTGTTTCTCTCGTTTGTCACGTTTCAATTAATATTTATGGCCTTGAGCATATCGAAGTAGCCAAAGCAATTAGAAACTGCTAATATTACAGAATAATTTTTGTGATAACCAATTTGCGAAATTGCGCACTAATTTACCAAATGACCAAAAAGTTTTTCGTCCCCCGCAGACACAGTGTTGTTGCTGCCTGGACACGCAGGTGGACGGCCAATTTCAACAAGTAATCGCATTGTTTGGCAAATTACTGAATTTGCTGTGTGTCTGGATGGTTTAAGTCGCATTCAATTTGGTCAATTATAATTTATTAACAATTTTCGTAAATGGAGGGGAGGCAGAGATTGTCAAAGACTTCTTCGACAAATATACAAACACTAATTAGTTCATATTGTTTGTTGGTTGAAAGGTTGAGGTTCAGCACACTTGACAACGAGTACTCTCAAGTCAAAATTACAGAGTTGCAATGAAACTCGGTGAAAAATAGATACCAGCTAAAGATGTAATAACTTCACTATTAAGCTCGACCACCGAGCAACGTTAGGGAACCCAGAGTCAAATGAGAATACTTGAAGCAGCCTTAAAATATTATATTTGGACGAAATAGGCTGGACACTATTATTTCAAAACAATTAGAGAGTAGTGAATCTAATAAACCATAAAGGCAGTTTAAATAGATTGACAGAACTACGTTATAAGCCATACAAAATAATGGGCCTAATCATTGAATCCGCTGCGAATTTGATTCCGATAAGATAAAGATTTTCGATCGAAAATTGTCATGCAATCATTGATACCGTCGATAAACTGCTTTACCACAAATTGAGAACTTAAAACTGTTTTATCGACTTTCATCGATAAATGCAACAAATTTGATAAATTAAATTACCTGTGCTTTTCGCTTCGTCCAAAAATAATTAAAACTGACCGCCTCATCGAGGAACTTAAATTTAAATGAAGGGCTCAACGCCTGTTTTAGATATGAGATGTACCATTATGCTATTTTTTATTAAATACAAACCCAAAACGTATTTCATTCGCCAGAGGCTTTTTGAAAGAATTCTTTCGGTATTCCGGGGGCTTTTAAACGTTTTAAATCTATTTTTATTAGTCTGTTTGTTTTGTCTATGTCTCTTGTCTCTAAAATACCCATTTAAAATATTATTTCCGCAACTCACTCATAAACGGATAGATTTCGACCGATTTCGATTTTGCGGATTCAATGATTTCGTAATTAGCGACATCTATTAGCCGCGTAATACATTTTTTCGAATCGGTAAGTGGGTACGACGTGATCGTAAATTTTATTTTCGATACAGTTTCAATGATTTCGGGTTCAATAATTAGGCCCTATAAAACTGCTATAAAATCGATAATAACGGTTTTCAAAAGAAGTAAAAATTTTCTATTAATGAGAGGTCGATAAGAATACAAGAAACATCATCAATCATCTTTCCTACGAACCATTTCATATAAATTCAGAAAATTCACCTCTTCGACAGATCAAAACGTATGTCAGATGGTTGAGTGAGAGTTTCCTTTCGTACCAGAATTAAACTTAGAACTCGAAAGTATTTGCTTTTCAATATGGAAAGTTTATCGGGAGCAGAGGTATTAATAAGATACTTCTCTCGTCCCTTTCGAAGAGAGAAATCTTCAACAAATATATTACGTTGATAGCAAATACAGACTTAAGAATTCGTAAGCATTTATTTCAAGTCTAAATAGTTTTGAATCCCAAAGATAACGTATTTATGATATCGATAGCCTAATATATAAAGACGTTTTCGCCGTTTAATACATTTAAAATATCTGCTGAATTATTGCACAAAAACAAGAACAATAGAAGATGGTGGTTTATTAGCATTTCAGAGCTCATTAAAATCGTCTCAAAGTGACAGAGACTAGCATAGGAGACTTTTTTTGAACTAGTAGAACTTCTTGAAAAATATCTTCCTCCATCAAATAATAAAGGTATATAAAGAGATATTTAATTGCCATTATGATTATATGTATAGAAAATAAACGTATATTGTACTCAGGAAACTATTCACAATATTTTCTAAAACCCATCACAGCTCTCTTTTCATTTAAAAAATGCATTTATAATGATAAACGGAAATAAAGAAACAGGGCCGAAGTTCTAAGTAGTTAAAATATGATGTCTCTGAATGATCCTGCACTCAAACAAATCTAAATATACAATAGAGAAGAGGAAGCACATAACAATTAGATGGATCATAATCAGAATGGCTAGAACTCAAAAAATTAGATATGCGCCTAAAACCATGCCATCAAGTTTTATATCTGTCCAATTGGTAAAGAACTGATCAGACATAAAAGCAGGAGTGAACTATGCACTTTCTCACATCGAAAACAATTTCGCAATAGATGTCCTTAACTTTGTTTGTTTAGCCAATGAGGTCGGTACCTCAACTTTCTACTCAAGATCCTGCAACACATTCAAGATTATCTTAAAATAACTGCCTAAGTTTTAAGGACCATGGAACATCATCATTATTAGGCAGACTACCAAATTAACTCACAGTTCCCCATTTATCAATACAATAGAAGAATAGTGAATATTTCGAACAATAATAATCAAATATATTTATAATAACACATCTGCCCGCTCTCCAAAAAATAATATGATTGACAAATGTAAATAAAATTCAATACTAGTCTCAAGGCTAAAAAAACACACTTATTTGTTTTCGAATTTCTGTCATTTTGATAGCCATTACCAAACAATAAACTGACTTCGTAATTTAGCCAAAGTCAACAAAAACAAAGTCATTTAAGAGTTTTTATAACGCAAAAAAGGGACGACATAACTATTTTATTGCCGTTACACATATGCAGATTTATAATAAATAAAATATGCCGATGTTTTACAAGTTAAATGACAGTCATAGAAGAAAGATGGAGTAGAATGAGAAACCAAAAAACAACTGCCTTCACAGCCGATGTTGCGCTGATCCATATCAGAGCAATAAAAGTGTTTAGACTGACAGACCAAAGAAAATATACATATATAAACAGCAATAAATTGGCTTAACAAAAGAGTGAAAAGGATGCCGACTCGCTGCTGCTGTGTGGCAAGATAGCTATCTATGCAAATAACATGCGCGCTATTTTCAATCAAAATAAACAACAAAGTAGATATAAAAGAGGAGTCAGGACACCCACTCAATTTTATGGAGACTTTAAATTGGCCTGCTAGCGTTAGCAGAAATATGTATACATATTTATATTTTATTACCCATTATGAGAGTATGAGCGCTTAGCTAATATTATTAGGCACATTGCGACAATGTGGCACTGTCACTGGCATATAAGAATAACCTCAATCTTATATTTATCATCTCATATGCGAAGCAGCAGTAGCAAATAACGCCAACACGGCTAATAATAATACTTTGCTACCAAGGACTAAAAATAATATAATACACCGAGGTTAGTTGGAAATCACACGGGAGGCGGGAGATTTAAGATAGCAGCTGAAAGAGAGGGGCTGCAGCTAGTTGTGTGCGCCGCTGTAAATTATTAAAGATGAAATGAAAGGTGACAGGTGTTGCTAAAAATAGACCAGAGACTTTATAGGATCAGAAGAAAAATACAAGCTTTTTAATAAGTAGTATGTAACTAAGAACCGTCTTTTAATTGTTCTCTTCAGAGTAGTAGTAAAAAATCTACTATAGCTTGTTTAGACTATCTTTTATTTTTCATAGTTATGCTATCCGGGAATATATAAACCCTTTGAAATTCCGGCAATTTTTAAAGGTATTTTTTTAAAGGTTTTTTTTTTGCATAAATTACACTTGCACTATACTACCTACTTGTCTACTAATTTGTACAGCTTTTACCAGAAAATTAACTACCAATGCTTTATCGAAGCCTAGCTTCAAGTAGAGCTACTAACTTTATGCTATAAAAACCACCAAAGTAGTGTTTATTCTAATTGTACCCTGAACAGGGTATATTAAGTTTGTCACGAAGTTTGTAACACCCAGAAGGAAGCGTCGGAGGCCCTATAAAGTATATATATAAATGATCAGTATGTTGAACTGAGTCGATTTAGCCATGTCCGTCCGTCTGACTGTCTGTATATATACGAACTTGTCCTTCAGTGTTTAAGATACGTATCGTTTTGAAATTTTGCAGATGTTATTTTCTCCTCAAGAAGCTGCTCATTTGTCGGAACTGCCGATATCGGTTCACTATAGCATATAGCTGCCATACAAACCGAACGATCGGAATCAATGGCTTGTATGGAAAATTTTCGCATTTGACGTGGTATCTTCAAGAAATTTGACATGGATTACTGCTTAAGGTAATAATATAATCTCCGAAGAAATTGTTCAGATCGGTTAACTTATAACCTTAATGATTCTAGCAAACAACCCGGCTAAAAAGAATTAGTAAAATGTTTTCTTTTTTTTTACTTACTTTTTCTTACGTCTTTAGATTTGCTTAAACACATAGTTACTAAAAGAAATGCACCTGTGAAGGGTATATTACCTTCAGTACAGTACAGTACGAAATAAACGTTTTTTCTTGTTTTTTATTAAGGTTTCGATATAAAAAATTGAATATATTATATAATCATTCTACTTTTCAACCCACTGAATTATATGTCCTTTAAGGCTGAGTATTTCATATGCTTTAATCGTAAGCGGCTCATCGTTCTGCCGCTCGTCGCTTTGCCTTTCATTGCGTGACCGAGGCCTAAGTCATGAAAATGAATATCAGCTATCGTAAAATGTAAGATTATAATTTTTAAGCTCATTTCAATTAAACTGGGGAAGTTATAGAAGTGTTAACAGCTAACAGCCTGTAAGCCCAGATGTTAAACTTGATAAGAATATTCTTTCTTAATCTGTCCGGCTAAAAAATCTAAAAAAAATGTAAGCATTTACTTGAAAATAAAATGCCCGCAATCCTCTCTCTCTCATTTACCTTTGTTTTACAACAATGACCGTTGTCTGTTGACATAATCAACAAGTGTTCCAACTAAAAGTAAATATAACCGCTTTGTTTTCTGCTTTTCATTGCCTTTTCTACATATTTTCATATATTGTAAGTTTTACTGGACATATAATGTAACATAAATTAGTGATAGTGCCCATTTCCTATGAACACCATTCCTAAGAAAACTCTAACTTCGACGTTCGAAACGTCGGCTTATTGTGAAGTTTATAACACCATCGAATCGAGACGAGTGGACATCAGAAAAGAGTTTTTTGGCTAATAGAAAAGCTGTTGTTATTTATTACGAATTTGGGAAATACAAAAGATAATATGTTCAGAAATTGTCAAGTTTATCCTTATCAAAGAAAAAATAAGGATCATTAAGCTTCCTAGATATATGATTTTATATGAAAAGAGACTGACTTGGTTATTCCAGTCTACGATTTTTAGAAACTCCATTTTTTTACATAAATAAAGTTATGAAAATGAAATACGCGTGACCCCGCCCCCAAATAGGTTTTTGTATATAACTCGCAAACCAATAAAGCTATATAAACCAAACTTTCTGTAATCGTTTATTTTAGCTATTTCCTTATACAGTCCAATAATGAAAGAAATCGGATAATAACCACGCCCACCTCCCATACAAAGGTTAGGTTGAAAATTACTAAAAGTTCGTTAACTCACTAACGAAAAACGTCAGAAACACCAAATTTTACATAAGAAATGGCAGAGGGAAGCTGCACTGAGATTTTTTTACAAAATGGCGTCGCCCACTTATGGGTCAAAAACCATATCTCAAGAACTATTCGATCGATTTCAATGAAATTCGGTATATAACACTTTCTTGACACCCTGATGACACGGGTGGAATATGGTCGAAATCGGTTCACAACTACGTCTACTTCCCATATAACTCAATTTGGAATTCTTTGATTCGTTCACTTTATAATACATATATAGTGCCTAACGGTAATTTTTCACCGAAAATATAGGTAAATCCCTTAGATATTTTTATGTAATTCATTCCATCTGAATTTTTTTCTTATAACAGTTTCTCTCTGTACCGGAAATGGTAAAAATCGGGTCATAACTTCCCCAGATCCCATATACCTAATTATAAGTAATATTAAATTAAGGGAGCGTATAGTCTTCGATACATTGTATCATGGTGGTGAAAACAAGTGAAATCGGTTTAGGAATTACCTCAGTCCCCATATACTATTTATGATGATTTTCGTTATTCTATTGAACTTTATACCGAATATATGGATCGAATTGTGTTGTCTTTATAAAATTACATCAATAAATTGTGAGAGTATAAAATGTTCGGTTACACCCGAACTTCCTTACTTGATTTTTTTGGGAAAATTGGCGTGGGCGCGCCCATTTATGTTTTCAAGAACCACTCGACCAATTCCGAAATTCGAGTTATAATATTTTTGTGCCATCCCAATACAACAGTTTGAAAATGGGCGAAATCGGTTTACAACCTTTACACCCCATTTTTGAAGTCCATCTGATACAAATACTGCATCTAGATTATGGCATCGCCGGTGTAAAAATCGTCTAAATCGGACTATAACCTTTCAAGGCCCCCGATACAAAACATGAGGACATCAGTGCTTTTGGCTAATTTGTAAAATCCCTTGTTATTCACTTTTTTTTTGCTAAATATCTGATAATAATAAAATTTTATTCAGAATCTGATTGAAACCACGCCTTTTTCATCAATATATTAATATCTCTGTTAATGAAAAAGTACAGAACCGAAAATAACAAAATTATTATAACTTGTTCCTAGCGAGAGTCTCTAGAAACATCCTCATCTCTCAAGGATTTATTGAAAAAAATAATTCCGAAGACCTGTACCAAAATCTCAAAATGAAATTTTTTTATACTTCAAAAGAGCTTTTTTCTTATTCCTAGAATAAATTTTAATACCACAAATTTTTTGTGAGCTCTAGACTCGGCTAAAGCTCTAAGTTATCAAACTGACTCAAGTCTCAAATATATATGTATATTTATTTTGCCATACCAAAAAAATCAAAATATTTTCACAATGCTCCAAATTCATTTCGAAACTATAGAAGAAGTTCAATTTACGAAATAGATCACTACCTATACAAATAAACACCGAAACCGGAAGTAATTTATACTATTGACTAACTGTAAAAACCGAAAATCAAATGCTTATTTGACGCCAATTACCTCATCTATTCATTACAGAAATACAATTACTTTATGCAATTACTGTTTATACTCATGTTTATATAATCGAAACTTTTTATGCCTCCATGTCCACAAAATACCACTTTTAATTAGCTCACAACAATTTTTTTCCGTTTTGTATATTTTTTTTTACTTTCCAATTGTAATTTTTTCCCTTCCGGGCGATTTATTGCTCCGTCCGCGCATAAATTCGCTCACACCGTATTATTTCATTGTTATTTATTTACTTGCCGCGCTGCCAGTGTTGCCGCCTGTGGTTGTGTCTAGCAGCTTTGGTCGATTATGTGAATCGATATGTGTGCAAGAACAACAACAACAACGACTAGAGAGCCAATCAGCTAAATTGTAACTAAATAAACTTGAAAAATCAACAGATGTTTTTCGGTTGAGTTCATTGATATTCGATTCTTTTGAAATTGTTGCCGCATTTTCTGCTTTTTGTATTTCATACTCGTTTATTTGGCGCGTTGTTATTGTTTATTTTGTTGCGAATAGTTTCCTCATAGCTTTTTTCATAGTTTTGTTTGCGGCAATTTCATTCTGAAGGTTGCACATGTTGAGTTCTCGGTTGTATTTCTTTTGCTCAGTTTTCATAGTCAACATAATTCGATATCGTCTACTGAAATATCTACCGGATATTTTGCCTCTGCCAGACTGTGTGCTTAAAACGAAGGTAAACACACAAATAATTATATTTGCATTAATTTGTTTGCATTTCATTGCACGAGTCTGAAAATAAATTTGAGCTAAAAATAGTGTGTCCCAAATTTGGTTGCAATTTTTTTCTTTTTATTAGATAAGCTTTGCTACTTTTATTGCATAATATTATGGTGAAGACATATGTATGACATTTCCAAAATTGTAGACCTAGCTGAAATGTACTTTATTTAGGAGTTTTAATTAAACCCAGAAGTATTATATTGAACTAGTGTTTTCATAAAATAAAAAAAAAAACAAGTAAGGAAGGGCTAAGTTCGGGTGTAACCGAACATTTTATACTCTCGCAATTTATTTATTTAACTTAATTAATATTATATAATACACAATTTGACCCACATATTCGTCATATATATTGTATAAAGTCCATTGAAAGTTGGAAACCATAATATTAGGTTAGAAGCACCGAGGTCCTCGTGTTCGATATATGGGGCCTTAAAAACCTATGGCCCGATTTCGGCGATTTTTAGAATGGGGCTGCCCCACTACAAACATAGTATTTGTGCGAAGTTCTGCACCAATATCTTCACTAGTGCTTACTTTATATATTGTAATGTAAACGATTCAGATCGTCTTCAAAGTTCTGGTATATAGGAAGTAGGCGTGGTTGTGAAGCGATTTGGCCTATTTTCACAGCATATCATTAGGATGTAAGGAAACTATTACAAACCAAGTTTCATTGAAATCGGTCGAGTAGTTCCTGAGATATGGTTTTTGACCCATAAGTGGGCGACGCCACGCCCATTTTCCATTTTGTAAAAAAAGTGCAGTGCAGCTTCCATCTGCCATTCCTTATGTGAAATTTAGTGTTTCTGACGTTTTTTGTTAGTGAGTTAACCCACTTTTAGTAATTTTCAGCTTAACCTTTGTATGGGAGGTGGGCGTGGTTATTATCCGATTCATTTCATTTTTGGACTGTATTAGGAAATGGCTAAAAAAACGACTGCAGAAAGTTTGGTTTATATAGCTCTATTGGTTTGCGAGATATGCACAAAAAACTTAGTAGGGGGCGGGGCCACGCCCACTTCCCCAAAAAAATTACATCCACATATGCCCCCTCATAGTGCGATCCTTCATACCAAATTTTATTTCCATAGCTTTATTTATGGCTTAGTTATGGCACTTTATGTGTTTTCGGTTTTCGCCATTTTGTGGGCGTGGCAGTGGTCCGATTTTGCTCATTTTCGAAAGCAACCTTCCTATGGTGCCAAGAAATAAGTGTGCCAAGTTTCATCAAGATATCTTAATTTTTACTCAAGTTACAGCTTGCACAGACGGTCAAAAACCATATCTCAGGAACTACTCGACCGATTTCAAATAAATTTGGTTTGTAATAGTTTCCTTACATCCCAATGATAAAATGTTCGGTTACACCCGAACTTAGCCCTTCCTTACTTGTTTATGTTTTAAAATGCATTTAATATTATAAGACAGACAGACATTCGGATTTGAACTCCACTCTTCACCCTGATTACTTTGGTATATATAACCCTATATCTAACTCGTTTAGTTTTGGGTGTTACAAACAACCGTTATGTGAACAAAACTATAATACTCTCTTTTGCAACATTTGTTGCGAGAGTAAAAAAATTCATTCATTTATTTGCTTCAATAAAACATATGGATTTACATGAAAAACATATTTACAATTTTGCAATATATTTTCTGACCATTTTTGTACGACAATTCAAAAAGTCTGACACCTGATTCATTTTTAAACCAGTGGATCAAGTAGGAGAGTTTATTTACTAAAAAGACGCGATAAACAAGAGAGTAAGTGTTTTTGCAACATCGTAAAAAACGCTGCTTGCTTCGTTTCGAAATTTTTATCACACTCTCTGAAAAGTAAATTAAAAAATTTACTTTTTCGAGGTGCATGTGTAATCTTAAAGGTGATTAACTTTTCCGCGATTATTTACTTTCTGAGAATTTACTTTTCGAGAGTATACTGTATTATAATTGGTCTCACACAGTTACATACATAGGTAGGGTATTTTCATAGAGATATATCGTATAATATCCTAGAGAGATGGCTGACAAACCAGCTGTCAAAGTTTGATATTACGGCAAAGTAGTACTGATAAACCAAAAAACAATGGCCTATTTGTAACCTATTAACGAAATCAGGTACACGTTAACTGAAAAAGTGATGCCGAATTTTATTCACAAGAATTAAAAGCAATAATATTATGTCAAACATTTTGGTTCAAAACATAATTATCATAATTGTTTTAGTGGAACTCGAACTTGGACACCTTATAAGTGTACTGATTTTCGATAACTCATTCCAACTCCCAACTTATAGATAGATAAGATATGGAGGAAAACACCGCGATCAGTGGGCTCATTCCGTCAAAGCACGATTTGCAGTTCACTATGTAGTTTAAAGATATTTAGGTATACTTTTAGAAGTAATTACTTGTAGGATATCGGCACTAATTGTTGTTTTTGTAATATTCTAAAAAGTACCCTAATAAATTTATGGACTTTTTCTGAGATGGCAACCTTGACTGGATATAAATTTGCTCAAGTACCTTTTCTATAGTCATTCTTGTGTTAGTCAAATAAATTTACTCCTCCTGAAAATTGATTAGATTTATGTTCTAATGTCTTCATGTTGGGGATTTTGTGAATACATTTTATTATTCATAATTCCTCAATCTTCTTCTGAATATATGTCCATATTAGTAAAATATAGAGACTGATATGCATATATGTATATGGGCGATGAAATGAATGGGACTCAGCATTCGATATTGAGGAGCTATGCAAAGATAATGACAGATTTCCACATTTTCGCATCAGGGTTGCCACGTGTCAAGATAATTATTTCATTATTTGTCTTAAGTTGTGTTTCAATAATTTCTTTTATAATTATTAACTGTGAAGTGAAAGTAGCTGGTGCGATTAAAAATATATTCTATGTGAAGTGGGCGTGGCTGCATTAAATCATAAATAGAAATAATGAGAAAGGTTTGAAACAAATCACTTCCAAAAAGTGAAAATAGGCCGCGAGAAACCAATTTTTTCGAAGCCCCATATATTTTACTCCCATATTCAAAAATACTTAGAAACTATGAAATTTATAATTGCAAAACATTGCTTTCGGAACACCCTGTATATATTTTCTGTCACAACGTTGAACACATCTTACAGTTGCATAAATCATAAATCTTAAATAAATCAACGTTTAGAATTTCCTTGGCACTTAGAAGAGACCTTGACAGCGACAACTTAAACATATCGACTGCAGCGCAGCAATGCTGTAGAAAACACCAAAGAAGATTTGCACAGATGTCTAACAGCTTATTTGACTTGATATTAGATGACACTTGAGATACACGTATGCCCGTGTATTAATGTGTGTGAAGGAAGGATATAACACCGTTGAGAGCTCTGTTTTCACCGCAACCGTAGCTGCTTTGGCACCGCCAACTTATTTTGCAATTCAAGATTACTTTTGCGCCAGCAGTCAGTGTTGCATATATAACGGTAAATTTGTGTGTGTGTGTGTGTGTGTCTTACCGAAGGTGTAGCTAATGTGTGCTTGACCGATTTGGAAAATATGACATCTTCTCGCATGCATCTCATCTCCGCTGTGCTCTCCCGCCTGTTTCACCGCTACATGCTAGCATATGTTTGTATGTAGGGGCTTCTTATAATAAGCTTGTCTGTTTCTTCAACCGTTTTCTTTCACTGTCGCTTGAAGCCACTTCAACTGACTTTTCCAAAAGAAAAGTGCAAAAACAAAAAGGAATTTTGATACAAAATGTGAGATATAAATTTATGGAGAGGGAAAAGTTTACCGTTTCACCGTTTCTGTTGGCGACGCAGCCACACACAAGACATGTTGTACTATCAAGCTTATTTGCTGGCGGAAATATATTTCTTGTTAAGTTTTTGTTTTTTTTTTCTTTTTTGATATATCTGCTTCTACTTGCATTGCTACTTTAGTGGCACTTGTATGCCAACTGCTGCTGCTACTTGGTCACCCTGTAAGGAATTTAATGAGTTTTTCACTTGTTCATACTTCTCGCAATATTTTACACCTCATGATGGAGGAAATATTTATTATTTTTAAAGACTTAATTATTGCCTTGTTTGAAGCGAAAATAGTTTGCTGATTTTCTATTAGAACTGAGAAATATTTCAGGAGATAAAAAGGCAGCTAGCTTATCAAATGGTATTGAAATTAATACAATTTTCCCACTAATAGTAGTACGAATCTTTCGGAAAAAAGTTTTACTGCTGTTAAGTTTCTTTTTTCAGTGATTTCTGTATTTTTATAGCTATATATTTCTTTCTCACTCTCTCGCTATTACTCTCTCTATCTCTCTTCCCCCTCTCTTCCTATCTCTCTATCTCCCTCTCTTTTTGTCGTCTATATATGTATATCGATATAGACCTCACCTTAATATACCACTGGATTCAGTTTCTTCAATATCTGAGGGCCTAGATCCCTGAGATTATTATTATGATTATATTGTATATGCTTCCATATCGAATATCAGACACAATGTTCTGTCAATCGTTCAAGATAGTTCCCCTTAAAATTCAATTCTGGTTAATAAAATATTTAACCACGATTTTGGTTCGTCCCATTGAAATAATTTAAAGTATCCAGGCGAAGATTCAGCGTCCTTTATGAGATATCCCTGCGAGCTTATTTCAAATCTACATTCAATTGCAAAGATCTTCAATGTATAGTTTTATATGATAGAGAATGGAGGCTCTTTGACCATCATTTAACCATAACATCATGTTCTTCCATTTCGCCCATTTTTGATTATTGGATCCGCAGTTTTTGAGGTTACTTATTAGATCTCCAGTATATTGTGCAGCAAAAAATTATTGGATGTAACCAATAAGATGTAATTGGGATTAGTCTGATTGATCCAATCATAATTGTTTTGAAACAAACATAATTTTTCGGATCTGGTAAAGCTTTCAAATTTATTAATTTAAGAAAACCGAAGCCATTTTTGTTTATCATTGATCATTTCTATCCCAAAAGACTAACTGAAATATAAATTGCCGCGTCTACATGGAAAATGATTTATGAAAATGTTCAAATTCGGATTCGAAAATTCTGCAACTTGAATATCTTATGAGTTTTAATATAACTTGTCAATTCAATTAAAAATAATAAGATCTGTACGAGATAATAATCTTCGTTAGGAACTTACATATTAAATGAGGCATTGTCATAGTATAGCTGGTATTCAGGGTCCAACTCATTTTATGTGCTGGTAACAGTTTCACAGTCGTTAGAAAGCTTGTCGATACGTATAGGATGATTAAACATTAAAGGAAGGCGTCATAAACCCCGTATTTTCATTTCCATTTCTCATTCCCAATAAATAAAGCTTGTTCCTGGAATTCTAGATTTTTCTCACAGCTCAATCAGATCTCCTTTATTACTGCTCTAGTGGATAAACCCGAATATGTGTGCCCTCTAAGTCTAACATCTCAACAACATTTCCTTTTTTTTTGGAAAACGTTATGTGCCCTTTTTATAATACCCACCAAGGGTTAGTTCAAACAATCGGGCAAAATTCTCCAAAAGTTAGTATCTCTACTACTCTAGTGTCTCCACTTATTGTTTTTGACATTAGGTATTGGTCTTTTTTTTATATAAAAACGGTTACAAATGTAGATGGCCCTCAGCCGCACATTTCTTGGAATTCAAAAAGAAAAGCCAAATTTCAAGCAAATGTCGAGAATTCGGCTTAAAAAGTGACTTTTTCAGTTGAGAATAAGTTTGCGATGCAAACAGATCTCTAAAAATATTTTGTGGGGTTAATGTTGACACAAATGTCCAAGATCGATATAAAAAAATCCATTTAATCGACCAGTGCTTGACCCTAGAGACATCTATTGGAAAACGGCGGAAGCAAAGTTGTAGACCTAATATAACTACATATATCTCTTCTAAGATCGATTTCTCATAGATATATGCCAAGAAATTTCCTGATTAATTCCAAGATATCACTCGAATCCCAAAAAAAAACGTTAAGATACCATATAGTTTTCTAAACGTAACCAACAAATATTCCTGTTACCCTCTACAATCAGCATATACTATATTTAATAATGATATATATTTATCATCCATACACTTGTACCGTTATTTCTATGTCTGTTCGCCGGCACCTCCACCACAAGATGCAGCGGCCAACAAGCTAACTTAAATGAAACAGGTGCACAAAGCAGCTGCCAGTCACACTACAACGTCACACACACTCGCATACACGCACACGCACGCATACAAATGCAATATTGTACTATTATTTTTATAGTATTCTATATGTAAGGACACACATTTATAAATTAAGACTTGAGCGTGGAATCTGTTATTGCGAAGTGGCAAAGCTGCTATGAACGGTGTGAATGGCGTGTGTACAGTGTGGAAATAAAAACAAAAAAGCAAAGCAGAAAAAAGAAGAATGTGAAATAAAAACAGAAGGACGCTTATGAGCTGCGAAACTCATAATGGTGTTTGCTCTGGCTGATATTATTGCAATGTTGTACCGTTATGCTGTGTGTGTGTGCGCGCTCGCAGCTTTCACACAAAGTCATTGCATAGAAAGTTTTTATAACTGCCCGTATGTATGTATGTCTGTTTGTATCTGCGCGTGTTGGTTGGTGTTGACGATAATATAGAGATTGCTGTATTAGTATTATACGGCGGTGTATTACAAGCGCAATTGAATTGGGGGATATTTTACGGTTGCACATAACTATTTATATGTTTCAGGCATTCTACTTGCAGATATAGAAGGTATACTAATAATAATAATAATCATAGTGAAAATAAATGTAATGTGTCGCTTACGACTTTATTGGATATTGCACCAGCTTTGCTGTACGCTAAAGGTCCAGCAAGTTCGAAGACACTTTCGAATAAATAATAGATTATTATAAGAAACTATTACAATCTCAGTAGTAAACCCGAAAGTTAGGTGCCTTCTTTGTGAGTTGAGACCCTGTTCCTAGTCCCTTAAATGATCTCTGCTTCAGAGCTCAAATTCGTCAAAATTATCAATCAAACTTTCGAGAAGAACCTGTTAAGGGGGGGGTAAGGTTTGACAACTTTTTTTTTCTTCATTTTTTTTATATTTTTTTTCTGAACCATCCACATCTCAAGAATATTGTGTGAAAGTTTTAGGTCATTCGGAGAAAAACTAACGAAGTTACAGCAGGTTGAATAAGGGTACCTCCAGCTACCTGCGCTGAGTGTACAAAACTTTGAATCGATTTTCCCAAATATGTAATTTTTAAAGTCGGTGACCAGCCTACAGAAAAAACTACTGCATCGATCGTTTTGAAATTTTGAACAAATATTCTACATGTATATAGCTCTCGAATGACGTCGAGTTTTTCCAAACATTTTAATTACTAACAATTTTACAATAACAAATAGGTCGATTTTTTCGTCTAAAATCGTCATTTTGGCTTGAAAATGGTACCAAAAATTGAAAAATTGAAAAATTAAAAAAAACTCGACGTCAGTTGAAAGATAAACTAATAAACTAAAGACAGCATTTTGATTTTTTGGTTTCGGATGATCCAGTGATGCTGTAGGCTGGTCACCGCACAACAACTTTTTTTCGAGGTGCCTGCAGAGATCGACGATAAATCCGTTATTCCTCACTATTTTTCGATAAAACTTTTTTTAAGTATCCTTCAAATGTTGTACTTTCCTATAATAATAAGTAAAATAAACCTACAGCAATAATTTTTTCTAAAAAAATTCATGAAAAAAGGTCTTTTTTCGACGAAACAAACCTTACCCCCCCCTTAAATTACGAAACTAAAAACAGTCAAAGACAAATCTCCCTTCCACCTTTTTGTCTTTTGAATTTAGCGGCTATCTATAAAGCGCTACAGAGCTCGTATCTGGCAATACTATATATCTTTGAAAGGTCTTGACATAACCTACAAAACTACGCTATGCATGATTAGTTTGGATATTAGGTTCGATAGTTATAGACGTGTAAACATGGAGTTCACTAACGCCGAAATTCGCGCTATTTTAAAGTTTCCCTTCGTTAAAGGCAAATACGCCAGAGAATCGTTCCGTGAGATTAATGGTGTTTTGGGGGATGGTACTCTATCACTTCAAACTGCGACGATTCATAGCGGGTGAAAACGACAACATGGATAAGCCAGCCGGCAGAAGACCTGCGACGTCGAATACCGATCAAATCATGGAAAACATCGAGTTAGACCGGCACGTGGCATCTCGTAACATCGCCCAGGAAATGGGAATTAGTCACTAAACCTTTTTAAACCATATGCAGAAGGCTGGATACACAAAAAGCCTGATGTTTGGATGCCGCATGATTTAACGCAAAAAAACCTTCTGGACCGAATCAACGCCTGCGATATGCTGCTGAAACGGAACGAACTCGACCCATTTTTGAAGCGGATGGAGACTGGCGACGAAAAATTAAAAATGGATCACATACGACAATATCAAGCGAAAACGGTCGTGGTCTAATGCCGGTGAATCGTCCCAAACAATGGCCAAGCCGAGATTGACGGCCAGGAAGGTTTTGCTGTGTGTTTGGTTGGATTGGAAAGGAATCATCCACTATGAACTGTTACCATATGACCAGACGCTTAATTATACCATCTACTGCGAACAACTAGACCGCTTGAAGTAGGCGATCGGCCAGAAGCGTCCAAAATTAGCCAACAAGAAGGGTATAGTTTTCCACCAGGACAACGCCAGACCACACAAATTGTTGATGACTCGTCAGAAGCTCCCGGATGGGAGGTTTTATCGTATCCACCTTATAGCCCGGATATAGCGTCAAGTGCTTACCTTTTCCTGTCCATGGCGAACGCCCTTGGTGGTGTAAAGCTGAACTCAAAAGAAGCGTATGTGCGACTGTCTGAGCCCTTCGCTAAGAGGAAGGTATTATGCAGTTGCCGTCTAGGTGAAAAGATTGTCGAATGAAATGGCGCATATTTGAACTAGATCCGATCGCTATAAAACTTTTTATAAAGTTCAATGCTAAAGAGCTAAAAAACGGAAAGGGGAGATATTTGCCAACCAAATATAATAAAATTTTAGGAAAGTTCCTTTAATAAACGCAGTTTTCTGTATGTCAAATTCAATGAAAACAGTTTTCATATAATTTTTCCAACATTTTATGATTAAGTGAATGCAGTAATTGAAGTTACCAGCTTGTTTTCTTTTCAATCTATTTTCTTCAGGCAGTAGTAGCATATGACATCGAAATTGTAGAATTGTCAGTAAATTTGACATAATGAAAATTGCACATTAGACTGTTATACTTTTCAGTCTGTATATATGACGCTCACCCTAAAAATATTTTCTAACATATTGATAACCCTCCATATTGTAACAGTTGCAAATCACTCAAACTCACACACAGAATTCATAAATAATTGTCTGCATTTCTATTAAATTTTATCGAAAAGACTGATTACACCAAATGCACACGAATCATAAAATATTTTATGCACCACACACTCTAAGCCGACCCACCTGCCTGTCTGCACACTTAACCACTGACACACCCGCACTCTCATACATACAGCCAGCACCAGTCAGAGTTAGAGTGCAAATAGCAAAACACTCAATGCAAGGATATTTGCGCGCAATTTCCACTGAAAGCAAACACTTCACAGCTGCAGCAGACAAAACGCGCCGCCAACGACGATGCGCTGCAGACGAAAGTGTGTCACAGTGATTTTTCATAATTCTTTCACACCTCTAACGCCTAGTCGGCATTCATTCACATTGCACTCCGCCCCTCTTTGCTTGATTTTGCTTTTTTGCTGTATTAGCAACGACCTTCACCGCCATTAACTGTTTGTGTTGTTGTTGTTGATTTTTTATTTTTCGCCAGTCGAATAGCGAATAGTGAAAATAAATGGCCTAAAATGCGGTCAATGCTATGCACGCCGTAGTATTTTAGGTGAATTGCTGGCAGGTTGCAGATTGAAGATTTGTGTGAAATTACAACAATAAATTTATTTCTTAAGAATCGCTCATAATTCTTCTGCAGTGTCTTCTGTCTATTTGAGATCTTCGAAAGAAAAGCATACAAATTACATCCTTCCACGTTGTCGCTGTTGGCCTGCCAATCTCCTACTTAGACACCAAACAATGCAACACAAAAACTACACACATTAAATCAGTGCTGTCTATCCTCGTCGTCCGTTGTCTATCTGGTCGGTCACGCGAGTCTTCAAATGGCACGTAGTACGCTCGACTGCTCGATTTTGTGGTTTTGGCAATCGCCCAAGCAGAAATTTGCCTCATATCCGGTTCTACTTTGGTCGTCGCCGGGTTTCTCTAATCTTTCATTTTCATTTTACTTTACTGTGTCATTTTTAGCCGATTCGAACAAGCTGTGACACTTTAATACTTACTGCAGCATATGAAAATTGTTGCCATTTGAAAATTGCAGTCATTTCGCTCATTTCATTGGGCTAATGAGTTGCTGCAACGCGTTTTCTTTTACATTTTTCTTTTTGTTGAAGAGGAAGCATGCAGAAATAAAGGATATAAAATGAAATTACTTACAGTTAAGATTTCATAATGCTAGTCAAACAGATTATGAGAAATATTTTGTGAAAGCTTTCGACGGTCTAGCGAGTACTTTTCGTGATTGGTTCCTAAGCAGGGTCCACTCTGTGTTGGTTCAACACTTCATTCTTATTTCACCAGTCACGCATTAAAAGCTCACTACTAAATGCTTATGAGCTTTCAAGCAAAAAGCTGTGAAACCCATAATTTTTATAAGGAGTCAGACGACTTTACGATCAGTCTATTAGTACTTTCCTAAAAGTTTTCAAGCAAAAAGCTTTATAAACTATAAATTTTAGTTAGAGTAATACGAGTTTTTCGGTTTTCAGTGTAATCCCAACCAACTATTTAATAAAAGCTCAGAACTTAAAAGATTTTAATATATTACTAAAAGCTTTATCAACGCTTTTATTTAAAAAGCTGTATAACCAATAAGTTTTAGTACAAATAAGACGACTTTTTGATCAGTATTATCTCAACCACCCTTCAAAAGCACATTGCTCAAAAATTATTACAACAATCCCGAAAGCTTTCAAGCAAAAAACTTCTTAATCAATAAAATTTTGGTTCGGAAACAATCATATCCTTTTTAAGTTAACTAATTTTAAAACTTACACTTAAGTAATACGAGTATACTCTCTCTATTCACCAAGCACCATAATACAATATTGTTTAAAAATAGAAAAATTAACCCACTCACGTTCGCTTGTTCAACGCGATTGGAATAATTTAATCACTTCATTTATACCGGCCCCAGTTGTGAGCTTAGCACGCAAAGTTGCCATTTCCGACAAACTGTGTTTAAATTGCTTAGCATAAACGACGGCCAATCAACGGAATGAAAGAAAGTGCATAGAAACGTGTGTTGCAAGCGCATTTAAGTGAAAAGTGCAAAGTAATTGTCTGAGGCGATTGGTATAAAATGAATGAGTCACGAAGCGCAGTTGGAACGAGAGTTGGATTAATAATTGTTTGAAATATTCCAAACAGATTTAAAAGTTAGTTGAAGTGCTTGGGATACAATTTATTTTTATATGAACTATTCAGGTATAATGGTGACTACATCCAATAGGTTTTTAAAACATAAAATTGGAATATTTTTTCGAAATAGAGTTGCCAGATATCTCAAAAAAGTTAAATTTACTCTATGAATTAGAGATAATACTTATTTAAATGACAAAAAGATTAGTCTTACCTTGCAAAATTTCCGAGATAGGATTGCCGTCACTCTCAAAAAAAGTTATATAATAAATTAAAAAAGTATAATGCTCTTTATGAATTTTAGATAATACTAATATATATGAAAAATGTTTCGAAATTGTGCAGCCAGCTTTTC
The DNA here is from genome assembly GCA_031772095.1 of Zeugodacus tau. Lineage (NCBI taxonomy): Eukaryota > Metazoa > Arthropoda > Insecta > Diptera > Tephritidae > Zeugodacus > Zeugodacus tau. The sequence goes on from CM062652.1 coordinate 23,343,344, forward strand.
CAAAAAAAAAATATATATATATAAATGTATTATATTGATTATAGTTAATACTCGTTGTATTGTTGAAAATGTTGTTTTCCTAAATTTTTCGGTATAGAATTGACATCCCTCTCCAAATTTTTTATGTGAAATAATTATTAAAGATTATACTCAGATTATTTTATATACAGTTGGTTAGTATTTTCAGTGTTTGTCTGCTTAATTAAAAAAAAAATACCGAGAATAGGTAGCCGAATTTCTACTTTTCAAATCACAATTTTCTGCAAATTTAAGCAACATAGATCTATTTGTTTCTTAAATATTGTATATTTGTATTTACCGTTATTGGGGTATTTTGCATCGAATTTCGGTACTGATACATTTTTGTATGAAATACTATAAATTACTTGAAATAAAACTTTTTATATTTATTCAGTATGTTACGCATTTTGTGTATTTTGTACCGAATTTCGGTATTGCTAATTGTTTGTATAAAATACTATAAATTACTTGAAATAATACTTTTTTATATTTATTTAGTATGTTACGCATTTTGGATATTTTGTACCGAATTTCGGTACTGATAAATTTTTTTATGAAATACTATAAATTACTTGAAATAATACTTTTTTATAAAAATTTTGCATATTTACGTTATAATAAGCTAAAGCATGTACCTAAATCCAGTACCTAATATAATTATTATTAACTTTTTTTAAATAAATATCATACAACCTTGCAACTATGTATAGTAGCACCCAACTATTTAAGAACAGTTGTAATTTTCTGCAACATGTTGCACTCGGTCACAGTAATTACCGGAAATGCTTAGACGCTATTTAACTTGCTACTCAAAGCGCTTACCGCGTCAACTCTGATAGGCAAAATAATCGCGGCAAAGCGAAATCACTCACAATGGCCCAACCAAAGAGCCACTAAGCTAAGTAAGATTACGAAAATGAGGAAATGGAGTGGGGAAAAAAATAAATACAATTTATAGCAAAACGCTATAAAGTCAAAGGGACTAAGGGTATTATACTTAGAAGGGACTTAAGTAAACGCTCATAGGAGGGTGAATGTAATTAATGGTACCACCCGCTACCCGCCACATCCACCCACCGACATTTACGCAACCAATTAGTGCCACAATAATTTAATGCTCAACGCTCACTGTTGGCGAAATTACCGCAAAAGTAGCGTGTATTGCTAAAATTTGTAGCAAATATAAAGACAATTAATGGCGGACACGGCGTATGATGAACATAAAACAAATTTTTTTGCACGCAATTACTGTTTACTATTATTGTTGTTGTTGTTCTATTTCTTGCGTAAAATATGAATATACTTGTACAAATAACTAAGAACTCGAATTAGGCGGCTGCAGTGCCCGTGAAGCCCTTAGATTTCGCTATAGATGGCCGTCATATATTTTGCTCTCACTCGCCGGCGCTCTAGTCAGGCATACACGCACACTCAAACACCAAATCTCAACGTTTTGTTGTGAAAAATTGTCTGTAGACTACACAAATAAAAACAAAAAATTGTTGCAGCAACACCACAGAGACATAACAACAACCACCACATAAATAGCCCGACAACATTTTTCAACTAAAGATTTTTTTTTTTGCTTCGCTGAAGTGAGTGAGCTTTAGCGTCAAATTAATGGCCTTGAAGAAAACTCGCCAACAGCAGCAGGCTGGTCAAATGTACTTGTTTAAACAAGCGCCTGCATATATGTATAAACTAGTATATCTGACTCTGTGTTAGCGGCTAGTCTTCAACCGTATAGCGCCGGAAGTGCTCATGCGTAATCGGGTCGGTCGGCCACCAGTTCGGGTAAATTGGGTCGTCTCGTTAAATTTTGTAAGCCTTTCTTCTTCGCCGTAAAGTTATTTACTTGTGCGCTCTTTTTTCATTTTCATTTTCTTTATTATTATTATTTATTTTTATGTTTTTAGTTGCTGTGTTTGCTGTGAGCCTACAATTTGTACAGCTTCAAGCAACAGCGACCAACTTATCCTTGAGCCACAAAGCAGACATTTTAGAAAATTTCAAGCACACATACACATATTTGTGAGGGAAATATTGCATTCATATACATACTCTGATGACCATACACATGCTATACATATATCTAAGTTTTGAGTTGCCTTGCTTCACTTGTTAGTCAGTAAATATTGCTTCTGTCGGCCAGCGGCTGAAATTTTTTCTATTCAGTTAGGCTTTTTTAAAGTTGAGAAGAGTAAAGCTGACGATATAAACTTTAAATATTGCTTTAAAATTGAGATATCTTAATGAAACTTGGAACACATATTCCTGGGCAACCTGAGGAGGAAATCGGACCATTGCCACGCCCACAAAATGGAGAAAACCGAAATCCTATAAAGTGTCATAACTAAGCCATAAATAAAGTTAAAATTTGGAACATAGGATCGCATTAGAGAGGGGCACATTTGGATGTATTTTTTTTTTTTTTTTTGCAAAGTGGGCGTGACCCTGCCCCCAAATAGGTTTTTTGTATATATCTTGCAACCCAATAAAGCTATATAAACCAAACTTTCTGCAGTCGTTTCTTTTAGCCGTTTCCTTATACAGTCCAAAAATGAAAGAAATCTGATAATAACCACGCCCATCTCCCATACAAAGGCTAGGTTGCAAATGACTAAAAGTGGGTTAACTCACTAACGAGAAACGTCGAAACACAAAATTTTACATAAGAAATGGCAGAAGGAAGCTGTACTGAGATCTTTTTACAAAATGGAAAATGGATGTGGCGTCGCCCACTTATGGGTCAAAAACCATATCTCAGGAACTACTCGACCGATTTCAATGAAACTTGGTTTGTAATAGTTTCCTTACATCCCAATGATATGTTGTGAAAATAGGCCAAATCACTTCACAACCACGCCTACTTCCTATATACCAGAACTTTGAAGACGATCTGAATCGTTTACTTTACAATGTATAAAGTAAGCACTAGTGAAGATATCGACGCAGAACTTGTACAAATACTACGTTTATAGTGTGGCAGCCCTATTCTAAAAATCGGCGAAATCGGACCAAAGTTTTTCAAGACCCCATATATCGAACATGAAGACTCGGTGCTTCTAACCTAATATTACGGTTTCCAACGTTCAATGGGCTTTATACAATATATATGACGAATATGTGGGTCAAATTGAGTATTATATAATATTAATAAACTTAAATAAATAAATTGCGAGAGTATAAAATGTTCGGTTACACCCGAACTTAGCCCTTCCTTACTTGTTACATTTAATTTCATCCGGCCTTTAAGCCTGTTCTTATATATATTTATTTCATAGCATTGTTATAGCCTCTTTCGATTTCCCATACAAATTTAAAACATTAATTTTTAATCGAAAATGCAATGCAACCCTGCTAGAAAGTATTTGTAATTAAATATATATTCTTTGTCCGCGAGTTGTTGTTCACGCTGCTCGACGGTAGATGTTGCTACTGGATATAAATAATGAAACTTAACAACTACTTATGAAAGGCGAGGTAGCCAACAGTGCGAAAGCCAAAAACTGGTTTCTCAATTAAAATTTTAATTGATCAATTAATTTGGCTGTGCGAAAAGGCTATTAGTTGAAATGAAAATTATTAGTTATGTAGGTTGACTGTCTGCCTTAGTATTCTGCCAATTTATTCTACAGTACCGCCTACCTGCACCGCTGGTTTTAAGCTTCTTCATACATAGAATTTGAACTAAAGCGAAGTGTACTTATGTTCTAAAATATAAGTAGGTTCTCTTGAAGTCATGGACTTATTTCCTACTGAATTTGTTTTTAAAATATGTATAGTTGTCATAAGCCTAAGCAGTTGAATATAAAATTATTTAAACATTATTTAAACCGTTTAAGAAGTGTACAACATAAAACATTGATAAATGAAATTGTCATAAAACGTTAACAATGGGTAGTTTAAAGCTTTCATAGAATAAAGCGTGTTTCCTACATATGGCAACACGGATTCAAACGTGAATCTAATTTATGATATTAAACCACCCATTATTTTTGGATGTAGTTAGTAATGTGAATTAAAATACTGATTTCTCATTAGAGCACGATCAACTCTGATTTACAATTGGCTTACTCTAAGCCAAGAAAACTTTTTATGGAAAACTGAGTATATTTTACAACATCAATATACGATACTTTTTCAACACGTGTATTATTCTGCTTGCCATCCCTACTATAGTTTTGTTGAATGTAATATTTTGCTGTTTATTGTCAATATTTCCGTAACTAGTTTCCGCCATACTAAAAATACACAATGAAAAGAGCGAACAAATTTCTCACAATAAAAAATATTATGAGTTAGCGAATAAATAGTTATAGTGATTAGTTAATCATCCACAAAATCGTCATTTAGATTGCTTCCTTCAAGTTATATGCTTCACTGTGTATCACAACGAATACAAAAACAATACAAAATTTAAGAAGATTTATTAAAAAATCACAAATTAAAATTTCACATCAAAGATTTAATTCTCAATGACCTTTCTGTTGACATTTAACCCTTGCTCGTTCAACATAACAAAATTTCAAAATTTAATACTTAATGCAACAAATACTCATAAAAGCAATAAATGAGATTGCTAACACATGCTCAAAAGACTCAGACACATATACATCTGTATTTATATTCACAGTCTTACACACACATATGTAAATACAAAAAAACAGCTGCTATTTCATACAAAATTGCCCGAAGAAGAAACCCAAAAAAACAGAAACTCACAATCAAAAGACATGTGGCAAACGCATTCAAAAGAGTTTTAAATGAGCGCCAGGATGCTTTGAAAGCGGAGCAAGCAAATAAAACAACAACAAAAACAATACAAATACAACAGGATATATGTGTTTACTTAAATTCTAGCATGGATTTGTACGAATGTGCAAGTGTGAGCAGAAGAAATTGAATACGAAGCGGACTAACAAAGCCAAATGAGTGGAATAAAATTCGAAGAAACCCAAGAAATGAAATGGAAGAGATTAAAAAAGTTCAAATGCGATTTTTACTATGAGCAAACGGCATTCGTAAGGATTGCGCCACAAAAGAAGAATTCACCAATTGCCAAATGAAAAAAAAAAAAATAAATAAAAAATAAAGAAATTTCATACAAAAGAATCAAAGCGAATGCTTAAAAGTTCACTTATAAATGCAGCAACATATATAGACAGTATCTTAGCGCGATTGCTTAAAGCAAGTCAAAAAAAGCAAGCAAGCAAGCGACTGAGCAAGCAACAAAGTGAAAACTTTTAGCTGCATTTACACAAACGTTGTTGCTCTTGTTGTTGTATGCACTCGTGCGTGTAGAAGCAGGAAATTTAAGATTTTCATTTGAAGATGCAAAAGCCGCAAATCGATTGCACTTTACACTGTAGAATAACTTTTTCAGCTTGCTATTAAATGCTGCTCTGCTTGAGCATGACTTGCATTGGCTTGCTTTTGATTACTTTGCTGTTGTTGCTATTGTACTGTAAAGTGCGCTAAGTATTTGACTATCAGTAGTGTATTTATATCGAGAATATATTTGCTTTGCAACTTAACAAGTCAAGCGTGTAAGCAGAGAGTGTTTTTGAAGGTGCGTCTGGGTGTATGAGTGATTTTTTCAATTTTGATATGTAAAATTTTAGCAATTACTTTTTAAATATTTAAAATTTAATTCAAGACAATGCCGCAAAAATTGTATAAATTTAGCTTGCTTTTGTTGATAGCAAAAAACATTTTTTTTTTTATTTTTTTTATTTGTTTTCAATTCACTCTAAAAATAGCCGCGTTGCAATTCCGCTTGAAATATTTCAAATATGCCGCTTTGTAAGCGCAAAAAATGTATGTCATCTAAAGATATGTATACAGAGAGCAACAATTAGAACAACATTCCATGCGCGTCTCGCAGTTGTGTAGGCATGCCTGTCACATTACAAAAGTCCCCTAAAGCACCAGCAGCAATTGCAGCAGCGGCGGCTTAACAAAGCGCTCGTTACAAATACATGCGCGTGAGAGAAAGTATTGCAATCCGACATGAATTCATTGGAATAAAAAGTGCCGCTAGGCTGTCTGGTATGCGACACATTTCAAATGAACATGATTGCTGTGGAAGATGAGAAATATAAATATTTTACAATGCAGAAATATGATTTTTTACAAGCGTTCTGTTAGTGTTGTTGTATTCAAAATTGAGTTAAATTTATGAAAATGTAAAAGAGATATTAATATAATATTTATAATTTTATTACACAATAAGTTCTAATATTAATTCTGATTAAAAAATATGCAAATATGTGATTTTCCGTGGACTTTTTGACTAACGACTATATAGAAAGATTGAAGAAAGCCATAATATAACAAATTTAACGGTGTAAAAAATTTTATATTTTCAAGAAAAATTATATTTTAAATATTTATGGAGATCTTCAAGCATATAAACAACAACTTCACAGTCTCTAATTTCCAATATTTAATTAATAATAATTTTATATATAAGACTTGTGACAACGAATATCGATCAAATCGTGGAAAACATCGAGTTAGACCGTCATGTGACATCGCCTAGGAAATGGGAGTTAGTCACCAAACCATTTTAAATCATCTGCAGAAGGCTGGATACACAAAAAAGTTTAATGTTTGGGTACCGCATGATTTAACTAATCTACTGTGAACAACTGGACAACTGGAAGCAGGCGATCGACCAGAAGCAGAATTGGCCAACAGGAAGGGTGTAGTGTTCCACCAGGACAACGCCAGAGGAGGCTTTATCGCAATTCACACGTACTCTATGAGTCACCATTGCATTCCGAAAAAATTACGGTTTGGTGTGGCTGGGCATGGGCCGACAATGTCATTGGGCCATACTTCTTCCGTGAAGATCAAGACCGGCACGTTACTGTGAATCGCTACCGCTCAATCATAATCGTATATTTTTGGCTCGAATTGGATGATATGGACTTGGACAATATGTGCTCCCAACAGGACGGCGCCATAAGAAGCACAGCGAATGTCACAATCGATTTATTGAAAACCATTTTTGGTGAAAGTGTTATCTCACGAAATGGTCGAGTCAATTGACCGCCTCGATCGTGCGATTTGTCGCCGATTTTGTCGTACGAATATCGATCGTGAAATTGCAGCAGTATCGTCCGATTTATGCTTGAAAACCGTTTCATTTATATCCCAAACCGTTTTTGTTTTATTAAAAAAAGAAACATTTTAAAGCTCTGTTTGAAAACCCTTGAAAAAGCTTGCTAAGCTATATCTGCATTTCCATTTATATTTCGATTATATATGTATGTATATTAAGCCTCAAGGAAATATCAGATTTAACGATAATTTTTCTCTTCGATGCCCTTTTTCCGTCAGCACAAAGCGGTCTAAACTTACCAAATTTCACATCGAATTAATAATTCTCTACCTCTTCTCTTAAAAAAAAATTCACTAAAACACTAAAAAATCTCGAAATCAACTTTTCCGATTTGCCTAATCACTTTAAAAAGAGTCCATGGGAGTAAAATATTATGTGCAATACTCTCTAAGTTGAGTTGTACACTATTAAATATATAACGAAGGGAGAGGCTTCTTTTTCTGTTGAGTTTTATAAATATGTAACATATTTTCGATGAAAACATAAAACTCAAAGGACTTCTTGTGTGACATCAAAAATAGCAAAATTAGTCTAACAAACAAAAATCGCAAGCTCATCGGAGTTAGATAAATGTTCCTAGTAGTTCCTAGATCGTTTATTGATTCTTCAAAAACAAGCCTCGAAGTTATTGCATTGAAGAGAAAAAACTTCGTTTGAAATTGAGTATAAATTACCCTCTCCCCTACGAAACTATGCTCAAACATATATATATCCGTATTTCAATAGAACTGTCAGTCGAAAGAAATTAATACTATTTAACAACAACAAAGCAAACAAAAAGATGGCAAAACTTAACACACAGCGGAGAATCAAAGGAATCTGAAATGAACAACGCCGGAAGTGAAATAAGACAACTCCGAAGAGCACTCGCACCGGCAGCCGAGAGGAAGTGCAACGAAGTGGAAGTATTTGTGTTTCGTTGATAAAATATGGAACACGGCAGGCAAAGTGCCACTAGAAACCGGAGCAGTGCCTAGTGATAGACGCATAAGCGATCTGCACACACACAAACACACAGAAAACTCTTCGCAGCGCGGAGAACAATGAAGGCCCGAATGAACAGATTTCTGCCGCAAGGCAGTGAAATGAGCAATCAGCAGGCGAAATGCGATGCGGCGTGGTGAATCATTGGAGGAAAGTGTACATTTTGCGCAGACAATACACGAAAGCTGCAACAACAATAGCAACACTAAAGGAAATGGAGAAAACTGGAAGACAAACTAATACATGGGATAAAGAAGAGGTTGAGGTAGGTAGAAGGGATACACAGAAGGGAGTGCTACAACACATTGAGTGTATTTAAGTATGTAAGCGAGTGTGTGCCACTCAACAGGTGCAATCGATGTTATGCGCCGCCAATAGCGACGTGTGTGTGTTTTTGTTCAGGCGCTGCTGACTGGCATGTCGACAGCTAGCAGCTTACAAATATCACAATATCACTTTCCCTCGTATTGTGTAGTTTATTGTTTCTCTCACTTGTTTCTCTCACTTGTTTTGTTTTAGTTTCGTTATTATTTATTATTTTCCCAGTCAACGGCGCACTTTTGCTGTTATAAGCTACCTGATTGCCACACACACTCACACAAGGTGTGCAGTGCAAAATATGTTGAAACTATTTGCAAACACCAGCAATTTTATCCTTACCAGTCTTATAAATAAATATATATGTATGTAGAAATATATATACAAATATGTTTGATTGCTTTTCTGAAGCTTTATTATTTATTATTAACTCATCGGATGTGAAAAGTTATAGAAGTATTCTAGTATTCAACAGTTGAAAATTCAAAAATAGGATTTCTTCATGTTTTTTTTCAAGTAAAATAATCTTTTTCCTATGCAACAAGACTCCTTTTCAGTTGGTCTTTTTGTCAGCTGTTTATAATCAGTTTTGTTATCCATTTCATAATAATAATAATAGTACAACGACTGTTGCTGACATACGGTCCCAATTGCTGCAATTTTTTTTCGAAAATTGAATCTCTCTGCTGGAATTTATACGAGCCGGTCGCGGCGGTCATTTATCCGAAATCATTTTGAAAAGTTAATGGCTAATCCTTGGATATAATAAAGTTAAATTATTGGTTCTAATATTAAATTATAGGCTTATTATTTCTTTTTAAAAACCACATGACTAAATATTCCTTTTCCTTTTATATTGCTAGCATTGCAGTTATCTGCAGGGTGAGGATCTTGACTTTCCCACTTTTATGGTCTTGAAGTTGAAGCTACATATTGAAACATTGTATTGAGATTTCTTTAACCAAAAGAAATTTGTTTCGTTTCATGAAAGGCATCACAAAGGACTTGTTGGAAATTATCTTTAAGAATTTAAGCCATATAAAGTTGTTAAAAACCGTTCTTAAAGGACAAGACTTAACAAGAAATTCTCTATAAATATATATATTCAAGCCAAGTTAAAAAAAATATTTTTTTAAGTAATTTATACATAGTTGGTTTCAAATAGCATAAGTTTGAAGAATCACTGATGGCCTTTATTAATAGAAATTATTACTTTTACACCCAAATGGATGTTCAAAAATGTGTTAGTGATAGAATTTAAAGTTTTTCAATGCTCCCAGAAAAACTAGTCAAATTTAGCTTTCATAGACAATTTTTTGAGGGCCCCTTAAGGGGTTAGGGGTTTCAGGATTTTCAGGATTTTCAAAAAATCAATTTTTTTTTGGATTTTCGTTAAAAGTAAAGTCTTCAAAATATTCTCTGAAAATTTGAAGTTGATCCGGTATTTGCTTTTCGAGTTATTCGACAAATAACAAAGAGCGCTCAGGCACTCCAACACACTAGTGACCTGAACTTTGTCAATCCCGACATGAAACTCTTGTATGAATTTGTCATAGTTAAAGTGATCTTCCGTCTAATCTTCTGATCAAAACCTTATGACATGATATTATAGCACAACAAGTAAGGAAGGGCTAAGTTCGGGTGTAACCGAACATTTTATACTCTCGCAATTTATTTATTTAACTTTATTTATATTAATAATACACAATTTGACCCACCTATCCGTCATATATATTGTATAAAGTCCATTGAAAGTTGGAAACCATAATATTAGGTTAGAAGCACCGAGGTCCTCGTGTTCGATATATGGGGCCTTAAAAACCTATGGTCCGATTTCGGCGATTTTTAGAATGGGGCTGCCACACTATTAACATAGTATTTGTGCAAAGTTCTGCACCGATATCTTCACTAGTGCTTACTTTATATATTGTAAAGTAAACTATTCAGACCGACCTCAAAGTTCTGGTATATAGGAAGTAGGCGTGGTTGTGAAGCGATTTGGCCTATTTTCACAACATATCATTGGGATGTAAGGAAACTATTACAAACCAAGTTTCATTGAAATCGGTCGAGTGGCGAAGCCACGCCCATTTTCCATTTTGTACAAAATCTGAGTGCATCTTTCATCTGCCATTTCTTATGTGAAATTTAGTGTTTCTGACGTTTTTCGTTAGTGAGTTAACCCACTTTTAGTAATTTTCAACCTAACCTTACTAAGGGGGATGGGCGTGATTATTATCCGATTTCTTTGATTTTTGGACCGTATTAAGAAGTGGCTAAAAAAACGACTGCAGAAAGTTTGGTTTATATAGCTCTATTGGTTTGCGAGATATGTACAAAAAACGTATTTGGGGGCGGGGCAACGCCCACTTCTCATTTTTTCGTGTCTCTGACTACCCCTAACCCCTTAAACCTAAATAACTATAAAACTTTTCTCATTTCTTAACTAATACATTTTATTTCCAAGTAACGTGGGTTGTCAAGAATATTTCATAAATAAAATTATAAATTAAACAAATTCACGCATTATTAGACAAAAGGACACCATTGCGTATGAGTAACATAGCATCAAACATCTATTTTTACTTCTCTAGAACAATTTCGACTCTTTAAAAAAATATTTATGAAGTTAAAACAAAATAGATATGAAATTTCTTATTTTAACAGATTCATACTAGGTAATTACTTATTTTTTACACATATATCACATATACATAATAGTCATAGCCACATAAAGCCTATCTGTCCTTCTTTACTTGTCTTAAACAATTTTTAAAGAAGACCTGTCTTCTTATTCAAACCCTGAATTTTCACTGTAAAATTTCAAAGTTTTTTTAAGTTTCACAATTTTGATGAAAAATAGTGAAAATTGACATAAATTTGAAGAACACACTTACTTATATTGTTCATACACATATTTTTGAATTATTTAATTTTTTTTTAATGAAGTTTATTCTGGCTTAATAATTGCAAGTACTACTCTCATACTACTTCGAACAAACGATGGGACATTCGAGTTAAACTTGATAACCATAGTATTTTTAGGATAATTCAATTTTATACTCTCGAAACACAAAATATAAAAGTTGGGTCGGATCTATCGACATTTACATATATATTATAACAATTAAAAAGTGGGCGTGGTTTCAGCTTCTAATAGGTAAAGTTGTTTCAACCAACCCTACATAATTTACATTTATTATTTCATGATATAATTTAAAATTAGTAAAACCGGTCTAGAACCACGCCTACCGCCCATAAAATCGCATTTAAAAATCAAATTATTCCACTTTATACAATATAATGTAACACCAATGAAGGAATCGGATTAATATTTACAATTTTTGCCACTAATTGATTATATCTCCCATTTTAAAAAGGTCAAAATCAGAGCATGGTCGACTACATCTCGAAAATATCGGTTGTTTTGTGAAAAATGTGTATAAAATTGAATGCGTCTAGTATTAATATGGTCTGGTGGAAAGTGAGTAAAAGTCGGTTGATCATTTTCCTTAGCCGTACACCTAATATAACGATTTTTGAACATAAATATGTAAAATATTTTAACAACGTTGTTTGAATCTATTAACACGGTTTTACTAAAGACTTGTATAGAAAATCAGTAAAATCGTTAAATGAATTGCCAAAGTCCCCATTTTCCAAATGTCAACACATCATATTGTCTTTACATTGACTGTATCAGTTAGTATCTGAGAATAGTTTAAGAAAAATTTATTTTAAACATCGGCCCTTATGGGGCACATATACCTTCATATACCATATACGTGTATATCAGTATTGCAGCCAAAAAATTCATAAAAACCATTCAAATATATCAAGGTCTCATGACATTTTAAAACTATATATATGACCAATTTCCCACCAAATCAACAACCGAAAGCACTCAAAAGTTGCAAACTTCAAATTTCCAAGCATATTTTCACAACAACTTTGTTGCAAAATTAACTCGAAAGTGTGAGCTGACAAGCGTGTGGCACAAACTCACAAGTTATAATGACTTTTAAATTCTCAAATAACAACAGTGATTATGTACACATATGTATGTATGAAGTTGCTTATGTGTTTGCATAGCAACGTGAGCAAGAATTCATTATGAGCAGACACACACGCATGTGCGCTCGATGGGCCACACTGCGTATGAGTAACATCGCAAACATGCATTGTCAGGCGCCAGAAGCCGCTTGGAAGCTGTGCACTTTCACTTTCCCGTTACCACTTATGTACATGTCGACTTGAGGACCACACTTAATGTACTACTTCGTACTTGAACTAGTGGCGACAGCCGAATTCGATTATTCGCTTCACCCCACTTGGCACCGACCGTCGACTAACAGCATTTTCGAAGTGTTGCCATTCACCGTTTGACGCATGGAAATTTCCAGCCAGCAACAACAATAACATACACACAAACGCACACGTGCGTACTTGAGTTGCACTGCTTTCTGGCTTACTTAAACATTTATGCGCTGAAATGTGCAAAAGTTTTGGGCATGAAAATGGAAATATACCGCACCGAGTGTATGGTGAGCAAAAAACAACAAAAAAACTGGCAAAAGAGATATATAAAGAATGAGAAAAGCCATCACTTGCTGACTTTTGTGATTACATTTCAGTCAAACAAATTTACTTTTGCCAAAGTCATTAAGCTCTGCATGAGATTCACTTACAGGCGGCGCTGCAACGCTGTTTAATACCGTTATCGCCGCGTTGCTCTGATTGCTGTTGTGATCTGTGGCGATAATAGATTGTGGTGAAAGTTATTTGCTTCACTGTTGCTCGGCAAAAGTTTGGCTATCCGAAAATTGTTTGACAGGCAAAGCATTAGTGTAATGAAATTCGGCAAATATTTCTGATATTTGGATAATTTTGGAAAATTTTTTATTATGCTGAGATAATTATATTAATTTCTAAATATTAAAATAGCGAAAATTACATTTCCATTTCACAAAATTCAAATTATCAAAATTCCAAGTATCACAATCGGCTGTGGATAGTCTTTTGAAAGAGCTGTAATTTTCTTTCAAAATGTCGATACAAATATTTTTTATTAAATCCTAAAAACAGAAAGACAATTTCGTTTTTTTTTCATTTTTGAACACTTATACTATGTTTACATATAACAGGATTATCTCCATTTACGAGTTTAACTCGATAATCTGTAATTAAGAAACGAGATTTCCCATACAAAATTCCTCTCTGGATAATCCGAGATTATAAAATTATCTCGTTTTATACAACTAGATTTTCGGTGTTATTCCTAGGTTTATCGATAATTTTGCGAAGAAAAGGAGAAATGTCAAATGAAAATGTAAACAACAATGGCTGACAGCGACAGAAATAAATGTAATACAACAACAAATGCAGCACATTTGACAATTGATAATCTCATTTGGCTATATGTAAACGGTTATGTAAACGGTTATGTAAACGGTCTCTCAGGTATCTTAATTTAATTTAGAGGAAATATTTTTCTTCTAATAGTGTAACTTCCCCTACCTCTCATATACTTAATTATAGCATTTTCAAATTGCGAGAGTATAAAATGTTCGGTTGCACCCAAACTTAGCCTTTCCTTACTTGTTTTAATTTATTTTTTTTTTTAATTTTTTACTACCGATTTGAGGCTAGAAATTTCTTCATTGAATGGTATAAATTATCTTCGGCTTTCATTTCTCCATCAATATTAATTCTCAGCTCCGTTATCAAATTCTTTCTTCTTCTTTCTGAATGTTTAACGTTTGTTTCTATCGTTTCTGAGGTTTGTAATATATTTCATAGCTTGCAACGAAGCGACTACAACTTTTCGAACATGCTTATATATTTTGCTTTAAATCCTATGCTTTATTATTTTCATCACTCAAATCATATTAATCTGTATGTGTTAGGAAAATATTAAAATTGCAAAATGATGGCGTTAGACTACTATGAGACCGTTACCATGACATTCAGTTCAACATAACCGGTTTTTTTCCGGCCAAGTCAAAACGGAACCATTCTTCAAAATTATTTGAGGA